>BSBM01000001.1:15325000-15887500 GCA_027924585.1 Larix kaempferi
CTATGTCGAACTAGTGCAAAATGCACATCGAGATGGTCGACACAACAATATCCAACTAGTTCGACCATGTGTAAAATTCGGATAACAAAAGGTTTAAATGCAACATAATTGGGGGGATAAACCTATATGAAATTTTTTGAAAATACCTAATTGGATCGAGCAACTTGCAAAGAATGATCCCTAATAAACCATGAATCCAGGTAAAATTCTTGTCTCCAAGAAACAACAATATCGTGATCATATCTAAAAAATCTAGAAAGAATGATAAGATACATGTCACTTTGTTAGGTGTATTTTCAACTTTAATGTCTTCAGAATGACAAGGCCTAAGGAACTATAATTAATAAGATCAAACTCATGAGGAAGATTGAAGTTGAAGGAAATAATAGAGCCTACGGGAATAGACTCATCATCGCAAGAGTGGAAGAATCTATTAAAAGAATCAAACTCATCAGGAACACCGACTTGTAGCTCAATGGTAGAGTCCAAAGACATGAAAATGTCAATGTTTGAGGCTCCACAAATAGTAAGATCAAACTCAACAAGAAAATCGGGGATGGATTTTATTACAACTAGGTCCAATCCAAAGATACTATCTTTGGAAAGTACATAAATATACAAAGGAATGTTAGACTCAGTCATAGCCTCTAGGAAAAATTCATCTAAAATAAGTATATCATCCTAGACAAAACGCATGTCAAAACATTCACTTGAACGAATAGGGTGGAGAGCAGGCTCCAATGCCCCCATTGAATGAATCATCTGGTCAACTGCCGAGAGAAAGTCCCAAGAAGGTAAGCATGAATGCAGTTGCTTCTTCTTAGTATCAATTGGACATGAGGGATATAAGGCCACATAATTCACCCATGGTGGGGTAGTTTCTACTTAAACACTAGGAACATACAAAGGATGTATTGGTATAAATTCGAGTAATAAGAAGGATCAACATATGCAAGCTAATCAATTGTGACAATGCTTTCCTTGTGAGGAAAAGGCATCACATGAAAGAGTGTAGACACCACAACATTCATAGCATATACATAATCACTCCCAAGGAGCATATTGAAGTCCAATGGGCCCTCTATAACCATAAAATTGACTAAGCCATTCTTTCCACCTATTGTAATAGTAAATTAGGGAAAAAATCCCAAAGTTGCACTAGATATTCTATCAAAAACCAACGGATTATTAACAATCGACATAAGGTTGGGAGAAACCAAACCTCTCTGAGCATGTGCAGATAAAATACTAACATAGGCTCCTTCATCTACAATAAAACAACAAACTGTATTGTGCTTAACTTGAACCCTTATTTGTAAGGGTGTAGAAGAAGGAAGGTGAGGCTCAACTAGACAATTCCAATCAAAGGAAACAATCCTAAAGCTTGGTCGGGGTTCATTTGAAGAGAATTGAGTGCCCCCTGTCCAAAGAGTTCTAAAATGGAATTGAAGAAAACTTGATTGGTAGATACATCACTCCCCAAAGTAAGAGTAGGGTCAACCAAGAAATACTACATCAGTTCAACCACTTGAAGCTTGTCACTCTCCAAAGGAATAATGGGATTGAACAAAGAGTGCATTAGTTCAACGACTTCAATGTCAACATCTAAGGGAAGAGTAGGATTGATCAAATATTTCATTGGCTTCATCTCTTCATCAACTAAAGGTTTTAATAGGCTATTGTGAATCAGAAGTTTTTCAAGAGCAAAGGATCCTTGATACATGGACCACACTCTTTGTACCTCTAGAATAGAAAGGCACAGGCGAGTAAGGTGATCTCCCTTGCAAATATTACAACGGAACTTAGGCTTGGGTCCTATTCATTTATATTTCTCAACGCTGTAAATATATCCAGCATGACTCGCATTGGCTGGTTGTTTGCCCCTAGCATGACTTGTAGAAGTCGGTTGCTTGTCTCTAGTATGACTTGTAGTGATTGGTGACTTGTCATTAATGTGACTCGCAGTGATAAATGACAATGTACTTTAAGTATGACTCAAGTGACCGAATTTTTACCCCCAACATTACTTGTAGTGGTTGGTTGTGGGTCTCCAATATGACTTGTAGTGACTAGTGACCTTTCGCTAGTATGACTTGCAGTGATTGGCGGCTTTCCCCTAGCATGACTAGTAGCAGCTGGTGGCATGCCCCCCTTTTCTTCACATCTTCGTCCTATTATTCCTCCTTCTATTCCTTTTAGATTGTTGGTTACTAGTATTGATACTTTCACCACATAAGGTAGAAGGAGGAGGACAAGATATCATTGGCAAAGAAGGCAAAGGGTTTTGATGTCCTTGAAATATGGTAGTTTCTTGAGAATCATCAAGAGAATTTAGGACATTCGAAGTGGAAAAAAAATCGGTAGCCCTAGGGTGAATCCAAGAAGATTCAAAGTGGCCATCAAGGGAGCACCAACATTTCCAACAAATGGAAAAGCACAGGAATCCCCTTGCATAGGGGTACCTTGGTTTGTATCCTTAGTAACTTTGGCCATCAATTCTGATTCAAAAGTAAGAAATCTCTAAGGCCTTCTATGGGGGTTGAAAAATTGCAATCAACACACTCTTATAAAAGACACTCTAAGATGCAGCTAATTGAACTCACTCTCCAAAAAATAAAACTAGGATGGTTAAGTCCTGGATTTAATCAATGAAGAGTCGAGCATAGGCCTTTCAAAGGTAATCTTGGGATGATTAGGGCCCAGGTCCAAGAAACAAAGGTCTGATAAATAATTACGCTAATATTCACGCAACAATCATTAAAGGTGCAAGTACCCAATTTCTAAAAACACCCTCCCAAGGACTTAATTGGAGATTATACGTCCAATGTATTAGATACCATAGGAACCCCCTACAGCCACCTCTAAGCTCTCTAGGAATAACAACTAAAGATACCAACTTGCAGTCGGAATCTGGGGGAACATTCAACAGTTGGGATCCTACATATGGGTAGGGAAGCTAAGCCCAAAGCTCCAGAAGTACTAAAACCATAGAGTGCCAAAGGTGGTACAAATGGAACCCCTGTAAATGCAAAATCCATGGACGTTTGGCTAAGTATTGTAGGGGTAATCTCCAATACACAACCTCACGTGACCTCATATTTAACTCCTTTGTTAAGGGAGCTTCACAAACACACCTATATGAAAATTGGATTTTGATACTCCCTGGAAAAACTCCTATGTTCAAATTAAATGGCCTAAGATATTTTACTCTCAAACCTAATCCAAGGCCCTAACCTAGACTAGTTGGTGAACCTTATAAACAAAAATTCTAATAAAATTTAGATTAAGCATTCGTTTTAAGAGCTATAGTTACTCAGGGGGATGTGGAAATGTGGAAATGTGAAAATATGATGTTCTCAAGTGAAAAATATATAAAAAAATGCCACTTGCAAATGAAAAATACCACTTAATCCTTTGAAATAGTTACTTGACCATAAACAATTTCCAAAATGAAGAATCAAGCATAACCCTTCAAAATCTACGAAATATACAACTTTTAAAGGAAATTACTGTAACCAAAGAAATAAAATTCTTCATAACTTTCATGATATAATGCTAATGAAAGCAATATAATATTTTCCTTTACATGAAAATACTCCCAAGAACATCAAAATGCCTAAGAGATTCCTGAATGAACCAAAATAAAACTATGATTTCATGCAAAATTTAATTTTCCTTGGCATTAAGGGCATAATAAAAAAACACACTAGTTAATGATTTTAAAGGCTTATAAATCATATTTTGGAAAATCTAAGAAAGACCCAGATCCCCCACTAGACCTGATAAACCTAAAAATCCCCCAAAACAGTGAAAATTTTTTACCCTTTTTTGGCCAACCAGGAAATATACACACCTCTAACTTAAGGAAACCTATGTATATGCATGCCCTAATAAAAGGTGGGGTGTGTATACAATCCACACATGCAAAATTTTCATTTTCTAGTATATACGCAGCTTGGCTATGGAATAAAAGGGTTATATGCACCTTATACACAGGAAAGTCGCATGTGTACACGACTATTCAATACAAATGGTGTGTATTCAGTGTAGGAAGATAGTTCTATTCTTAATTAAAAGGTTTATACTATAAGGCAGGCTGCCAAAACAATCCAAACCGACATAAAATCCTAAACACAAAACCCAACAAGGATTAAATCCGAAAAGCATCAATTGAAGGATTTTTTTCTTTTTGCTATAAAAATATTTTTCCTGAGAGTATAAAATGTTTGACAGATACCGATCCAACTCATCAAAATCCTCCCAACCCAAAAGCAGCAAGAAAACTGAGAAGCAATTGTAAAATGAGCAATTACAGGGTAATGCATGCCTTTTCCCAATATATGGTGTGTATATACATGCCCTTATACATTGTAGCACATGTATAAATTTACAACTACTGGAAATTGCGAACAAAAAAGGCCACCTACAAGGGGTACACACAACTTTACTTAATAGGGTATGTATATACACTCCCTAACACACTATAGCCCGCGTATATGTATTGAGAAAGCAAAAACATGCAATTCCAGATCTGAGAAAATGCTTATAAAATTTCCTTAGGGGTTTCTAAATGGAAACTTGGTTTCTGCAAGATAGTACCACAAGAACAACAACAAATAAAAAACCACAAAAAGACACCCTAAAGTAACCCAAAAAAGAGATTCCCCAATATTTTCACCAATTCTATTGCGGGGAAAATTACCCTAATGATCTTGGATCAGAACCATCATAAAGAAATTGACCTTAAAGACAACTCTCAATCCCCAAGAAGGAACAACCAATCAAGCATTTACAGCCAATATGTGAATGAAAAAGAAGGATAAGCAACCAGCCTAGAATCCAACATCTGATGAAGTTTTCCCTTCTTGAATCCTTCTGCCCAACTGCTGCTTTGATCACTTGTAATCAACAGAGATACGAACTACAATAATAGATGGCTGCAAATGTATAAAATAATTGACTATAAATATAAATATTAGTGTATTAAACAACTAGTTTTTCATAACTAAAGAACATGAAATGAATACAATGATATGGACAGAAAAGAGAGATATTTATAACATAAACAACAAATACATGGAAAAATATCACTTGTAACCTACTACGACATTGCTATGAAACTAGTATTTGAGTTCCTCCAACTGGTTCATGCACTTGCAAATCTATTTCTTCGCGCTTCACCCAAGAGAAGTCCAAGAAATTAATTTGATTCCTTCGCAATAGATAGGGAGAGTGAAGGTTTCTAGAAGCACGGGTTTCCATATATGAGGAAGAGCTTGCAGACACAGGACAATGGTTTGTGGATTCTAAAGATAAAATACTAGCATAATGATGCTTTAGACAATTTATCCTCCTTCTCTTATTCTTTTTTGCATCTTTTATACTTTAGATAGGTAGTTAGAGGAGTTTAGACAGTAATTTACGAGAAATAGGAGGTCAAGAACCGACAAAAACCATATACTTTACCCAAGACATAGCTAAATATATATATTTTTTCCCCAAATAGATGCATACACAGAATATACACTATCAGGGTGCATATACGTGGGCTAGCCATGTATAGGGTGCATATGACTTGCAAAAAGGGGGTTTTGGGGGATTTTTTAGAAGGGACAAAAAGTTAAAGTAATCCACAAATAAGGAAATGGAATCTACAAGTGGGGGGAAGATCATAAGTCAGGACAACATGTGCATCTACGCAAATGAGGTGGAAAAATATGTTATAACAATAAACATTTCTAGATCACGATTTGTGATCATGGTAGCCAAAAATGTAGTCAGGGAATCCAAGACAATGGTTGGCAATGTTTGAATATCCAATCGTATTTTGACGTGAATATGTTGACTTGAATATTATATCACATGTGTCATTATGGTTGACTTTAATATTATGTCAAATTGTGATATTAAGAGGTTTATCATATGGTTATATCTATGACTTATGTCAACTTTCTATGTTCCTCAATGGTTATGCCATAGTGCAACATTCATCAAGGGGTATGTCACATTGTGGCATTCCCCAAGGATTTTGTTGGATTATGACATTCCTCAATGATTATGTCACATTGTGACATTCATCTTGGCTAACTTATGTCGAATCATTGCATTCTTCAATGGTTATTATATTGCATTGTGCCAATTAAGGGTTATGTCTAAAGTAACATTAAGAGGTTGACTTCAATATTATGTCACGTTACGCACTAAGATATATATATATATATATATATATATATATATATATATTAGCAATTTCCAACTTAATTGACTTATGTTGACTTGTTATGTTCCTCAATGGTTATGTCGCATTACAATGTTCATCAAACATTATGTCACATTGCGATGTTCATGAAGGGTTATGTTGGATTACGGCATTCTTCAATGGTTATATCACAGTGGGGTGAATCCATGAAGATGGGTAACACTTTTTGGCCAAAAGTGATAGTGAAAATTCGATATTTTACTCATTTATTAAATCAAAGGGCTTGAAACTCATTTATGCCTTGTGAATTTCAACCTGCAAGTAAAAAACAAATTGTAGAGAACTATGTTAACTTTCCAATGATATTTAAAAAAAATACTAATATCATTTAATGCATCAAAATTACATTTAATGAAATGTTTGTCCTTGCAAATTGTAGGAAAAGATATATATATATATATATATATATATATATATATATATATATAATCAATGTTCATCTTAATTGACTTATGTTGGTTGGCTATGTTACTCAATGGTTATGCACATTACAATGTTCATCAAACATTATGTCACATTGCGATGTTCATGAAGGGTTATGTTGGATTAAGACATTCTTCAATGGTTATGTCCTATTGGGGTGAATCCATGATTATGGGTAACATTTTTTGGCCAAAAGTGATAGTGAAAATTCAATATTTTACTCATTTATTAAATTGAATCCCATGAAACTCATCTATGCCTTGTGAATTTCAACATGCAATTAAAAAATAAATTGTAGAGAATTGTGTCTTTACAATGATATTTAAAAAAAATACTAATATTATTTAATGCATCAAATTACATTTAATGAAATGTTTGTCGTTGCAAATTTTAGGAAAAGTTAACAAGTGGATTGCATACACATAAAATAATTTAATGTTAAATGTATAATTTTCAAAAATATATATATATATATATATATATATAAACATAATCTACATAGAATGTACTAAAATGTACATATTGTTAATCATAAAGTCTGCACTTGACTACTAAAGCACAAAGTTTAGGCACCTCAAAATTTGGTTTGGTTGAGTAGATAGGTTTGGGAGCTCAAAACAACAATAAAAGACAAAAACATTGATCATATCAGGCTCAGGCTCATCTTATAAACAGTGAGATGCCTTGACTTGAGGGTTTAGACAGAAATATAAACCAATTTATAGAACCAAGGATGCATATAAATGAAATAATATGGAAGACGGTTATCCCAAACATTCATGACTGACATTTGATCTCATAATAACATTCTTGAGGCAAAATAATTTGAGCACATGAAACAATAAATGGGTAATTATAATAAACAATTCATTATAATAGAATCCATATATTGAGAATGACTAATATTAAGTCAAACATGTATTCAAATAAGTAAAATAGAAAAACCTGTCTCAGATTATAATACTGTCCATCCCAAGCTTTGATATATCTCAGTGGACATTCAACAGAGTTGTAAATATTTTACAAAAATTTCGAGAATTCTCTCACTCCCTTAATCATTCTCACCCCCTGCATAAACTTTACAATCTATTTTTAATACAAAACTTAAGTCTTTAGAAGTTCCAAGGTCATAGCACTATGGATCGAATTTTATCCTGAGATTTACATTTTAAATTAAAAATTCAATTAAGATCATGACTTAAACTAATTCTTCGATCCAACCTGTTGTTGATATCCTACTGAACAAATCCATGTTTTCAGTCTTACAGGTGTTCCAGTAATCATGATCCACTGTAATATCCCCTTTATGCAGCCAAAAATAACAAAAATCTAAAACAAAGACTTCTAGAAATTCCGGCAGCGACTTTCGGGCTTCTGCAATGAAGTGGTGTTGTTGAATTCTTGAAAAAATCACGAATTCTGAAAATTGGTTCCCAATATCCCCTTACAGTGCTCAAACCATTGCTTATTTCGGAAAAATTCCTCATAAAACACCTAATGGGCCTGTTAACAGAAAAAAACATGTTTTATATTTTTACTATTCATCTCCATTTGCTCAAAATACACGTCGTAAAATGACCTCTAAAACAGTAATTTCCAGAAATTGTTGTCATCAAATTTTGGAAATGGCTGCCAAGTGCTCTACAACTTACTTTGGCCCATGAACAAATTAATATATTTTTCCATCTCTTCTAACAAAAACATGGATCATGATAACTTCATGAATCCCCATATGTTGCCCAACTTAACATGTAAAATGCTTAATGTGTGATATTTGCACAGCATTGTCATCTCCCACAATCCTAAGAATAGAATGAGCATACTAAATCACAACAATTTGCATTTCCAAGCGAATTCCAAGATATGGGAAATGATTTAGCTTTAGAAGAAGCTTGCCACCATCAACATACTATATAATTATTTCATATTTGTAGCAGCATTACTGTAATCGGTGTCTACTAGCATTTGGCATTGACACTAAGTGCTCAGTAGTGATGGCATTGAGCTTACACTCTAGTGTTCTCTCTTTCTATTCACATCACGTTAATGCATGGCTCCTGCATCCGCAACACACCTCCAGCATAATCTGATTTCTTCAAATAAAACCACCTCTTCTCTGCTTATACTAAGTGCAGACTTTATGACAATAGGCTTGAGTACAGGCATTTTTTCAAAAGTCAAACTCTTAGCAAGGTTCGAGCTTGTCTCTTAACACTTGGTATATACTGGGGCGTTCACCTTTTGAAGAAGACACCAACTAGACTGTGAATATATAAATCCAAAAGAAATCTCCACTTGATTACAACATCTCTTCGTGTTGCATCATCTTTATGTTTTTATGCAGTAGGAAATAATCCACATGCAATGGAAAAACAAAGTTTTGAACAGTTTATATATGCAGCTGTGAACTTTGGCATTTGAACCTGATATATGTGGTGCTTTCTTTGTGGCACATGGCGATGACTTTAATTGTGAAATGGAAGTTGGGTAGCTGACCAAGCTTTAATTCGGAGAATGACAGTTAGAAGCCCAATGTATTTTTATTTTCCGAAATCAACAATTATATAATAAAATAATCTAAAAAGATTTTAAAACGAAAACTATAATGTTCAAGTTGCTCGAGCAAGGAATAAAGCCATCTTTGAGAATTCCATTCCAAATGCTGAAACTGTTTCTTGTGAGGCTTTTAGCCACTATCTTAAATTTCAGGAGGATAATATACCTGTGGAAAGGACCATTGGACGGTTTCACTTTACCGTAGATGACCCTGTTCTATTCTTTGATGGGGCTGCAACTTCTGGAAAATGTGGTATTGGCGGAGTTATTTTTCTTAACTCCGATCATTTTTTCACACTTCGCATGCATGGAGAATTTAGAACTAATATGAAAGCTGAGCTATTAGCTCTCTGGTGTGTTGTTAAGGTTGCACTTTGCTTTGGATTGACCAAGGTGAAAATCTTTGGTGATTCTAGAGTCACTATAAAATGGGCTCGCAGGGGGTATGATCTAAAGGTTCTGAATCTTGTCTATTGGTGCAATCGCATTCAGTGCGATCTCAGTTCTTTCTCTTCCTTTTCGCTGGAGCATATTTATCGTGAGTTTAACTCACAGGCTGACAAGTTATCAAAGCTGGTGATTGAAGGTGATGAAGGCTTCTTATTCTAGGAGGATGTCTGTGAAGACGTGGCGGTGGATTCCGGTTCTCTTTATTTTCTCTACTAAGTTTTTCAGGGAGATATGTTTGATAGCTGATAATCCATGGATATCTGTCCATTTTGTATAATTTTGTGTTTTTTTTGTTTGGGATAGAAAGAACCTTCCTACAGGGTCTTTCTGAAAAAGTATTGTAATATATGTTGGATGAACATCTGTACTACTTGATTCAGATATAATTGAATAGCAGTAGTATGCTTTTTTTTGCGGGAAAAAAAAAATAAACAAATAAAAAAAATAAACAAATAAACAAGAGGGTAATTGGGCATTTTGGATAACCAGATGGATTTTGACAGAGGAATTTTAAATTTTGAAAGGCTCAAAACTTTGGTATAGCCAATTGTAGTGATAACATCTGGCTCCATGGGGATAGTGCTCTCCCTATGAGCGACTAAGAACATGCAGACCCTGCGCCTTCTTCTATTACTATCCATAAAACTCACTCTGAAACTTGTAACCAACAGCACAATGCAAACAAAAGCCACAATCCGTTTTGGTATGTACCAGTGCTCTGTATCCATTGGGCTAGAGTCTTTATTTCTACCGATGACACCAAGTCAAACTGAAAACAAAACTGTTAGAAGAAAAAACTACACTAAATTGCAAACCGAACTCAATATGAAAGTCAAATGCTTAGCATCGAGGTTATTTATATACATTTCCTACAATGGTTAACCAATCATATGCTCTTCAAGTGATGTGAAATAACCAATGCAACCATTCAAGCAATTGATTAATTAACTGAACTCTGGGCATGTTTTGAAATATCGAAATAAACCATGGCATATAAAAATACAATTCATTATGATAGTGGGACCAATACTCACTATTCAAAATATGATCATCTTAAAGTCTCCAAATAATCAGTGATAGGATCATAAAAAACATGGAGGATTACCTTCAGCTCCAAAAAGTTCAACTGATGCTCTGGAGTTTCGATTGATTTGTCTTCAAAAACTTTAATTGGCACATACTTCTCACATCTTTCCCCCAAGTATGGATCTCCACCTTCCTTCTCACACCTGCCATATTTGAGATCATTGTTGAAACATTCTGTCAGAGATGAGGTAAAAATAGGATCATTTTTATTTTCATGAAAGCCCAAATTATATTCCTCATAATCATCAAAAGGTGGGAGACTGTTGTAATTTTCTAAAAGTGTTGATACATAAATGTGTTTTTCATTTCTCTTATCATCAAAATAGTTTTTAATTTGCCCAAAATGAACAACTTTCTAGTTATCTAACTCTCCATCAGCAATTTCGTGCTTTTCCTGCATTTTATCTTCATGAAATTATTCAATAAAATTCACAGTGAGATCATCCTTATGTTTATAACTGAAAAAAAATAAAAAATTCTATTGTTCTTAGAGAATAATCTTGCTGATATGAATCAAGAGCATGTGCATTTTCACCATTCCTGACAAATCTGATTTACTAATTTCAATATCCGGAGAAAGATACAAATTTGCAAATGTTGCATCAACATCTTGAAGCAAATGAAAACTCAGATCTAATCTTTGTTGTGTTCCTCTGCATCCAAGATCTGATCATGGAGTCTGCCTCAAGCCCAAATATTGTCCTCAATATCCTTAAAATCAATAAAAATCTACTGTAAGGATTAAGATTTCCTTTCCCTAAGCTAAAGAACTAAATCAAGATGATGTTGGGTTGCGGTGTAAAACACCCTAGTAGCAGTTTCTGATGGTCGAATATCAATAGGAATACTAAGGCAAAAGCTCTGAAATATCCTATTGAACTTAGTAATAGCTTCATTTTTTTTTCTCTTCATGGTATAAATATCATAAAGGTACTGCTCATAAGGTTTATTCTTACCCCAATACTTCAAGAAGATATCATGCAAGTCCATCCATGTATGTATTGAATCAATCTCTAGACTTCTAAACCAGAACCCATCATCTCCATGTAATGACTGGATAAAGGTTCTCATGAACACATCCTCATGAATGATTTCAAAGTTATCTGTGAAACATTGAAAGGAATCCATGTGTTGCTCTGCTATCACATGATCTTCTCTATTAAACTTAGGAAGATAGTCCAGAAAATTAGGAGAAATTTGTGGAGGATCAATGGTAGCTTCAAAGTTTTATAACATTCCCCGATCTTAGACTGGACATAGGTGCGTTGATTACAGGGAGAAGTATTGATCACGGGTGATGGTAGATCAACTTCATTACTCACAGGATTAGATGACTGATCATTTTCAGAAGGGATTTGGATACAAACATCATGATTGCTATATGGTTCAGATAGGGGAAATGGATGAATATCAATAGTACAAGAGGAAGAGAAATCTTCTTTTATCAAAGAAGAATAAAAGAAGAATGTACAATAGTGGATTTATGATCAGCTGAATATACAAAACAAAAGATAATTACTTTCACATGAAATGGAAAGGACAGGAAAGAGAGAAAAATTATGGAGAAAACTGATTAATTGATACCTAGTCTTTCCATTACACCTCTTCATCTTTCTGTCAGCCGGATTCTTCCTCCAATGGAGTCTTATGAGCGTGGAGTCACCAGGTGAATGATTTGCAGCAAATGCCTGATATCTATCTCTTGTTCACCATCAAAAGGCAGAATTACTCAGTATCACATACCCCGGGGAAGATGGCTCCATTCCTCTGTTCCCGGGAAACGGCACCAAAAGATGTTAGTCCTAAAGTTTGCACTTGACTGCTAAAGCACAAATTTTAGGCACCTCTAAATTTGTTTTGGTTGAGAGGATATGTTTGGGGGCTCAAAACAACAATAAAAGACAAAAACACTGATAATATTTGGCCCATCTTATAAACAGTGAGAGACCTTGACTTGAGAAATTAGACAAAAATATAAACCAATTTATAGAACCAAGGATGCATATAAATGAAAGAAGTTGGCAGACTACTATCTCAAACATTCATGATTGGCATTTGATCTCAGAATAACATTCTTGAGGCAAAATAATTTGAGCACATGAAATAGTAAATGGGAAATTATAATAACAATTCATTATAACAGAATCCATATACTGGGAATGATTTATATTAAGTCAAACATGTATTCAAATAAGCAAAAAAGAAAAAAATTGGTTCATAGAATAATACAGTCAAACATATTAAGTCAATATGTTTGACTTAACATGTTTGAATAATACTGGGAATGATTTATATTAAGTCAAACATGTATTCAAATAAGCAAAAAAGAAAAAAATTGGTTCATAGAATAATACAGTCTATCCCAAGATTTGATCTATCTCATTGGACATTCAACAGAGTTTTAAATATTTTACAAAAATTTCGAGAATGCTCCTATTCCTTAATCATTCTCACCCCCTGCATAAACTTATAATCTATTTTTAAAACAAAACTTAAGTATCCAGAAGTTCCAATGTCTTAGAACTATGGATCGAATTTGATCCTGAGCTTTACATTTTAAATTACAAATTCATTTAAGATTGTGACTTAAACTAATTCTTCGGTCTAACCTGTTACTGATATTCTGACAACCAAATCCATGTTCTCAGTCTGACGGGTGTTCCAATAATCATATCCATTGGGATATCCCCTTTATGCATCCAAATATAGAAAAATCCAAAATAAATACTTCCATAAATTCCGGCAACGACTTTCGGGCTTCTGCAGTGTAGTGGCGCTATCAGAGTCTTGGTAAAAAAACACAAATTCTAAGAAAAAAGGTTTCAGATATCCCCTTACAGCGCTCAGGACATTGCTTATTTCGGAAAAATTCCTCAGGAGTCACCTAATTGGGCCCGTTACCAAAAAACCACATGTTTTAGATTTTTACTATTCATCTCCATGTGCTGAAAATCCACAATGTAAAATGACCTCTAAAACAGTCATTCCTAGAAATTGTTGTCATCAATTTTTGGAAATGGCTTCCAAGTGCTCTGAAACTTACTTTGGCCCATGAGAATATTAATCTCTTTTGTCATCTCTTCTAACACAAACATGGATCATGAGCACTTCATTAATGCCCAGATGTTCGCCAACTTAACCTGTAAAATGCTTAATGTGTGATATTTGCACATCATCGAAATTTTTTGCACAGCATTGTCAGCTCCCACAATCCTAAGAACAGAATGAGCATACTCAATCACAACAATTTGCATTTCCAAGCGAATTCCAAGATATGGGAAACGATTTAGCTTTAGAAGAAGCTTGTGACCGTCAACATACTATATAAATCTTTCATCTTTGTAGCAACATTACTGTAATCGGTGTCTACTAGCATTTGGCATTGACACTAAGTGCTCAGTAGTGATGGCATTGAAACTAAGTGCTCTCTTTCTAGTCACATCACATCTTTCTAGTCACATCACATCAAGACATGGCTCCTCCATCGGCAACACACCTTTAGCATAATCTGATTTCTTCAAATATAACCACCTATTCTCTGCTTATACTGAGTGCAAACTTTATGACAAGAGGCTTGAGTACAGGCCTTTTTGCAAAAGTCAAACTCTTAGCAAGCTTCGAGCCTGTCTCTTAACACTTGGTATATACCTGGGCATTCACCTTTTGAAGAAGATACCAACTAAACTGTGAAGATAGAAATCCATAGAAAGAATAACTCTCCACTTGATTATAGCATCTCTTCTTGTTGCATCATATTTATGCTTTTATATGTAGTAGGAAATAGTCCACATGCAATGGACAAACAGAGTTCAATGTGAAATGGAGGTTGGGTAGCTGACCAAAACCCAATAATTTTGCAGGGCAAAACAATATTATACGTGTTACATGATGCTCTCAGTGCTTGGTGACATTTGTGTCTTTAACTTGGAGACCAGGTTAGAAGCCCATTGTATTTTTATTTGCCAAAATGAACAATTATGATAAAATCATCTAAAATGATTTTAAAATGAAAATTATAATGTTCAAGTTGCCAAGAACAAATAAACAAGAGGGTAATTGGGCATTTTGGATAGCAAGGTGGATTTTGACTGAGGAATTTTAAATTTTGAAACGCTAAAAACTTTGGTATAGCTGATTATAGCACTGGCACGTACTTTTTTAAATTTATTTTAGAAATGATATTTTTTATTAATTTTTGAAACTGACAAATGAATATTTGAATCACATTTTGTACACATAAACTTGTTTTTACTATTTATATAAATTAAAAAACCAGAAATACTCTTTTGAAGAGGAGGCGTGGATGTGGGGCATATATATATATTTTTAATTTTTTGGTTGTATAATTTTTATGTTGTTGATTTTTCTTTGAGCTTCTTCGAAATTGTGGAAAAGATTTTTAATTGTAAGTTATATATAAAAGAGCTCAATCGAGCTATTAAGCTCGATCAAGCTATTGCATAAATCAACTTTTTTAATATTATATTAATATTATTTAAAACCAAAATTAATATTTTGAGTTAGCTAATAACTGGATCAAGCTATTAGTTGGATCGAGCCATTACATAAGTCAACTTCATTTTGAAAATATTCCATCTATTATGTTAATTGCTCGATATCTATGTATTATTTATGCCATAGCTAATACTTAATATTATTTAAAACTAAAATTAATATATTATAATAAATTATAATTAAATTATTAAAAAATTCACATACACTAATTTTTCTTGTTTTAAAAGGAAATCTATAAATATAGTTCAGCACATTAAATACCATGGGTTGCCAAAACCATGGGCCATAAATCACTAACAATAAATATGTATTAATGCTTATTTAATGCGTTAATGTTAGTGATTTATATCTCATGGGTTTGGTAACCCATGGTAAATTTGCCAATAGTATTTGATGTGATGAATTATATTTATAGATTTTCTTTTAGACTTATAGATTTCCTTTTAAATTTTTAGATTTCCTTTTAAGACAAGAAAAATTAGTGTATATGAATCTTTTTATAATTTAATTATACTTTATTATAATATATTAATTTTGATTTTAAATAATATTAAATATTACATAATATCAAGCTATTAACATAATAGATAGAATATTTGCAAAAAAAATTAAGATTTATGCAATACCTCGATCCAACCACTAGCTCAATGAGTTATTAGTTAACCTGAAATATTAATTTCGGTTTTAAATAATATTAATATATATTTAAAAAGATGATTTATGCAAGAGATTAATTGAGTTATTAGCTAATCCAATATTTTTCTAATAGCCCGATCAAGGCCTTAAACAACCCTCGATCGAGCTTGTATTTTGGGCAATCCACGCTCACATCTTGCCAAAAAGTGTTAACCATCTACACACATTGTTCCTCAATTGTTATGGTTGACTTCAATATTATGTCACATTGCAAAACATTGATAATATGGTAATATCTATTGCAATGTTCATCTTGATTGAATTATATCGACTTGTTATGTCATCAATGGTTCCGTCACATTGGGACATTCCTCAAGGTTTTGGTAGATTATGAAGTTTCTTAGTAATTCTGGTTGACTTCAATATTATGTCACAATGCGACACTAAAAAGTTGATAATCAATATGTCTCATTGTAACTTTCATCAAAGAATTATGTTGCAGTTTAACATTCATCATATTTCATATTTTTTTTTAGATTATTTATAATTTAGTATAATATATTTTTTTTAATTGAAAAAAATTATATTACCTTTGTTTGATTGGTTTCTCAAATATTTTTTTAAATATATATAATGTTAAATTTTATAATTTCACATCTATTAATTTATTAAATTTGAATTTAATAATAATTGTATAGAAATTGAAAATTTTTGAAGTAATTAATATTAAATTTGAAAAATATTTCATATATATAAAGTTATAAATTTCATAACAACTTTAAGTTTAGGCTTTTTAATCATAATTTTAATGTCAGCACCATTCAACATGGCCCCGTACTACCCATGTCGGTGCCATTCAAAATTACAATTCAATCTATCTATCTATATATATATATATAAGACAATTCTCTCTCTGTTTGTTATGAAGTATTTTCAAAATTACAATTCAATATATATATGAGGCAATTATCTCTCTGTTTGTTATGAAGTATTTTCGGAATTACAATTTAATGTGTGTGTGTGTTAATTTCTCAATCTATATAGGTTAAAATAATCAACACCTTATAACAAAACAAAAAAAAAAATTCAGAATAAAAAAATTGTAAGTGATTTAAAATAGAATAAATTGTGAAATGTTGAAATTATATCTAGTTTAAAAATTTATCTTAAAATAAATATAATTTAATAACATCACCTTAAAATACTTGTGAGACTCTTCACTTTAGAGGAATTTCGCTAAGAGAACCTTCACCATACTAGAAATTGGATAAGAAAATCTTCATCTCATAAAAAACTTGATAACAAAACATTTAAAAAGAATTTAACCATAAAAGAAATTCTCTAAGAGAATTTTTACTATAAAAAAAAAAGATGAATAATATTTTCCCATAAAAAAATGAAATTGTCTTTGAAAAAAACACTTTAAAATAAATTGTCTTTGAGCCTTTGAGAAAACACCTTAAATGAAATTGTCTATGAGCCTTTGAGAAAACACCTTAAAGGAAATTGCCTTTGAGACTTTGAGAAAACACCTTAAAATAAATTATCTTTGAGCCATTGACATTAAAAAAAATTCTTTGAGCCTTTGAGAAAAAAATCACCTTAAAAAAAGTCCCTTAGAAAAAAAAAACACCTTTAAAAAATCCCTTAGACAAAAGCACATTTAAAAAATGCCTTAGAAAACATTTTTTAAAGCTCGCTAAGAAAATGATAGATGCAAATTTGTGGAATTGGCTTAATGTATAAATAAGGTTTGTAAGATCCTTAATTATTAAAAGTGGTCCCACGTTATTCCAACTCACGGAGATTTTTTTAACATCAATTTTTCGGCAAAAAAAAAACACACACACATTTTTAGCCGAAAATTTGTCTCCGTTAAATTTAACGATCAACATAACAAAAAAACATTTTCAACCGAAATAATTTAAGGTTTTTTGCTGAACTATTTTTCAGCCGAAAACCTTCAAGTATTCAGAAACCAAATTGTTTTCATCTTTCTCCAACTTCGGAAGGTACGGGCAATGTCCAATACTGCAAATCTAATTTTGGAATTGATACCATTATTTTCATTATTGAATCTACTTTCTGTAGGTACAAATTTTGTTAAATTTGGATGAGAACTACTAATTTTAATTAATTGTTTGTTAACATGTGTTTGTTTTGTTTTAATTGCTATTAAAATTTAGTGAAATGAATAATCAAAAAGTTCAAAAAACATAATGAAAAAAATTGAAAAAGTTATGAGACGGGTCGTTGAAGTTTCTATTTCTAAATAGTACTCTTATATTGTTTTAGTTTTAGTGGAAATTGGGGAAGATGTTGCATCTTCGTATACATGTTTATATTCTACAATTTTTCCACATTGATCCAATTCAAAAAAAATAAAAAAAAATAAAATAGTATATTCACCCGTTGGATACAAAATTATAGTCATTGGTCAATACACTCTATCTATATTGTCATAGCATGTTTTTTTTAGTAAAAAAATTTTTAATAATGAATAAATAATGGTCTTCAAACATGACTATTTATCATTCATTTCATTATACCGCCAAACATTTGTTAAATTGACATACCAAATATTAATTAAAAAAACAGAAAAATAATGAATATAAAGATAACATAATTATTCACAAGTTTTTTTTTACTGAAAAATGAAATTCTAAACACAAAAACAACTTTTGTTTGCTGAGAGTTGAAAAACTTGGGAAAACCATATTTATTTTCTCAACCCCCCCACAAAAAAAAACATACACACCCACATTCATGATTTTACCCAAAGTCCAAATGAAAAGAAAATGGGTAGATCAGATATCTTCCAATCCCCTTATGTGAAAGAAATGAAATACACCACATATATTTATTTATGACCCCATGCATGTTGTTAGCCGCGTAGCATAGTTAACATGGTTTAAATTGGTACACTGAGAAGGCATTAAAGGAGTAGGACAAGCATAGGGTGGTATTACACATACTATTTGACTCCAAGTTCCATATTTTGAATGCTCCACCTTTAGTTCCATGGGTGAAGGTGGAATAATGGGGCTCTAATCCTTTTTTATCCCCATTCTTGCTATAGTCTGGTTTGGTCTGTTGTATTCATGCTCAGCATTGGGAATTTCGACAAGTTTCCTTGCCTTAGTTCCTTTGAGGTATGTCTCTATGCTATTAGGTGGTCCGATTGGTTCTTTGCTTGCCATCCATGGCCATCCTCATGTTTGTGGTCTTGATGGAGGATGGCTCTTTGAATGCCACCCGCAATCGTCATCAATATTTTTTGTTTTATTGGGTGACCTTGGACTATCTATGAAATGTCTAGATAGTGCAGACTATACAATGCCCCTTATCTTTCTATATGATTGGATAATTGCAAGAAGTTGGGGTAGGTCAGGATTAACCTGTTTCATATGTGTAATGCCTACTATTTGTGAAGGATGTAGTCATGGTAATTAGTCCTTAGCTAAGCAAATTGAAGACTTAAACTGGTTGGTCATCTTTGGTTGGGTGAACAACTCATAATTTGGTTTATTTTCAACAATGCATATCTTATTTGGGTTACTCATATTTCCTACAAGTAATGATTGGGGAAATCCATCCAATCTTGGGTTCATATATTTGTTCTCCTTTGAGCATCGCTAAGCATTCCAAAGAGCAATGAATTGCCCCGGGTTCCATGGGAAATGCCAACAAGCTATATATGCAATTCAAAGGATTCTTCATCATCAAGAAGATCATATCAATGAGAACAAAACCCAACTTCCTCCCTTAGAAACACAGTGCATAGCAATGAACATCATTATAGTAGGCAGAATTCTAAAGTTATGGACATTTTAATGCAACAAAGCAGACAAATTCAAAATCTAGAGCCAAAGTATTTTTCGCTCAGATCCATCATCAACAACATCCCCATACGCTCTCATTTAGCATCTTCAAACAATCAAACCTCATTAGGCTCAAATCCGGAGGACACTAGAGAAGAAGATACAGTTTCCCAATAGTTCGAATACGTAGAGTTGGAGCCTTGAAATGCATCAAGCAACTAGAGAGCTAGGAAAAGCTTAGAGTCAGCATTTATTTCAATAATTTTACGTTATGTTTTGTAAATCAATACTTATTTTAGGCATATTTCATCATGTTTATACTTCCAATACTTTCATGGATTCTATGGAGAAGGAAAATAGACAAGATTTGAAAACTTTTTGTATGATGGAAGTATTGGTGCTCACACCAAGAATAAATCTTATTTCCATATTACTTGTCGTACATTCAAGGTGTATCCTTTTTAATACAAAATCACTACTCGTTATTGTTTAAAATGAACATTGCAACATCTTAAACACATGGAATTGATACTTGAATCTTGATTGAATATAATTACATAAACCCTGGGTAAAGGGGCCATTGAGGAAGAAGATATCAATGGATACTGACTTTACTTGACACATGACACATTGGGAAGGGCCTAGGAATACTCTATTGGTTATATTCACATGTTAAGTTTCATTTCCAAATTAATGGCCATAAAAAGGTGGAAAGGTTTTGCCACTACTATGAATTCCAAACATTATCCCATTCTACCTATATATGAGTTATTGATTAATTAATTGTAAACTCAATATGCAATGATATTGCCAAGGCCCTATTTGCCCATTTAAGAATATATGGGCCTTATCTCTTAATAAGTTGACACACTTCCAATTATTTCCATATAAGAGAAATGCATCTCTTGGGATCATTACTACCTAGGATTTAATATTTTTTATGTTGGTGTTGTAGCGTCGTGAGGTATCTTCATGACAAAGTCAGGTCCATCAATTAAGAACCATCATGAACCCCCTGGAAAGTTCTAGAAAGGAAACCCTAGAAAGTTCTAGAAAGGAAACCCCCTTAGAAAGTTTTAGAAAGCCTCGGAAAGCATAGAAATAGAAAATGAAGGTATAAAGAAGAAGGACGACTATCTCATGGGAAACATCAAGCAATTCGCTCTGCTTTCCAAGACAAGGGTGTAGTTGAGGAATAGAAGGATGCAAAAACAAGATAAGACTATTTTATGGGTTTAATATCATTGGGTTTATCTTCTTCTTATATCCGATGTACTTGTATCTTGAATCTCTGAACAAGAAAGGTTGGCTGGGGTTTTTCCTGAGTTTGGGTTTTCCCAGGATAAAATATTTGTGTTTCTTTGTTTCTATGCATAATTATTCTTTCAGTGACCTTTATTTGTTTCCGCTGCAAATAATTTAAATTATACTAGTATTATAAAACTCCAACATGGTATCAAAGTAGTGCTGAAAGAATCCATTATCAGAAATAGGGATTCATGTTTTAACCCTTTCTCTCCGCACATTGGTTTAATTCTTGGAGTTTTGGAGCTTGTCTTGGCAAGGTGAACCTATTAGTGAAGTCAAATTCCAGTTTCAACAAGTTTTAAATTTTGATCCTGCTATGGTTTCTGGACCAGGTTTCAACTTCCAGCCTGCAGTCAAGATGAACAATGTTAAATTTGAAGATAGACTTGATGGGGTTTCCAACTTCAATTCATGGAATTCTAGGGTACTCATCATCTTAGAAGAGAATGATATTCTAATATTTGTGGAATAAGGAGTACCGGAACTAGAAGTAGAAGTAGAGAAGTCATCATGGAGGAAGAATGATGCTAAGGAAAAAAGGACTCTAATAGATTCTGTCAAAGATCACTTGATACCTCATATATCCCATAAGAATAAAACCAAAGGAATGTTTGATGTATTGAAGAAGTTATTTGAGAATAACAATGTCAACAGAGCACTTGCCTTAAGACAACAACTCTCAAATGTTAATATGACTAAAGCATATTCAGTTGCATCTTACTTCATGAATATTTCTGAACTAAAGGATCAATTGGGAACCATTGGAGAGATAATTGCAGATAGAGATCTTATCATGATGACCCTCAATGGTCATCCCATTCTTGGGAGCCATTCATCAGAGCATTAGTGGGCGATCCAAATTTCCGAAGTTTGATCGATTATGGGAAGATTGCATTCAGGAGGAGTCTAGACTTGCAGCTAGAAACAATTTTCTGTGATCGTATGATGTAGAAAATCAAGCCCTTATTGCTCAAGCAAAGAAAGGGAAGGGAAGAAAGTTTGGAAGACCAACCCCAGCTTCAAATCAGGAACCAAAGAAGAAGAAGAATATTTCACACATCTAGTTTTACAGGTGTGACAAGTTTGGTCACTATGTTGTAGATTGTCCTCAAAGAAAGAGAGTGAAGCAGCATGCATCAACAACTCATGTCAATGAGGAACCTCCACCAAAAAATGAAAAAACTGATGAGATGACAACAAAATATTTCTTTTGATTTTTTATTGTAATTGGTTCATTTTCCCTGGCACTGGAGTCCAACAAATTTATTTATTTTTGTTATCATTATTGTAATTGGGCCATTTTCCCTTGTATGCGATCCCAAAATAATTTATTCAAATTTTTTATGTTCAATATGATGATATCATTGAGTTATGGAAAGTGTCATGACACAGAAGATAAATATGAGGCAGGAAGTAGTGCTTCCATAACAAAGGGAACAACCACAGATCCCTAAGATAAATGGGAAGATGTCTCGTGTTTGCAGATTTTTGTACTTGGTGAGTTTGAAATTCATAAGGAGAAAAGAAAATAATTATCAGAGGAAGTTGGATTTATGTTCTAAGGTAGCAGGTTGTTTCAGCGCAAGATACTCAATTGCAGAGGGAGATGACTGTTTAGATGCAAAGGGAGTAGGATGGCTTTTGTGACAGAGGGAGCATCTATAGTGGATGTGATTCTTGAAGACATATGTGATGCTTGCATTGGGCAAAAATTTCTCCAAGATTAGCCATGTGGCTTGGCTAGGGGTGAATGGCCCGGAGGTAGGGTTGTATCTTCTCTCGAACACCCTATGACGGGGTGGGGAGATTGGCTCTTGCACGATGATTAGTGTTGATGAATCAAGAATCCCCTTAATATTAGAGATGTGAATTGGCTGGGGGTGAATAGATCAGAGCAAGATAGTGGCTTCTTTCAGAAATCCTATGACAAGGTGGGATGATTAATCCTTAGTTGTAGACAATATCCTCCTAGAGGTTGAGCATCGAGCATTTCCCCATTGTTTTCCATGAGACTTGGATAGGGGTGGGTCAAGTGGGACAGTGCCTTCTCTCGGACACACTGTGATGGGGTGGAGAGATTAATCCCTAAGACAACTCAGAATGGGCCTGTGTCTTCTCTCGGACATCATGTGATGGGGTGGAGATATTAGTCCCTAAGAATGCTCAGAGTGGGTCAATGCCTTCTCTTGGACACCTTGTGACAAGGTGGGGAGATTCGTCCCTATATGCTCACTCATGCAAGTGCATGGATTTAGTCATGAGACTTGGCTAAGAGACCTTGAAACCATCAACATGAAGCAAGCTCATGATCAACATTTCCTTGAGATGATTTGTTGAAGACAAGTCAAGGTATGAAGACTTTGAAGAAACCCAAGATGTGTGTTATCTCCTAAAAATCGCACACATGCGACATTTCGGCTATTCAACCAGTAAAGAGTCATCAACATAAAGAATGCATTTCACCACAGGCATCCCCAATAGATCCAAAACACGGCATGAGCCCACAAGTGCCCAGAAACAGTCAAAACAAAGGGTAGCGTGGGTATTACACAGGTTTATAGCGCTGGTTATCTGACCAATGCCCACGCTACACCTGCAAGGATTTTCCTTCGATAGTCGCGCTACTATCAAAATGGAGGGACCACTTCATCCCAACGGTGCATTAAAGGCTCAATCCTCCCCAAGGATCAGATTTTGCCTCCTCACACACTTGGTGGCATTAATCAACCCCCCTTGTGTACCTTGGAATTAGTTCATGAAGGAGGAGAGTTCACATTTGGATCTAGTTGTTTGTTGGCCACCTCTTGGCCTATAAAAAGAATCCATTGGCATACATTTTGTAGAGAGAAATTAGAGCAAGGTTATGTTGTTGGATTTGAGTTCGAGCTTCGTCATAGCCCACCATTTCATACCATTGTGAGCATTCCCAAGCTTGCTTACCACCTACCATCAAGGGGCAAGTGTTTCTCTCCATTGTTCTTCCATCTACTTAGCATTTATTTTGGACAAGAAAGGCCTCCCTAATGGATATTGTTGGATTCCCTTGAATCCCTCACCTCCTAGGTGTTGTATAGCTATTCCATTGGGAAATACAAGAGTGGTTCAGCATATCTTTGGTTGTTGTTGGAGTTTGCATCCTCCCCCCATCTCTTTTATTTTGTTTTTTATCAATATTTTCATGTTTTGATGTGAAATACACTAACAATATCTTGCAGGATCACTTGGAGGAATACCAACCATCAAAAAGGGGCTCCAAGGACTGAAGCCTTGCAGCAACCTAGAAGTCTTATCCCCTCACCAAGTGGAAGAGTGCACTTGTGCAATTTTTTCCATAACAGTTCTAATGGCGACCATACTTATTTTTATTCATTTATTTTTAAACTGGGTTTTTTATGCTAAAGTATCTAATTTTGGGTGTTTCTCATTTGCAGGAGAGTAGGTATTCCACCTCTTGCTTCCATAATTTGGCCCCATCACGGCCATAGGTTTTTTTCCACGCAGTCGCACGGTTCCCAGCATCTTTGTTGTGCAAATAACATGGAATCGACTCTGACAGTTGTGTGTACCCGCAAGTTGCCAATTCATAACCCACGCTACACCGCTCATCGTATCCACATGGTAGGTCAGTACATTACCCACGCATTTACCCGTGATGTCTGCGTGCAAGAGTGTGGTTTGGTCGCGCTACTGTTAATTATTTGTTTTTCATCTGCATAGTTTAGTTTGGTAGCCCAATTTCTACTTACTAGTGAACTTAAATTCAGGCTAATTCACCCAATTACTTAATATTTTAGTAATCAGTGCACCTAGACCAATATTATGAAGTAAAGAGTGCATGTCTCTCAAAACTTAGCTAGGTAACCAACTTTGAGGCTTTCAACAAACCCCATTGTTGTCACTAGTATTCAATACCATTTCTTGTTTATGCATCAATCGACATATTGTTTTCGGTAGTATTGCTAGGGTAGAAAACACTTTTTGCACACAAATAAGGACCTAAAGACACTTGTCGCCCGAAGTATGCTCTTCACCTCGCGCTTCATGTGAGCTTGGTGAATCAAAAAAGGGTGAGAAGTGTGAAATACCTCCATTGAACACTTTTCTATTGGTTAGAATATTTGATTTTTCAAAGCGCCATGAGCATCTCTTAGATTTAAAAGTACATATTGCTTGATATACTCTTTTAGTTAATTTTCCGATAAAATCACTTTTTTGCTTTCATCACATGTGTTTGCTCCACTAGCACACAATAAGAGGCCTAAAAACTCTTCCAATCCTAGTATTCTCTTCACCTCGCACTTCATGTGACTTTAGTGAATCAGAAAGGTAGGAATTGTGAAATACCCCATTACACTCCATAAGTGAAACACCCAAACCCCTTAAAATCAACATTGTAATTGTCTTAACCAACTAAAATCCTCCACAAGAGGTCACAAAACAATATTTTAGTTAGGTAGGATTGATAGGGATAGGATCTATTAATGCCCACCAATCTAGTTTTATTAGTGATATTTTGAAACATAGCAATGAAGTGGCGTTGTCAAATTCTTGGGAAAAAACACAAAATATAAGAAAAGAAAAAAAAACGTTTCAAATATCCCCTTACAGCTCTCAGGACATTGCTTATTTCAGAAAAATTCCTCAGGAGTCACCTAATTGGGCCCGTTACCAAAAAACCACATGTTTTAGATTTTTACTATTCATCTCCATGTGCTGAAAATCCACAATGTAAAATGACCTCTAAAATAGTCATTCCTAGAAATTGTTGTCATCAACTTTTGAAAATGGATTCCAAGTGATCTGTCACTTACTTTAGCCCATGAGAAGATTAATCTCTTTTGTCATCTCTTCTAACACAAACATGGATCATGAGCACTTCATTAATGCCCAGATGCTTCCCAACTTAACCTGTAAAATGCTTAATGTGTGATATTTTCACATCATCGAAAATTTTTGCACAGCATTGTCAGCTCCCACAATCCTAACAACAGAATGAGCATACTCAATCACAACAATTTGCATTTCCAAGCGAATTCCAAGATATGGGAAACGATTTAGCTTTAGAAGAAGCTTGCGACCGTCAACATACTATATAATTCTTTCATCTTTGTAGCAACATAACTGTAATCGATGTCTACTGCCATTTGGCATTGACACTAAGTGCTCAGTAGTGATGGTATTGAGCTTACACTCTAGTATGCTCTCTTTCTAGTCACATCACATCAAGACATGGCTCCTCCATCTGCAACACACCTTTAGCATAATCTGATTTCTTCAAATATAACCACCTATTCTTTGCTTATAGTAAGTACATACTTTATGACAAGAGGCTTGAGTACATGCCTTTTTGAAAAACTCAAACTCTTAGCAAGCTTCAAGCCTGTCTTTTAACACTTGGTATATACCTAGGCATTCGCCTTTTGAAGAAGACACCAACTAAACTGTGAATATATAAATCCATAGAAAGAATAACTCTCCACTTGATTATAGCGTCTCTTCTCGTTGCATCATATTTATGCTTTTATGCAGTAGGAAATAGTCCACATGCAATGGACAAACAGAGTTTTGAACAGTTTATATATGCAGTTACGAACTTTGTCACTTGAACTTGATATATGTGATGCTTGCTTGGTGGCACATGTCAATGACTTTAATTGTGAAATGGAGGTTGGGTAGCAGACCAAAACCCAATAATTTTGTAGGGAAAAACAATATTATACATGTTACCTGATGCTCTCAATGCTTGGTGACATTTGTGGCTTTAACTTGGAGACTGGGTTAGAAGCTCATTTTATTTTTATTTGCCAAAATGAACAATTATGATAAAATCATCTAAAATGATTTTAAAATGATAATTATAATGTTCAAGTTGCCAAGAACAAATATCCAAGAGGTTAATTGGGCATTTTGGATAGCAAGCTGGATTTTGACTGAGGAATTTTAAATTTTGAAACGCTCAAAACTTTGGTATAGCCGATTATAACACTGACACGTACTTTTTTGAATTTATTTTAGAAATGACATTTTTTATTAATTTTTGAAACTGACAAATGATTATTTGAATCACATTTTGTACACGTAAATTGTGTTTACTATTTATATAAATTAAAAAACCAGAAATACCATTTTGAAGAGGAGGCGTCGATGTGGGGCATATATATATTTTTTAATTTTTTGGTTGTTTAATTTTTATGTTGTTGATTTTTCTTTGAGCTTCTTCGAAATTGTGGACAAGGTTTTTAATTGTAAGTTATATATAAAAGAGCTCAGTCGAGCCATTAAGCTCAACTTTTTAAATATTATATTAATATTATTTAAAACCAAAATTAATATTTTGAGTTAGCTAATAGCTCGATCAAGCTCTTAGTTGAAGCTATTAGTTGGATCAAGCCATTGCATAAGTCAACTTCTTTTTGAAAATACTCCATCTATTATGTTAATTGCTCGATATTTGTGTATTATTTATGCCATAGCTAATACTTAATATTATTTAAAACTAAAATTAATATATTATAATAAATTATAATTAAATTATTAAAAAATTCACATACACTAATTTTTCTTGTCTTAAAAGGAAATCTATAAATATAGTTGAGCACATTCAATACCATGGCTTACCAAAACCATGGGCCATAAATCACTAACAATAAATATGTGTTAATGTTTATTTAATGCGTTAATGTTAGTGATTTATATCTCATGGTTTTGGCAACCCATGGTAAATTTGTCAATAGTATTTGATGTGATGAATTATATTTATCGATTTTCTTTTAGACTTATAGATTTCCTTTTAAATTTATAGATTTCCTTTTAAGACAAGAAAAATTAGTGTATGTGAATCTTTTTATAATTTAATTATACTTTATTATAATATATTAATTTTGGTTTTAAATAATATTAAATATTACATAATATCAAGCTATTAACATAATAGATAGAATATTTGCAAAACAAAGTTGATTTATGCAATACCGCGATCCACCAATTAGCTCAATGAGTTATTAGTTAACCCGAAATATTAATTTTGATTTTAAATAATGTTAATATATATTAAAAAAAGACGATTTATGCAAGAGCTTAATTGAGCTATTAGCTAATCCAATATTTTTCTAATAGCTCGATCAAGGCCTTAAACAACCCTCGATCGAGCTTGCATTTTGGGCAATCCATGCCCACATCTTGCCAAAAATTGTTAACCATCTACACACATTGTTCCTCAACTGTTACAGTTGACTTCAATATTATGTCACATTGCAAAACATTGATAATATGGTCATATATATTGCAATGTTCATCTTGATTGAATTATATCGACTTGTTATGTCATCAATGGCTCCGTCACATTGGGACATTCCTCAAGGTTTTGGTAGATTATGAAGTTTCATAGTGATTATGGTTGACTTCAACATTATGTCACAATGCGACACTAAAAAGTTGATAATCAATATGTCTCAATGTAACTTTCATCAAAGAATTATGTTGCATTGTAACATTCATCATATTACATATGTTTATTTAGATTATTTATAATTTAGTGTAATGTATTTTTTTAATTGAAAAAAATTATATTACCTATGACACTATTTTCTTTCTTAAATTTGTTTGATTGGTTTTTCAAATAGTTTTTTAAATATATACAATGTTAAATTTTATAATTTCACATCTATTAATTTTTTAAATTTAAATTTAATAATAATTGTATAGAAATTGAAAAATTGTAAAGTAATTAATATTAAATTTGAAAAATATTTCATATATATAAATTTATAAATTTCATAACAACTTTAAATTTATGTTTTTTAATCATAATTTTAATGTCGGTGCCATTCAACATGGCCCCGTACTACCCATGTCGGCGCCATTCAAAATTACAATTCAATATATATATATATATATATATAAGAAAATTTTCTCTATTTTTTATGAATTATTTTCAAAATTACAATTCAATATATATATGAGGCAATTCTCTCTATGTTTGTTATGAAGTATTTTCGGAATTGCAATTCTGTGTGTGTGTGTGTGTGTGTGTGTGTTAATTGCTCAATCTATATAGGTTAAAACATCAACACCATATAACAAAAAAATAAAAAAAATTGTAAGTCATTTAAAATAGAATAAATTGTGAAATGTTGAAATTATATCTAGTTTAAAAGAAATTTATCTTAAAATAAATATGATTTCATAATATCACCTTAAAATACTTGTGGGACTCTTCAATTTAGAGGAATTTCACTAAGAGAACCTTCACCATACTAGAAATTGGATAAGAAATCTTCACCTCGTAAAAAAACTTGATAATAAAACATGTAAAAAGAATTTAACCATAAAAGAAATCCTCTAAGAGAATTTTTACTATAAAAGAATTGATGAATAATATTTTCCCATAAAAAAAATGAAATTATCTTTGAAAAAAACACTTTAAAATAAATTGTCTTTGAGCCTTTGAGAAAACATCTTAAAAGAAATTGCCTTTGAGCCTTTGAGAAAACACCTTAAAAGAAATTGTTTATGAGCCTTTGACAAAACACCTTAAAGGAAATTTCCTTTGAGCTTTTGAGAAAACACCTTAAAATAAATTATCTTTGAGCCATTGACCTTAAAAAAAATTCTTTGAGCCTTTGAGAAAAAAATCACATTAAAAAAAGTCCCTTAGAAAAAAAATACCTTCAAAAAATCCCTTAGACAAAAGCACATTTAAAAAATGCCTTAGAAAACATTTTGTAAAGCTCGCTAAGAAATGATAGATGCAAATTTGTGGAATTGGCTTAATTTATAAATAAGGTTCGTAAGATCCTTAATTATTAAAAGTCGTCCCACGTTATTCCAACTCGCGGAGATTTTTTTAACGTCAATTTTTTGGCAGAACAAACATTTTTAGTCGAAAATTTGTCTCCGGTAAATTTAACGGTCTACATAACAAAAAAAACAATTCAGCCGAAATAATTTAAGGTTTTTTGCCGAACTATTTTTCGGCCGAAATCCTGCAAGTATTCAGAAACCAAATTGTTTTAATCTTTCTCCAACTTCGGAAGGTACGGGAAATGTCCAATACTGTAAATCTATTTTTGGAATTGATACCATTATTTTCATTATTGAATCTACTTTTTGTAGGTACAAATTTTGTTAAATTTGGATGAGAACTGCTAATTTTAATTAATTGTTTGTTAACATGTGTTTGTTTTGTTTTAATTGTTATTAAAATTCACTGAAATGAAGAATTAAAAAGTTCAGAAAACATAATGAAAAAAATTGAAAAGTTATGGAACAGATGGTTGAAGTTTCTATTTCAAAATGGTACTCTTATATTGTTTTAGTTTTAGTGTAAATTGGGGAAGATGTTGCATCTTCGTAAACATGTTTATATTCTACAATATTTCCACATTGATCCAACTCAAAAAAAATAAAAAATAAAAATAGTATATTCACCCGTTGGATACAAAACTATAGTCATTCGTTAATACACTCTGTCTATATTGTCATAGCATGTTTTTTTTTAGTAAACAAAATTTTAACAATGAATACATAATGGTCTTCAAACATGACTATTTATCATTCATTTCATTATACCGCCAAACATTTGTTAAATTGACATACCAAATATTAATTAAAAAAACAGAAAAATAATGAATATAAAGATAACATAATTATTCACAAGTTTTTTTTTTACTGAAAAATGAAATTCTAGACACAAAAATAACATTTGGTTGTCGAAAGTTGGAAAAGTTGGGAAAACCATATTTATTTTCTCAACCCTCCCCCCCCGAAAAAAAAACATACACGCCCACATTCATGATTTTACCCAAAGGCCAAATGAAAAGAAAATGGGTAGGTCATATATCCTCCAATCCCCTTATGTTAAAGCAATGAAATAGACCACATATATTTATTTATTACCCCATGCATGTTGTTAGCCGCGTAGCATAGTTAACATGGTTTAAATTGGTCCACTGAGAAGGCATTAAAGGAGTAGGACAAGCATAGGGTGGTATTACACATACTATCTGACTCCAAGTTCCATATTTTGAATGCTCCACCTTTAGTTCCATGGGTGAAGGTGGAATAATGGGGCTCTAATCCCTTGTTTATCCCCATTCTTGTTCTAGTCTGGTTTGGTCTCTTGTATTCATGCTCAGCATTGGGAAATTCGACAAGTCTCCTTGCCTTAGTCCCTTTGAGGTATTTCTCTATGCTATTAGGTGGTTCTGTTGGTTCCTTGCTTGTCATCCATGGCCATCCTCATGTTTGTGGTTTTGATGGATGATGGCTCTTTGAATGCCACCTGCAATCATCATCAATATTTTTTGTTTTATTGTGCGACCTTGGACTATCTATGAAATGTCCAAATAGTGCAGCCTATACAATGCCCCTTATCTATCTATATGATTGGATAATTGCAAGAAGTTGGGGTAGGTCAGGATTAACCTATTTCATATGTGTAATTCCTACTATTTGTGAAGGATATAGTCATGGTAATTAGTCCTTAGCTAAGAAAATTGAAGACTTAAACTGGTTGGTCAACTTTGGTTGGGTGAACAACTCATAATTTGGTTTATTTTCAACAATGCATATCTTATTTGGGTTACTCATATTTCCTACAAGTAATGACTGGGGAAATCCATCCAATATTGGGTTCATATATTTGTTCTCCTTTGAGCATTGCTAAGCATTCCAAAGAGCAATGAATTACCCTGGGTTCCATGGGAAATGCCAACAAGCTATATATGCCATTCAAAGGATTCTTCATCATCAAGAAGATAATATCAATGAGAACAAAATCCAACTTACTCCCTTAGTAACACAATGCATAGCAATGAACATCGTTATAGTAGGTAGAATTCTAAAGTTATGGACATTTTAATGCAACAAAGCAGACAAATTCAAAATCTAGTGCCAGAGTATTTTTCGCTCAGATCCATCATGAACAACATGCCCATACGCTCTCATTTATCATATTCAAACAATCAAACCTCATTAGGCTCAACTCCAGAGGACACTAGAGAAGAAGATACAGTTTCCCAATAGTTCGAATATGTAGAATTGGAGCCCTGAAATGCATCAAGCAACTAGAGAGATAGGAGAAGCATAGAGTCAACATTTATTTCAATAATTTTATGTTATGTTATGTATATCAATACTTATTTTAGGCATATTTCATCATGTTTATACTTCCAATACTTTCATGGATTCTATGGAGAAGGAAAATAGACAAGATTTGAAAACTTTTTGTATGATGGAAGTATTGGTGCTCACACCAAGAATAAATAGTATTTCCATATTACTTCTTGTACATTCAAGGTGTATCCTTTTTAATACAAAATCACTACTCGTTATTGTTTAAAAAATGAACATTGTAACATCTTATACACATGGAATTGATACTTGCAATCTTGATTGAATATAATTTCATAAGCCCTAGGTAAAGGGGCCATTGAGGAAGAAGAGATCAATGGATACTGACTTTACTTGACACATGACACATTGGGAAGGGCCTAGGAATCCTCTATTGGTTATATTTCACATGTTAAGTTTCATTTCCAAATCAATGGCCATAAAAAGGTGGAAATATTTTTCCACTACTATGAATTCCAAACATTATCCCATTCTACCTATATATGATTTATTGATTAATTAATTGTAAACTCAATATACAATGATATTCCCAAGGCCCTATTTCCCCATTTAAGAATATATGAGCCTTATATCTTAATAAGTTGACACACTTCCAATTATTTCCATATATGAGCACCGCATCTCTTGGGATCATTACTACCTAGGATTTAATATTTTTTATGTTGGTGTTGTAGCGTCGTGAGGTATCCTCATGAAAAAGTCAGCTCCATCAATTAAGAACCATCATGAACCCCCTGGAAAGTTCTAGAAAGCCTCGGAAAGCTTAGAAATAGAAAATTAAGGTATAAATAAGAAGGATGCCTATCTCATGGGAAACATCAAGCAATTCGCTATGCTTTCCAAGACAAGTGTGTAGATGAGGAAGAGAACAATGCAGTAGTGGAAGAAGACTATTTTATGGGTTTAATATCTTTGGGTTTATCTTCTTCTTATATCTGATGTACTTGTATCTTGAATCTCTGAATAAGAAAGGTTGGTTTGGGTTTTTCCCGAGTTTGGGTTTTCCTAGGATAAAATCTTTGTGTTTCTTTGTTTCTATGCATGGTTATTCTTTCAGTGATCTTTATTTGTTTCCGCTGCAAATAATTGAAATTATACTACTATTATAAAACTCCAACATGGTATCAAAGTAGTGTTGAAAGAATCCATTATCGGAACTAGGGATTCATGTTTTAACCCTTTCTCTCCACACATTGGTTTAATTCTTGGAGTTTTGGAGCTCATCTTGGTAGGGAGCACCCATTGGTAAAGCCAAATTCCAGTTTGAACAAGTTTTAAATTTTGATCCTGCTAGGGTTTTTGGACCAGGTTTCAGCTTCCAACCTGCAATCAAGATGAACAATGTTAAATTTGGAGATAGACTTGATGGGGATTCTAACTTCAATTCATGGAATTCTAGGGTACTCATCATCTTAAAAGATAATGATTTTCTAATATTTGTGGAAGGAGTACTGGAACCAAAAGAAAAAGTAGAGAATTCATCATGGAAGAAGAATGATGCTAAGGCAAGAAGGACTCTAATAGATTCTGTCAAAGATCACTTGATACCTCATATATCCCATAAGAATACAACCAAAGGAATGTTTGATGTCTTGAAGAAGTTATTTGAGAATAGCATTGTCAACAGAGCACTTGCCTTAAGACAACAACTCTCAAATGTCAATATGACTATAGCAGATTCAGTTGCATCTTACTTCATGAATATTTCTGAAGTAAAGGATCAATTGGGAACCATTGGAGAGATAATTGCGGATAGAGAGCTTATCATGATGACCCTCAATGGCCTTCCCATTCTTGGGAACCATTCATCAGAGCATTAGTGGGTGATCCAAATTTTTGAAGTTTGATTGATTATGGGAAGATTGCATTTAGGAGGAGTCTATACTTGCAGCTAGAAACAATTTGACGCAATCGTATGATGTAGAAAATCAAGCCCTTATTGCTCATGCAAAGAAAGGGAAGGGAAGAAAGTTTGGAAGACCAACCCCAGCTTCAAATCAAGAACCAAAGAAGAAGAAGAATATTTCACACATCCAATTTTACAGGTGTGACAAGTTTGGTCACTATGTTGTAGATTGTCCTCAAAGAAAGAGAGAAAAGCAACATGCATCAACAACTCATGTCAATGAGGAACCTCCACCAAAAAAGGAAAAAACTGATGACATGACAACAAAATATTTCTTTTGATTTTTTATTGTAATTGGTTCATTTTCCCTAGTACTGGAGTCCAACAAATTTCTTTTTTTTTGTTATCATTATTGTAATTGGGCCATTTTCCCTTGTATGGGATCCCAAAATAATTTATTCAATTTTTTTATGTTAAATATGATGATATCATTGAGTCAGGGAAAATGTCATGACACGAAAGATAAATTGGGGCAGGAAGTATTGCTTCCATAACAAAGGGATCAACCACATATCCTTAAGATAAATGGGAATGTTTGCATATTTTTGTACTTGATGAGTTTGAGCTTCATAAGGAGCAAAAAAAATCATTATCAGAGGAAGTTGGCTTTATGTTCTAAGGTAGCAGGTTGTTTCAGCACAAGATACTCAGTTGTAGAGGGAGATGATTGTTCAGATGTAGAGGGAGCGGGATGGCTTCTGTGACAGAGGGAGCATCTATAGTGGATGTGATGCTTGAAGACATATGTGATGTTTGCATTGGGCAGGAATTTCTCCAAGATTAGCCATGTGACTTGGCTAGTGGTGAATGGCCCAGAGGTAGGATTGTATATTCTCTCGGACACCCTATGACCGGGTGGGGAGATTGGCTCTTGCACGATGATTAGTGTTGATGCATAAAGCATTCCCTTAATATTAGAAATGTTAATTGGATAGGGTTGAATAGATTAGAGCAAGATAGTGGCTTCTTTCGGAAATCTTCTGACGAGGTGGGATGATTAGTCCTTAGTTGCAGACACTATCCTCCTAGAGGTTGAGCATCAAGCATTTCCCCAATGTTGGCCATGAGACTTGGATAGGGGTGAGTCAAGTGGGATAATGCCTTCTCTCGGACACCCTGTGATGGGGTGCAGATATTAATCCCTAAGACAACTCAGAATGGGCCTATGTCTTCTCTCGGACATCATGTGATGGGGTGGAGATATTAGTCCCTAAGAATGCTCGGAGTGGGTCAGTGCCTTCTCTTGGACACCTTGTGAAAAGGTGGGGATATTAGTCCCTAGATGCTCACTCATGCAAGTGCATGGATTTATTCATGAGACTTGGATAAGAGACCTTGAAACCATCAACCTGAAGCAAGCTCATGATCAACCTTTCCTTGAGATTATTTGTTGAATTCAAGTCAAAGCATGAAGACTTTGAATAAACCCAAGATGTGTGTTAACTCCTAAAAATCGCACACATGCGACATTTCGGCTATTCATCCAGTAAAGAGTCATCAACATAAAGAATGCATTTCTCCACAGGCATCACCAACAAATCCAAAACACGGCATTAGCCCACAAGTTCCTAGAAACAATCAAAATAAAGGGTAGTGCGGGTATTACACAGGTTTATAGCGCAGGTTATCTGAACAATGCCCACGCTACACTCGCACAGATTTTGCTTCGATATCCACGCTACTATCAAAACGGAGGGACCACTTCATCCCAGCAGTGCATTAAAAGCTCAATCCTCCCCAAGGATCATATTTTGTCTCCTCACTCACTTGGTGGCATTAATAAACCCCCCTTGTGTACCTTGGAATTAGTTCATGAAGGAGGAAAGTTCACATTTGGATCTAGTTGTTTGTTGGCCACCTCTTGGCCTATGAAAGGAAGCCATTGGCATGCATTTTGTAGAGAAAAATTAAAGCAAGTTTATGTTTTTGTATTTGAGTTGGATCTTCCTCGTAGCCCACCATTTCCTACCATTGTGAGCATTCCCAAGCTTGATTAACACCTACCATCAAGGGGAAAGTGCTTCTCTCCATTGTTCTTCCATCTACTTAGCATTTAGTTTGGATAAGAAAGGCCTCCCTAATGGAGATTGTTGGCTTGCATTGAATCCCTCACCTCCTAGGTGTTGTATAGCTATTCCATTGGGAAATACAAGAGTGGTTCATCGTATCTTTGGTTGTTGTTGGAGTTTGCATCCTCCCCCCATCTGTTTTGTTTTTCTTTTTATCAATATTTTCATGTTTTGATGTGAAATACACTAACATTATCTTGCAGGATCACTTGGAGGAATACCAACCATAAAAAAGGGGATCCAAGGTCTGAATCCTTGCAACAACCTAGAAGTCTTATCCCGTCACCAAGTGGAAGAGTGCACTTGTGCATTTTTTTCCATAACAGTTCTAATGGAGACCATACTTATTTTTGTTCATTTATTTTTAAACTGGGTTTTTTATGCTAAAGTATCTAATTTTGGGTGTTTCTCACTTGCAGGAGAGTAGGTATTCCACCTCTTGCTTCCAGAATTTGGCCCCATCACGGCCATAGGTTATTTTTCCACGCAGTCACATGATTCCCAGCATCTTTGTCGTGCAAACAGCATGGAATTGACTCTGACAGTTGCGTGTACGCGCAGGTTTCTAGTTCATAACCCGCACTACACCGCTCATCGTATCCACATGGTAAGTTAGTACGTTTCCCGTGCAACCCACGCATTTACCTGCAATGTCCGCGTGGAAGAGTGTGGTTTGGTCGCGCTAATGTTAATTTTTTTTCATCTGCATAGTTTAGTTTGGTAGCCCAATTTCTACTTACTAGTGAACTTAAATTCAGGCTAATTCACCCAATTATTTAATATTTTAGTAATCAGTGCACCTAGACCAATATTATGAAGTGAAGAGTGCATCTCTCTCAAAACTTAGCTAGGTAACCAACTTTGATGCTTTCAACAGACCCCATTGTTGTCACTAGTATTCAAGACCATTTCTTGTTTATGCATCAATCGACATATTGTTTTCAGTAGTATTGCTAGTGTAGAAAACACTTTTTGCACACAAACAAGGACCTAAAGACACTTGTCACCCGAATTATGCTCTTCACCTCGCACTTCATGTGAGCTTGGTGAATCAAAAAAGGGTGAGAAGTGTGAAACACCTCCATTGAACACTTTTCTATTGGTTAGAATATTTGATTTTGCAAAGTGCCATGAGCATCTCTTAGAGTTAAAAGTACATATTGCTTGATATACTCTTTTAGTTAATTTGCCGATAAAGTCATTTTTTTGCTTTCATCACATGTGTTTGCTCCACTAGCACACAATAAGAGGCCTAAAAACTCTTCCAATCCTAGTATTCTCTTCACCTCGCACTTCATGTGATTTTGGTGAATCAAAAAGGTAGGGATTGTGAAATACCCCATTTACACTCCATAAGTGAAACATCCAAACCCCTTAAAATCAACATTGTAATTGTCTTAACCAACTAAAATCCTCCACAGGAGGTCACAAAACAATATTTTAGTTAGCTAGGATTGATAGGGATAGGAATCCATTAATTCCCTCCAATCTAGTTTCATTAGTGATATTTTGAAACATAGCATTGTTTTCTTTTAGGGTACTTACAAAATCCTCCTATAAGCAAGTTTTAAAAGAAAACATGGATCAGAAGTGTGTCATGACCAAGGAGATGAAATTCGGGGTATAGTTTCCCTGCTCTCCCCTACAAGCCACTTATCTTGTTGTAGGGAGATGACACTATACCGTGCAGGCCGAACCATTGATCCACACTTGACGCAAGGTATCTTAGTGGCCCAACTTAGGATATCACCAAGGATCAATTGTGAGTTTAGTTGACTCCTTAAGTTAGCTATTGTTGTTAGGAGGTGTTTCCAAGTCTTCTCGATTGGATCATTGGCCCCATCGTCGGTAGAACTAGCTATGTGTTACCTCCACTAGTTGATTGGTGAGTGGATACCATTATCACCATCAATTGTACTTTTGGGAGGCTCAATTACATTTGAGAGGAAGGACGTTAAGTATTCTAAGGAATTTAGGTCTATTTTCTTTTTAACTATAAGTTCACTAACTCATAATAAAAAGAACCTACATGTGGGAGCTCATGCACTTAAAGCAATATTGCACATATCACCCACTTATCGCACCATTTGGCATCTATTGTGGTTGGCATATTTTTGCATTTGTTCATTTGTGTTTATTACACTATCACTCCCATATTGACACAAATAATTCACCATTGAGGAAAAAAATAACATCCCAAGACATTCTCGTAGACTGCAAGGCCTGTCCCCTCTCTCGAGGGGTGTTTTTACACCTCCCCCCCATATTACACGTGGGGGGGAATTCAAGTCAGGGTCGGTCCTAGGTAGCATTGATAGGATCATATGGTAAAGACCAAGCCTTGCTAGGTACATTTTCTCACCTTGGAGAATCTATTAATTACACCCTTCATCCTACAGCGGAAGTGGTACCCCGTTGGCTTCTCCCCAAGGATATCCCTCGGATCCCTTTGACCCATCCTCTCTCATAGGAGGTCAACCATTGTTCACAACACCACTTGGTGTTAGAAAAACAGGATCGCAGAGCAATAACAATAAACAGAAATGCAAATATAATCACACATACACATTACAAGAGAGACACAGATATATCGTGGTTCACCCAACTTGGGCTACGTCCACACTGAATTTTCCAGTCCTTATTATTATTACCGTCCAACAAGGTGAAGGGATACAACCTGCAGCACAACCGCTGCACTTCCTCTTCACTGTTTCACAGTCTCTTTCCTGATCTCAGAGATCTTTACAATGCATAAAACCTAATACATCAACCACCCTAGCCGTATTACAATGTCTTTCTTTTATAAGGGAAATACAATGGGAAAATACCACGGGATCCCCAAAACCATGGGCCCGCAAAACAGCTGGCGAAAACAACACCAAAAATTTTCTTCGGGGGCGTTGCCCCCGGACCCCCCTAGAACCCCGTGGGGGGGCGATGCCCCCCCACTGGGGTGAGTGTACAATCCACCTACATATCATATAGAACTGGGGTACAAACACGGCTGATACAATATCATCTATGAGACTAGAAGATCTGGCTCCACAACCAACAATCTCCCACTTGGAGACTAATCACAACAACTCCACCGCTACTGCACTTGCTGGACTTGGACTTGGCAAATTTGTCCTCTTCACCTTCATGCTAGAAGGCGAACTGAAACCGAGCACGAACTCAGTTTCTCTCTGGTCACTACCTTTGTGAACATGTCTGCAGGATTCTGGCTAGTATGTATCTTTTCCAGCTTTAACAATTCATCTTCCAGAACAGAGCGTATGAAATGGTACTTGAGCTGTATATGTTTAGTCCTGGAATGGAATGCTGAGTTCTTTGCAAGGTGAATGGCACTCTGGCTGTCACTATACAATCTGCTATCCTTCTGCTTCTTACCCACTTCCTCCATAAACCTCTGCAACCAAATCATCTCTTTACTAGCCTCTGTAATGGCAACATACTATGCTTCTGTTGTTGAAAGTGCAACAACCTTCTGTAGTTTCGAAATCCAACTTACTGTTGTTCCACCTACAGTAAACACATACCCTGTGGTGCTCCTCCTGCTATCCTTGTCACCTGCCATATCTGCATCAACATATCCCTGTAGAGCAGTGTCTGAACCTCCAAAACATAATGCCTCAGTAGTAGTACCTCTCAAATACCTGAGAATCCACTGTACTGCCTTCCAATGTTCTTTACCTGGATTGTTCATATATCTACTCACAACTCCCGCTCCATGTGCAATATCTGGTCTTGTGCACACCATGGCATACATCAAACTACCAACTGCTGATTGATAGGGAATCTTGGACATGTAATCTGTCTCTTCTTGTGTCTTGGGACACATTTCCTTACTTAGACTGAAATGGTTAGCCAAAGGTGTACTTACAGGTTTGCATTCTGCATTCTGAACCTCTCCAACACCTTTTGTATGTACTCACTTTGAGACAATGTCAATTTGTGATTTTTCCTGTCTCTCATTATTCTCATACCAAGGATTTGCTTTGCAGCACCCAAATCCTTCATCGCAAATGAATTAGCTAGCTTCCTTTTGAGTACATTTATATCCTGCATGTCAGACCCTGCAACAAGCATGTCATCCACATACAATAACAAGATAATATATCTTCCATTGTCTAGCTTCTTGAAATAAACACAGTGGTCATAATGACATCTACTATAACCTTGTTCTGTCATAAACCTGTCAAACTTTAGATACCACTGCCTTGGAGCTTGCTTCAAGCCATACAAGCTCTTTTTCAACCTGCATACCAGATCCTCCTTACCTTTGACCTCATACCCTTGTGGCTGCTGCATATATATTTCTTCCTCCAAATCCCCATGGAGGAAAGCTGTTTTTACATCTAACTGTTCAAGATGCAAATCTTCTACTGCCACTAGACTTAAAATAGTCCTAATTGAAGTCATCTTAACAACAGGAGAAAATATTTCATCAAAATCTATACCTTTCTTCTGTGCAAACCCCTTTACAACAAGTATGGCCTTGTACCGCTTCTTACCTCCTTCTTCTTCCTTCAACCTGTAAATCCATTTGTTTTGCAATGCTCTTTTACCAGCAGGCAACTTAACCAAATCCCAAGTCTGGTTTCCTACCAATGAGTCCATCTCCTCATTCATGCCTTGCTCCCACTTCTTTCTAGTTTCCACCTGCATTGCTTCTTCATAACATTCTGGTTCACCAGAATCAGTCATCAATAAATAATACATTGAAGGAGAGTATCGTTCAAGGAGTCTACTTAACCTGGTAGATCTTCTTACAGTTGCAGGAGTTTCAGGTACTTGCTGCTGCTCTTGATTTTCTGGCACCTTCGAAACTTCATTTTCTTTAACTTCATCAAGCACTATGTACTCTGTGCTTTCCTTTTCCTGTTTCTTTCCCTGCAACTGATCTTTATACATGACCTTTTCATTGAATATAACATCTCTACTCCTGATGATTTTGTTATTTTCATAATCCCATAAACGATAACCAAATTCATCAACCCCGTATCCAATAAAGGTACATTTCTTGGATTTAGCTTCAAGCTTTGTTCTATTTTCTTTATCAATATGGACAAATGCTTCACAACCAAACGTTCTCAGAAATGATTAGTTTACCTTTTTATCTGTCCATGCTTCCTCTGGAATACCACCATCCAAAGCACTTGAAGGTCCTCTGTTTATTAAATAAACAACAGTATTTACAGCATCCGCCCAAAACTGTAAGGGCAGCCCTGCATGCAGTCGCATACACCTTGCACGCTCCATGATCATTCTGTTCATCCTTTCTGACACACCATTTTCTTGTGGTGTTCCTGGGACTGTCTTCTCTCTATGAATCCCATGGTATGAACAGTAACTATCAAACTCCTTGCCGCAGTACTCACCTCCATTATCAGATCTGAGACACTTCAACCTTTTTCCTGTCTCATTCTCAACCAAAGCTTTCCATTTCTTAAAGGTAGCAAACACATCATATTTCTGTCTAATGCAATAAACCCAAGTTTTTCTAGTTGCATCATCAATAAATGTAACATAATAATGAGAGCCACCAAGAGATTGTACCTGAGCCGGTCCCCATACATCTGTATGGACAAGCTCTAATTTTTCATTCTTCTTCTGTTTCCCAACCCTGAGAAATCTGACTCTCTTCTGTTTTCCGTAAACACAGTTTTCACAGAATTCCAAACTTACCTGCTTCAAATCCGGCAGCAACTTCCTTGAGTGGAGAATCTACATCCCCTTCTCACTCATGTGGCCAAGCCTATGATGCCACAATGCTGTATCTGTTCCTGTGGAAGCTAAAGAGATAGAATGGTCAGTATTATGAGGACATAAATACAACGTACCTACTCTGTCTCCTTTTGCTATCACCATTGATCCTTTAGTGATCTTCCACCACTTTTCTCCGAACGTAGATAGACAACCGCCATCTCCCAACTGCCCTGTTGAGATCAGATTTCTTTTCATAGTAGGAATATGCCTAACATCTTTCAACAACCAATCAGTTCCATTCTTAACTTTTATCCATACCTTACCCATTCCAACAATTTTACATGGCTCATCATCACCCAATAAAACATGTCCAAAATCGCCAGGAACATACTCATGAAAGTATTTCCTATGGGGTGTAGCATGACATGAAGCTCCTGAATCTACTACCCAATAATCACTAGTATTATCTAATGCAAGAATCAAAGCATCTTGTAACACATCACCTGCTACATTTGCTTCCTGGGTAGTTTCCTTTTGTGCATCTCCTTTCTTCTTTAGAGATTTGCAGTCTTTCTTCAGATGTCTTTTCTTTCCACAGTTCCAACACTCTATCTTTCCCAGTCTGGACTTGGATCTGCCCATTTTAGACTTTCCACGATTACCTTGACTCTTTCCTCTCTCCTTTTGTCTTCCTCTGCTCTCCATGGTCAACGCATTACCTGATGTCTCACCTGTGCTTTTTCTTCGCATTTCCTCGCTAAGAATAACACCAATAACATCATCAAATTTCAAGGTGTTTGAACCAGTGACAGAGTTACTTACAGCCATGACCAAGCTATTCCAGCTTTCTGGCAATGAACACAAGATTAGAAGAGCCCTAACCTCATCATCAAATTTCACACTTACAGAACTTAGCTGATTTGTAACCGTATTAAACTCATTTAAATGATCAGTAACATATCCACCTTCAGACATCTTCATATTAAATAAACGCTTCATTAGAAATACCTTGTTGGAAGCCGAGGGTTTTTCATACAGCTTACCCAATGCTTTCATCAAACCCTGTGTTGTCGTTTCTTTTGAGATATTGAAAGCCACTGACGAAGCCAGGCTCAACCGTATTGTTCCCAGAGCCTTTCTGTCAAGAACCACCCATTCTTCATCCTTCATAGTCGTCGACTGCTTTGCTTTTCCTCCCAACGGTAGGAATAGATCCTTCTGGTACAAATAGTCCTCCATTTGCATCTTCCATAACCCGAAGTTTTGGCCGTTAAACTTCTCGACCTTAAACTTTCCTTCTTCTGCCATTGCTCCCACTCGAACCAGAAAACCCTAGCTTCCTGCGGGTTTAACTGCCAAATATACCTTTGGATCTGATACCAATTGTTAGAAAAACAGGATCGCAGAGCAATAACAATAAACAGAAATGCAAATATAATCACACATACACATTACAAGAGAGACACAGATATATCGTGGTTCACCCAACTTGGGCTACGTCCACACTGAATTTGCCAGTCCTTATTATTATTACCGTCCAGCAAGGTGAAGGGATGCAACCTACAGCACAACCGCTGCACTTCCTCTTCACTGTTTCACAGTCTCTCTCCTGATCTCAGAGATCTTTACAATGCATAAAACCTAATACATCAACCACCCTAGCTATATTACAATGTCTTTCTTTTATAAGGGAAATACAATGGGAAAATACCACGGGATACCCAAAACCATGGGCCCGCAAAACAGCTGGCGAAAACAGCACCAAAAATTTTCTTTGGGGGCGCTGCCCCCGAACCCCCGTCGGGGGACCGCTGGCCCCCAGACCCCCCTGGAACCTCGTGGGGGGGAGATCCCCCCCGCTGGGGTGAGTGTACAGTCCACCTACATATCATATAGAACTGGGGTACAAACACGGCTGATACAATATCATCTATGAGACTAGAAGATCTGGCTCCACAACCAACACTTGGGTCTCCCCCTTGTGGAAATCACATCCCAAACATAATGGAAATACCCATCGTCCCTACCTTACCATTTATGGCTAGTTTAGATCTACCTGATTTGGCCAAACTAACAAATGACCCCATTGATCATGATGCGACATGGTCGACAATGCCAGATAAGCTTCCTTCCGATACTCCAAAATTCAAAGGAAAACATGGAGATGATCCTTCCAGCCACGTTATGTCTTTCCACTTATGGTGTTCCTGTAACAGCATAGTGTATGACCCCGTGATACTTTGCCTCTTCCAGCATACCCTCACCGGAACGACAGCAATGGGTACGTAAACCTAGAAAGTGGCACCCATTCCACATTTGCAACATTAGCCATCGCATTTCTTACATATTTCCAACTGCCAATCCGACATGATATAGGCCACTAAATTCTCACTGATTTTCGTCAAAATACCTCAACCCACATCGCGGACCATATCCATGAGTGGCGTAGATGTCGCACACTACGTAAAATCAAAATACAGACTCCCTTTCTGTTGGATTGGTTTATCAATTATCTCCAACCTGCCATAGCTAAACATGTCACCACCTCCATGCCACAAAGTGAGGAAGAATCTATTCTAAAAGTACAGCATTTCAACCTCATATATGCACAGTCTGGATACCTTTACACAATCCTCCCTAATGCCCCGTAGTATTGGTCATTGGATCCAACACCTTCGGGCTCGTCACATTCAACGGATGGGATTATTTGGTTCATTTACCATTTAGGAAAGGTTCCTCCCACAACATCGGTTCCATTTAACATGGTTTTGTATTACCCATCGATGCGACCTTCGTCAGTGCCCCCTCCACCGGTACGAACACCATCAGTTGGTCACTTATAGTATGGACCATATAGTCCTACATACCCAAACGTCATCCAAACAATGATGGTTCCTACACCACCAATGGCACAAGTTGATCTTATATCCACCTCTTATGGAGCACAAGCAACGTTTATCCCACCACTAGGATATAACCCCAATTATATATTCCCATGCCCAACTGGTCAGTAACCTGCCCCCCACATGGGGGTTAACTTAGTCCAATCTTCTTACGTTCAACAAGCTCAAAAATTTGAGCAATTGAACATCGTAAATCCCTAGAATCCACATAATCAGGGGAAGAAGAAAGGTAAGAACAAGCAGAATCAGCAGTCGGGACAAGGGGGCAATCCCCCTCCCTAGAAAAACCAGAATACGAGTGATCCAAATGTCGAGACTAACAATCCCCCAAGAAAAGGGAAAAATCCCCCCTGAGAACCAATTATTGTTGCTCCATTTGCGGTGATTATGGTCACTATACACATCATTGTCCTCTTATCCCTTACTGCCAACAGTTAGTGGAAGCTAAAAACAAGATGGCAACAAACCCTCCTTAGGCAATGAATCATCCCCAACCACAAACAGAAGTATTACAGCAGCCCTTTTCCAATCAAGGGGTATTTACACAAGAGCAAGACCCTTTCCCACTCGGCGATGTATCTTTCAAAAATATCTACACGTTGGATGTCAACCTCCAAATGCAAGCCAAAGGTTATGATGGGCCTTCCACCCCCAAAGTGGAAGACATTTCTATCCCCTCAGGGGGGCCTCTATAGATCCCTCGACAGATCACCAAACAAATCCCATGGATTCCAAAAGTTTCACTTTGGCATACCCCTAATAACCCTCACATGAAATCTACCCACAATTGCAGTATTGTGGATGATTTGGCTCAATCCCTAGTAGCCATGTCCACGTTAGAAGTGTTACAGTCTTTCCCAAAACAGTGGATGGCATTACTCAACTCACTCGGTGTTGTCAATCCATTTGGATCGCATCTCATGACCTTTGATATTGACAAAGGTGATCTAGGACTACCATCATCAGTCGCATTCCAAGTCCCATTCACGGTAAAAAACGTCATGATCCATCGTTGTATCATTGACAAATGCACATTCACTTGCGTTATGTCCGTAAAAGTCTAGAAATGTTTAGGATCTCCTGAGTTGGTCCCCTTGTCTATCGCTCTTCACGCATATGATGGGAGACCGTCCCAACCAAGAGGATTGTACCAAAATGTCCCTATTAACACCCATATCAGCGTTCCCGCCAAAGAAGGAAATGACATCCCCCTACTGGAACCCCAAGCATGCCCATCGACCTCTTACACCAAAGGAAGAATCAGAAAACCCAAAAATGGCTAGGTGTCAAGCAAATCAAATCCAAATGATCAAGCCGCAATGAAAAAGATAAATAAATGGAGGTTTTCTGCACTCAGGGGAGAAGGAACAGTCCAAATCGAGCTAATGAGATCGACGACAGAGGGAGGATTTCGCCGAGGAAAGAGCTCGAAATTTAATGGCCAAAGCGGTCGCAGAAGTCCAGATCCGACGGCCCAAAACAGCTACAGAAGACCCATTTGCTCGACTGATATTCCACTTTCAAAATGAAAATGAATGGTCGGGATGGAAAAGTAGAGCCAAATCAATGGCTGGGAAACGATCCGCAACACACCAAATGAGAGATTTTATGCTTTTCCACTTTCTTGCTTTTCTGACTTTCTGCACCCGCATTGCGGATTGCGGAAGTCAGAGCGGTATTTTTCCAAGAGTGCAAAGTTGGGTTTACGACTTCCGCAACCCACATTGCGGAATGTAGATTGCGAAGGCATAATTTTTTCGAGGGCACAAATTTAGGTTTATGATATCCGCAACTCGCCTTGCGGAATGCATATGCAGAGGTGATTTCCGCGAGGTTGTGCAATGGATTTTCGATTTCCGCAACCCGCATTGCAAAGTGCGGATTGCGGAAGTAATATTTTCCAGAGGCATAAACTTGGCTTTCTGACTTCCGATATACGCATTGCAGAATGCAGATTGTGGGAGGATAATTGCGGATCTAAGATGTTTTACAGGGAAAATTTTGGTTGTGGAAATGAAGAATTTCACATGGAAAATGGCACTATTGGGAGACGATTTGGAAGCCAAAGAGAAGCACATCCTGGCTATTTGTCCAAATCAACCTAAAACGGCCCAATTAGAAGGATGGATAGGTGGTTTCCAAGGCCCAAATACACACTGAAAACGCACAGAGTTTCCCATTGGCGCATCTAACAAACTCAGGAAATTGGTTCGAGCAGTTCGGCATGAACGGCCTCATCCTTTCCAGTTCAAGGCTGTTGTTAGTTAGTTAGAATTTGTTTGATATTTTGTAAGCCTATAAAGGTAGATTCTGAATTAAACCAAAGGGTTGTATGTTTATGGATTCTAATAGATTAAAAGCTCTGCGTATGTATCAAACTCGGCCTTTCAATTCATAAGAAGACCCGATTCTGGAGCAGAGATTCTTGTGATGAGTGTTTTGATGTATGTTACTTCCTGTGCATGTGTTCATCATTTGTATTTTCCTTTGATTGTTTGATTCTGCAGTATATAGATCAATACTACATGGTCTGAAATTCATATTTTTATGCTTCAACTGCATATGGCTAGATATTCCACCCTTTCTTCTTGAAGTTGCAGGTTAGAATTCATTTGCAAATGCTCTAGCTCTGTGATGGAAATTGTTCCCTTTTCTTCCTTCATCTGTTGATATCTTTGACTTGAAAAAACCTCACCTACCTTGCCTCTGCCTCTTAAATTGTTGTCTAAATCAGTCATTTGTGACTATAAACTCACTGAAGTTTGACTCCATGCCCAATGGTGTTCTTGTCCTTAACCCCAACAAGCTGAAAAATCCCTATAAGTCATTATCGAAGGTCTAGCCACCAGTTTTACCTATAACCAGCTTGTGCAAATAATATCCTAAGTGTTGAGTGAATTGTGAAAGAGAGAGCCCTCTCTGTGGTTGGAAAGGCAAGTTTCCATCCACCAAAGCTTGGTTTGAAACAATTGCCTCATGATCCTTTCTGCTGCAACCCAGGAGAATCTTGAGTGATAACAATCCCCATAGAGATCGGGGGCAAGATGGTTATGATCGATCTCGAATTAGTTGACGTTGAAGTCGACCAACATCCTCTTAGGGCATAGTTATATGTACGCCATGAAGGAGGCAGCCTCCTCAATCTTCTGTATCATGATGTTTCCCTTAAATGGGAAGGTAATTACTCTCGACCAGCTTAACTATTATGACCCCATCACCACAAGTAACCCTGAAAATTTCCTACTGAATGTACTGGGAGATGATCCACCATATTTTGACATCTGCCCCGGTATGTATAAGAATTCCAATTTGTTAGGAGTATATTCGGTACCACCACCAAATATCCCTACATCAACCGATGGCCTAATTTGCACAATTTTCACTACTGAAAATGGAGTCACCTCCACCTCAATACTGTCATCAGAACCACTGCTCATCCATGGCATTGAACAAATGTTGAGTCCATCGCTCCCACCAATATTTCAAATCCCATTCTTGTACCCCCCCACAAGTGTACAAGGGACGTCGGATATGGCTTAGTTAAATCTACCTGGGCTAACTTTGGGAATCCCAGTTTGATACCTTACACCACCCTTCCCAGAGATGGATTCTAAACCAGTCGCCCATTATGAATTTATCCGTGTTTCGGCTAGTACGATTGTAAGGCCAGTAACACGTCCAGTTACGACAACCCAACCTATGACATCCACAACTACCCCACAATCGGTCGTTTCTAAGACCGCCAATGAGGGCACCAAACAACCAAAGTTAAAAGGTCCCCTATTACTAAACCAGACATCTAATTTAGTAGAAATTGTGAAGCCTAAAGCAGGGGGCATCAACCATCAGGTGTTAAAATCCCCAGTTATGTTCAATACTCACACCCAAAGGGTCACACCGTTGCATTCTCTTTGCAGGAAGCAAGGCCAAGAAACCGATCTATGTCCTACTCTACCAGAGCTAAGGAATCTACTTAACACTCCTGTTAGAATCAACCATGCTCCATCGACGGTGAAAGGGGGAACCCCTCCCTCGCCCACATCTAAGTCCAAAACATTGTGTACGAATCGCACATGTTCCATTTGCGCTCAGCATGGGAATTATATGCACCATTGCCCCAAAATCCCTCGATATCGAGAGGCATTGGAAATAGTCCATCTCACTCAAGTAACAATTGAGGAAAGTATCGTCTTAAACCAGGAAGTAGCATCCATTAATGTCAGCACCACATTAGCGACACTACCATTCACACCTCCTACACAAGTTGTGCCAAATACAAACAACGTGGTAGAGACTGTAACATCGCAAGATCCATCTCAACTTACAACGACGCAATGACATGATGAATGCTCATCATGTGGGAACTCTACCCATATGCTCCCTCCTATCTCCATCCCATGCATAATGGAGCAAATCAACACCCAAGAAGACCAAGAACACTTCCATCCACGTGTACCAAGACCTTTCCGATATTGTGGAGAGTGGAGAGGCCACACATTACTCCTTTCAATGCCCCATAGTGTACGAAGAACGAAAACTCACCTCGAGCTAATGAGAATGCAAGGTCAATTACAACCCCTCCATATAACCCCGCAAAGGTTACCAACCAAGGAAGTAATACTAACCTTACCAGATACCATCGATGTTGAATCTCCTTTAGTGGGTGTCCTCACTTGCAGTGATTCCTCGTCTTCCAATGAAGACGCAGACCACCTGCAAGCATTCCCAAAAAAATAACAAATCGAAAGGGGATTTTACCCCCTCAGCACAAACAAGACATACAACACCAACCATTGATATTCTTATTTTGTGTCAAAAATTTCAACTTTTGTTTCAACTATATTGAATTAGAAAGTAAACTACCTCTCTTCTTCAAATGCAGATGGACTCCCAGACATACATCTACATCGGATACGCAAACAGTCCCAATCGATGGTCTAAACATCTCGCATCTGCCGCTTGGGTTATATATTCCCCCTCCCATGCACTCCACCACACCATCGGGGTGTGCTTGGGGGCACTAAAAAACAACTAAGGGGTGTACGATGCCGTAATAGGTTTGTTAAGCAATGCCCTACACTTAGTCATTCACTATCTACAAGTGCACCTCGACTCCCAACTTGTCGTATCGCAGTAGAATAATGTATTATGTGTCTGCAACTTTCTCCTCTTCCGAAATTTTCTACGTGTGTGCCTTCTCATCCGACAGTTTGAAACCAAAACTTTCACACATATACTGAGAAACACCAATGCATTCATCGATTCCGTCACCAATGAGGTATTCAACTGGCACCTAGTACATCATATGGATGCATAACCCTGCATATCATACATAAAAATGTCTATGTGTTTCACCTACAACTACACATACATATATTTCATCATCACAAGTCCTACAGTCGATAATACATGTCAAAAACAAATATTCTAGTATCAACTACCACATATGCATCGCATCAACACATCAGCAACAAAAATAAAAAATACACATACATCATGTGAAAATGGTGTGTGTGTGTATATATATATATATATATATATATCGTAAAAATGTGTGAATATATATATATCGTAAAAATGTGTGTCATATACAAAAAATGGCCCTCATGCGGCATATACATAGGTACCCTTATGGGAGATACATAAAAACAATTGTCTCCCATAGTCCCATCAAAAAATATATATATCTACAAAATGGGGCTCATATCCCTATACAAAATCAAGCTACCCCACCAGCTGGTAGATCTCGAGGTCCCAAAATAGCCAATGGATGCACAACTTCCCCTACTGTCGGCTCTGGTCCCTATCGTGGTCGTTGTCGCAGAGGAGGGATTGCTCCCCCCTACACCTCTCGTGCCACATGACACACAAATGAAACCCGCCGCATGATCCACTGCCAAGCTTTCCCACACTCAACTAGTATTTGAATCATCCAATCCACGTAATCATCCTTGAGGTATTCCCAATCCCGCTCATCAACACCAACATAAATCCCACCGAATTGTCACTCTAAATCGGCTATTCGATCCCCAGCAGTTGTCCCCCCCCCCCATCGCAGCTCCTCCAGCATTGGTTTCTCCTACTCTGGTAGTGCCACCCTCAGCCGCACCTACTCCTTTGATGGCCTGCCCCGCCCTGGCAGTTGGTTGATCTCTCCTCGGTCATGGCCTCTGGGGTGGCCTCACAAGACCAACATATGCATCACAAAAGAGAAAACCATCATCAGTACCTGATAAACATGTATAACACAAATGTGATGAAATCAAAGTATGTACAAATATATATGCGAAAAGTACAAAACCAAAAAAACATACCAGTCGCATCGAAATCGCCAACAGGAACGGGTAGATACAGATCTCCTCGAAAGTCCATCCTGATCCAATGATACCTCTCTAATCATCCTATGCGACCCTCCCAAACATCTATCACCTGTGGTGTAAAATAGGCCCCCACGGGCCCGCCACCAACACGTGGCATAATACACCCCCAAAATACCATTCGTGGCTCTTGTGGTCCCCTCGGTGGCACCACTACTTGTGGCCTCAATGACAGATAACGCTCGAAAATATATGAGCACAAAACACTACCATAGTAGAAGGTGTGCCTCCCCATACCCGCCGTAAATCTGACATATGTTGCATCATAGACTGCAGCATCAATGAGCCCCACGCCACGGGCCAACCATCCATCACCCTCTCCACCAGCTTGAGCTGGCATCCTATAACCTGGTTTGGGAATGCGGCCCCCAACACACACACAACGGTTTTCACCACAACGTCCACTGGTATATCCCTTAGATGGCTCACCAACACACCACCAAAGTTCACAGAACTCTGGTCACCACCGCAGTACCAATCCACTAACATATGGATCATCTCCCCAACCAATTGTGTAGGGAGAGTCTCCCTCACCCCTCGAGGAGTCAACCCGGTCACGAAGTAAATACCCTGAGTTGTGATGCTCAAGTCCTCACCTCCCACCATTAGAGAAATTTGGAGGTAAAAAATGGGTCTCAAAACAAAGAAAATGTACTATAAAAATCAACCAATCACATTATAGTAGATGACATCATCCCCCATGGTTGAGGTGGCATTTCATGAGTTAAAAATGCTTATTTGTCAAATTTTCTATGGTGGATGAAAACCCATAGTTAACCAAGGTAGTGGTATAAGTACTTTTAAGTCAAAAAGGAAAGTACTCATAATGAAAGTCCTTTAACATTTTTTTTTAAATAATATTATTGTCATTTTCAAGTAAAGTACTCATAATTCATAAAGAAGGTCCTTTCACATTTTTTTATAAAATAATATATTATCATTTTCATATTTTTAATTTTTAATTATATATTCACTCCATTCTATTTATATCATAATGTCAAACTATGATATTATATATATATATATATTATATTCCTTCCACATTTTTTCATAAAATAATATTTTTGTCATTTTCATATTTTTAATTTTTAATTATATATCCGCTCCATTTTATTTAATATTATAATGCCAAACTAATTTATAAGCACATATATATATATATATATATAATGATTTTGATATTAATTTATCAATATAGATTTAATGAATAAAGAATAATAATAATAATGCAATGTGGATTATAATATTATTATTAACATTTTACTTGTAAATAAATTTTCAATTAAATCACATTATATTAAATTGATGAGAAAAGTACTAAATATAAAAAGTCAACATAAATTTTAAAAATAGCTCTTAAAAATGTTTTTTATTATTTAATTTCATTTGCAAGTTCAAGACAAATAAATGCTAAAGGACAATAAATTTTTGGAAATTTACAATCCATCTTAGTCACATCAATGTAGAGTTATTTTATTAATTTTATTTCTAGTGAATTTTGAAAAGTAACTCAACCATGGTTATTTATATTGTGCATGGAAAATAGTGTAGGAGGTGACTTGTCATATATACCCACCCCATAAAACCCCTAACTCATAATATTTTAATATATCTCATATTTTTTTAGTACATCTCTTAGGAGGCCATTTTTTGACCTCAAAATCTCTCTAATATAGAACACTCCGCGGTCAGGGTCTCACATGTCCAATAGTTGCCACAAGAGGTAGTCAGCGGACTGCATCAGAGGGCTCTTGAAGAACTTCAAGAGCCCAGCAGCACGTAAGGCCTCAGTCGTTGCTCGGTCGGCTAACACAACCGCTCAGAGGTCATCAAACTCTCTCTCCCTCCACTCAACATCTCTAAGATGCTCCATCACTGATAAGCAACCACCTACACATGGAAATGATCACCCATTAGCCATACAAAAATCATTAGTGTGCCCTTTCCTAAGAAGGTATGTGCGTAGCACGACTCTTTACAACATATCCGTGTGTAGCACATCCGAAACTCTATTCGGTCGCATGGAACTAGCGCGCGAGAGATATATAGTTCGATCGCTCGAGTAGCGTGATTTTTCAAGGAACAGTCGCGCTACAACCAGCGTGCAGCCAAAGCATATATATCCCGCGCTATGCATGGTACATTACATTTTTTTGCGCTAGTGAACACACTACATCGCGGACGATTTTCAAAAAATCTCACGCTACCGTGTGGGATTTTCTCAAAATCTCGTGTAGTACCCCCAAAAACACAAAAAAGGCCCCTGGCCACCCAGGGCACCCCTAAACCTAAGTCTACCCATATAAAATTAAAAAGGACTAGGATTAGGATTACCTAGAACTTGTGGATCAATGAACGATGCACCAAATATCCCAAAAATTCTAGAAATGCACTCTAGGAGGTCGATGGCACAAAGTACAAAGGATTTCAAAAAGTGGGACCCACCCCTCTTTTATAATCATTTGACCCAAACTTCCAACCAATGCCATGGAAAAATCGTAACTTCATTTCCAAACCGTTTGCACCATGATGACCAGCGCTTCGAGCTCTTCGACATGGAACCAACCAATCCAAATTCACCGGAACACCATTTTCATATCCGAGTACCCACAGGTATGCGATGTTTTGGTTATGTGATGTATGCATTGTCAATACCTTGGTTATGTCCTTTACTACTCAGGACATTATGGAGCCTCTTTTTTTCCATATAAAACTCCAAGTTCTAACAATAGGGGTCATGCATCCTACCACAAGTATCATTTCGAAATTGGCATATAGACATTGTTTTCCCTCCGTTTACAATGCATATACCAGTATTCTCATTGATAACCATAGGATCCTCATTCATGGCCTTGATGTGCCATCAACATCATTTTCGTGAATAGCGTGTTCCCCCATGAGTGTGCACACCATTTCCATCCCCATCATCAATTGACACCCATGATGTCGACCCCCCACAAGTCCAATGAATCTAACCAAACTTGAAAAGACCCTCCCTTCGAGTATCTTTTTGCATTTGGGCATTTACTCCACCAAGTATAAACTCATCAGATTCTTCGGCACATGTTACAAGAACGATTCACAAATCCCCATCATACCTCCATGAGCACTTTACCCTTTTCCATATGCCTCATATCATCACCCCCGCAATGACACATATGGGGCCCCCACCCTCAAAAACAACCAGTTCTTTTCATTTATCCCGCAAGTATATACTGCATAGCATCATTTCATGGGCACCCGTCTTTGCATCTGTAAATTGTCCCTCACTTCATCATTGGAAAGTGTCCCCCCATCCACTCAAAACCGTGGGGACTTCGCCCATCATCAAATAGGTCCCCCGACACACACAAAAATTTGGGGACCCCACTTACATTCTTTATGTACAAACAATTCCCCCAACACATCATAGTGCAGGAACACCATCTTATTTGGCAGCTACCCATGGTTGCCTTTGATCGATGTATTTGAGTCTCCATATGTTCAGCAATATTTTTTTTTCGATCGCCATTACCCTTTGTTTTGCGTCTCCATCAAAACCCCTTTCATTTACAGTTTGTCTCGATCTATCTCAATATGTGTCATCCTGAAAGAAAAGTTGTCATCCTCGCTCCCCATGTTTACATCGATCAAAGGAAGTTATGAGCCCCACGCTTATCAACCAGTCTTGTGTCAAGTTTGTCCGTCCACCAGTTGGTTAAAATATGATCCTAGTTCTCAAGGTAGGACTTTCGTCCTATCAAGTAATTCAACTCTCGTTAATGTCAATACACTATGTTCTGAGAGTTGCAGTAGTTGCAGTTGTACCTTTGGATCCCTTTCAATCACTATAAGGGATCACCTCGAACTTAGTAGAGAGAGTCATTAGTGCTCCCTAACTAGGTGGTTTCCCCTATGCTCGACGTCAACACATCAGAAGGAGACATAATTTTGAAGGTAGCAGTGTTCACATTTGGAAATCATGATAGCAATCGATTTGGTAAGGTACATCCCTCAGGAAGATTTACATACCAGTTTGGTTCCCCACAATAGTGGGCTTATCATGGTTGCCAGTAGTCCCACTTCTTCAATATTTTGCAGCAGTTCCTAGGGCATTTACTCTAATATGGATCGAATCCACCTTCATCCATGTCCCACCAATATAGTATAATTGACACCTATGTCCTCTCTCATTGTAATCACTTTGACAGCATTTCACGAGCATGGGTATAACCGCCTCGTTTGTATAAAAAACTATTCTTTATTACAGCTCCAACGGTTGCCACCAACAACCTTCCCCCAGGGAAGGACCTTCGTTTTATCCACACGTGCTTCGTACTATAGAACAGTAGAGAAACAACAAGAAACATGATGCATTGTCGGCTCTATAGTACCCTCCAAACCTCATACCTCAAGGGGCATCTGTTAACGCCTAAAAATTGCACACATGCGACATTTCGGTGATTCATCCAGTAAAGCGTCATCAACATAAACAATGCATCTCACCACATCCATCCCCAATATATCCAAAACACAGCATGAGCCCACAAGCTCCCAAAAACTATCAAAACAAAGGGTAGCGTGGATATTACACAGGTTACCCGCGCTATAGTGCAAGTTATCTGAACAATGCCCACGCTACACCCACACAACTTTTCCTTCGATAGCTACGCTACTATCAAAACGACGGGGCCACTTCATCCCAGCGGCGCATTAAAGGCTCAATCCTCCCTAAGGATCAGAATTTGGCTCCTCGCACACTTGGTGGAATTAATCAACCCCCCTTGTATACCTTGGAATTAGTTCATGAAGGAGGAGAGTTCACATTTGGATCTAGTTGTTTGTTGGCCACCTCTTGGCCTATAAAAGGAATCCATTGGCATGCATTTTGTAGAGAGAAATTATAGCAAGGTTATGCTGCTGGATTTGAGTTGGAGCTTCCTCATAGCCCACCATTTCCTACCATTGTGAGCATTACCAAGCTTGCTTGCCACCTACCATCAAGGGGAAAGTGTTTCTCTCCATTGTTCTTCCATCTACTTAGCATTTAGTTTTGACAAGAAAGGCCTCCCTAAGGGAGATTGTTGGATTCCCTTGAATCCCTCACCTCCTAGGTGTTGTACAGTGCCTATTCCATTGGGAATAGCATATATTTGGTTGTTGTTGGAGTTTGCATCCTCCCCCCATATCTTTCATTTTGTTTTTTATCAATATTTTCATGTTTGGATGTGAACTACACTAACAATCTCTTGCAAGATCACTTGGAGGAATACCAACTATCAAAAAGGGGTTCCAAGGACTGAGGCCTTACAACAACCTACAAGGATTATCCCCTCACCAAGTGGAAGAGTGCACTTGTGCAATTTTTTCCATAACAATGTGTTCAAGCAGAAAAATTGAGAAGAATACCTCCCTCATTGAGAGGGATGATTGCAGCATTGGTAATACATTCTCCCTGAGACAAGGAGAATGATGTGACTCTCCTTGAGAGGGAGAGAGAGGGATTCGATAGTTCTATGATCCTCCTTGATGGATTGAATTGAGTTGATATATTGTGCTCCTCAATGGAATGAGTTGAAGCATGACACTTTTCGATGGATTGAGTTGTGTTGGTGTCACTGGGTTGGTACCCAACAACCCTTGGGTTCTATCCCATGTGATTGGGAGACTCATGGGTTGTAGCTCATAAAGGACGTCATGTTGGTCGTAACCACATGGACATGAGAGGACCTTTCTTATGATGACGAGATGTTCAAGATGATTTGTGACGCTCAAATGATAAGCAGATGTGTTCCAGCATGATGATACCTCCCTATCTAAGAGGGAGTGTTGGTGTTGTAGCGTCGTTAGGTATCCTCATGACAAATTCAGTTCCATCAATTAAGAACCGTCATGAAACCCCCAGAAATTTCTAGAAATAAAACCCCCAGAAAGTTCTAGAAAGCCCCAAAGGCATAGAAATATAAAAATGAAGGTATAAATATGAAGGGCACCTATCTCATGGGAAAAATCAAGCAATTCGCTCTGCTCTCCAAGGCAAGTGTGAAGTTGAGGAAGAGAAGGATGTAGAAGCAGAAGAATACTATTTTATGGGTTTAATATCTTTGGGTTTATCTTCTTCTTATATCTGATGTTCTTGTATCTTGAATATTTGAACAAGAAAGGTTGGTTGCGTTTTTTCCCAATTTTGGGTTTTCCCATAATAAAATCTTTGTGTCTCTTTGTTTATGTGCATGGTTATTCTTTCAGTGATATTTATTTGTTTCCACTGCACATAATTGAAATTATACTGCTATTATAAAACTCTAACATTTTCTATTCTAAAAGTTTGTCAGCCGCCATTCCTATTTGTGGTTTCTTCACTGTTGCAAATATTATTGATCCTTCCATGGTTTATACGTCATTCAACATTTGAGGACTCTAAAATATCAATGGTTTGTCTAATGAGGGATTTGATTCCAAGAGTCTTCCCGCAAGAAAGTTGAGTTCATGTCACTAATGTCCCCAAAGAAATCCTAATGACCTTAGCACCCTTATGCATTGTTCTATATATGAGATCAATAAGGGAAATCAGTAATTCAAATAACATCTTCCCAAGGGACAATTTAACATTATTTCCAAATTTTGGTTCATAAACAAGATTTTTCATAATACCATCACCATAGAAGCTTGCTAAATAAAGCTAAAAGATGGCATTCTTATTAGTCCCAATACCCCATGGATTGTTGAAGCACAAACCTAGTTCCAAGCAAGTAGGAGCCTATTTTCTCATAGTTGTGGTCCACCCCCTTTAAGTCTTTGGATTTTTTCTAATTTTGAAACATGTTTTTGGTGATGCTAATGCCCATAAGAAAATAAGAAGGATGGATTGTAAGACTAATTTTAACCAGGAAACCTTAACAACAAAGGAGAGACATATAAAAGTGCACCTTTAAGTTATTTCCTGATTCTTTCAAGTGGTTTTTCATTTCTCTCTCTCACTTCTCCACTACAAGAATCCTTAGATATGTGAAAGAAAAGGAAGCTAATTCATTGATGTGAATTCTTATCGATTGGTAAAATTACACCCATTCAAAAAATGTTCATGTGTCAATAATTAATTAAAAAATAGTCTATTTAAAAACCTTTAATATCTAACATTAATAGAAGGCTAATTGTGAATATACATTCCTTTGAATAAAATAAAAATAACAGTAATTAATATATAAAATTTATAAATGTCACTTTTATATAATATTGTTGAAATCCTCATATTTGTAAATTTTGTAAATAGTTTTTAGTATCAATTATGAAAGATGAGGAGTCTTGGAGACTACAACAAATCTTTTGAAATCCGAATTCCAATCTCCTATCTTATGTATAAATAAAGGCTTTGGTATCATAGCAGCCAGGTTGCTACCATAACTCATGCCTGTAACGTTCTTCCATAGCCTTTTCCTTTCAGATTGATCATTTTGGTCCTGCGCTCCTCCTCATGCTCTCAGGCCTGCCCTTTGTGTCCTCCTTCTGCTTGTTCAGTCCTGCATTATCTGTGTTCCGCTCTGCCTAGAGCTAACGCCTCTATTCTGCACTTAAACATCAAATTTTCTGCCTCTCTTGGATGTCTCATTATGTGGTATTGAATGAAGGTTGAAGAACCGAACTCCTCATTACACTATTGTTGAATCTCTTAACCCTAATTTTGCTTCTAAACACTCCTCCCATATAGTGACCTCGTATATATCTACTAAATTCAATTGCTTGATTATGTTTTACCTGCAATTGATATTTAATATTTGATTGTGGTAGTTGCACTCACGTCTTTTTTAGAAACTGTTGTGTGAAAAACCGCGTCCATTAGCTGTGTTTTTCTTCAAGAGTAGCTACGTTTTCTCCAAGATAGAAGAAGTGGAGTTTTCACACTCCATATGTTGCGTTGATGAGAGTTCTGATATCACCAGACCTATCAAATAAAAACTAGACCTGCGTGGAGGCCGAGCCCATTGTTCAACTAAGAGCTACGTTCAAATGGTGTTGCGTATTGTTGTGTTCAAAATTTAATGTGAAGATATGTGTTGCTTCCATTTTTTATAAATAATGCGTGGAGTTTGAATAGAGAGTGTGATTGTGTTCACGACCTGCTACGTCCAAGACCTCGAGTTGCGTGGGATTGAGTCCACGATGGAGAGCTACGACCTTGCTTCCTAACGTGTTTCGTTCAAGGTTTTTGTAAAGATTGAGACTGTGTGGGATTGCAAACTACCTCTCGTGGAGGTGCAAAGACTGCCTCTGCATATAAGCTGCAAAGATTGCCTCTTGTGGAGATTATGTTTTGCAAGCTGCTCTCGTAAAGATTTAGTGGTGGTAAAAAAATTTAACATTTATTGAAAACCCTAATTCCTACGTGGAGATTATCCAACGAGATAAACACTATTTGGGATTCATTTGTATATTTCCTGCAATAATTTTTTGATGTTGCCTTCATTGTGAGACACAACATATAGTGGAGAATTTTATATTTTGAAGACCATTCTACCTATTTTGTATTGTTAGCCAAGGCTCCCTGAGCTTTTGAAGATACAATATCGTTCCCTTATTTGAAGACATAATACTATATCATTGTATTTTTGTGAGGGTGAGGATCAGTGTAGTTTTGAGAGGGTGAGAATCACTGTAGTTTCTTCCTCAATAAATATTTGAAAGGGTAAAGCTTGTATATTGCTGCAAAAAGTATATGCAATAGCATTCTATGGAGTGTTGCAGAATAGGAAGCTGCAGAATTTGTTTGTAATAAGGGGCATTTTGTAAAGAATGGAGCAGAATTCAAAATCCGCAATCTCATATATTTCCTGCCATATATTTTGCTTAATAGTTGCAGGTTCAAGTCTAAGCTACAAAATATGCATTCACTAGAATCCATAGTTGGTGCTACCCTCACCGGCAAAGACACTTATCCAAAATAGTCAAGGAAGACCAAGGCTACATTCATCTACAACGATCAGTGGGACGGCATCTATGAAGGAAAAGCCATTCACGCCGATGAAGGCACAATCATTAGTCCAGATCCAAAGCCTCCAACATCAGAGAAAGAACTTACTATCTCGAAAACCAAAGACAAGAAATCCTTAGCCATGATATCTGCTATTATCAGTGCCATGATATCTGCTACTATCAGTGAAGAGGTGAGCCAGCGTATATTGCCTACGAAATCATGTTTTGGAGCTTTAAAGACATTAAAATATTTGTATGAATCACACTCTGAAATGGAAGTGATTTAGCTAATGTTAAAACTATTTAGCTTGGATGTAAAGGATAATGATCCTATGCTAGTTGCATCTGAGATCAGAGCAATCATCTGCAAGATTCAAGCCTCTAGCATGAAACCATACCTTCCACTTGAGTCTTGCAACATTTGTAAATTTTATTTATCATACTCACTCCAACTATCTTGAATCTTTGTAAGCAAGTGACAAGTTCAAAGACCTCACCTTTGACACCCTAGTAGAGAAGATTGCAGATAGAGAGAAAGCATTTTGAAATAAGAAAAATGAGAATACTGGAGAATCTCTTTAATTTGATCAGAAAGCAAAGAACAAGCCCAAAGACCATTCCATGGGAGAAAGAAGCAAAAGAGGAAGAGGAAGAATAAATTTTAGAGGCAGAGGAGGAAGAAATAATTCAAGTAGAAGATCAAATATGAGGTGCAAGTGTTGCGGGAAGACTGGACATGAAGTAGATCAATGTTGGGATTCTTGGGACTCCATAAAAGGAAGACATAACCAGAATAAAGAAGAAAAAATAAAAACCAATAGGATGGTAAAGCCACTTATTCTTCTCATTGTATTGTTGCACATTGTAATCTTGGAATTAATCAAATAACCTATCTTTCATCTTACAAAGATTGTTGGCTTCTTGATACTGGTGCAACATCTCATGTGACTTTTAGAAAATATTGCTTTGAAGAACTAAATGACATTGTAGATGGAATAGTGTACTTTCCATAAAAATCTAGCCTCAAACCACAAGGAATTGGCTCAATCGGGATTAAGTTGCTCGGATTCCCTAATTTCATGTCAAAGAATGTTCTCTATCTTCCAAAGTTGCAGAGAAGCTTGTTGTCCTTAGTGCAGATTTGACAGCAAGGCCATTCTATCCACATGTTCAATGGGATTGTATAGATAAGAAAAAATTTTGACAACAGGGTCATCGTGACCGGTTATGAAGATGGACGGTTGTTGAAGTTGAAGGGCTCTTCTACAAGAGTTCAAAACTTTTCCTATCTCTCTCAGCATGAAGAAGGTAATATGTCATCTAGTTTACTATGGCATGCTAGATTTGTTCATCTAAATTATAATAGTCTTGGTTTGTTAAGAAAGAATGATGTATTTTGTTTTCCCACCATTCCTAAGCAAAAGAAAAAATCTGATGCATACATACTAGGAAAACATAGTAAGCAGTCATTTCAAGAGTCTAAATTAAAAGCATGTAGAAAGTTGGAGCTATTGCACTCTGACTTATGTGGCCCCATGCCAATTCCTTCTACAAATGGTAATAAGTACATCATGACCTTTATTGGTGACTATAGTAGACTGTGTTGGTTATACTTGTTGAAGACAAAATCTAAAGCACTTCAAACTTTCAAGAAGTTTCATGCATGGATAGAAAATCAAGCACAAGCACATATTGGTACATTCCGATATGATAATGGTAAATAATATACTTCTAAGGAATTTGAATACTATCTTTGCAAACATGGGATTACAAATCAAACTTCAGTTCCCTACAATCCCCAACAAAATGACATAGCAGAAAGGATGAATAGAACCTTATCGAATACAGCACGCTCAATGATGTTTTTCGAGAATGTGAAGCTAATGTTTTGGGGTGATGCAGCGATATGTGCAGCATATTCGAGAAATAGAATTCCATCTCATGTTCTTGAAAATAAGACTCCACATGAAATGTGGTTTGTCCACCTTCCTTTGGTTAGGAATCTCAGGGTTTTTGGTTCCACCAACTATGCCTTAATACCAAAGCAGCAAATAAACAAGCTTGGTGCTAGAACTCGAAGATGCATTTTCTTTGGGTACTTAGAAACTTCCAAGGCATATTGTCTTTATGATGAGTTAAAAAAGAAGTTTGGTATTTTCAGATATGTCATTTTTCTTAAAACTAGTAAAAATGACCAGTCTATTGAAAGACAGCTTGATAGTCTTGAGAGGTTTGCTCATCTAAAGACATATGGCATGTCCCCAAATTTTGCATTGGATCACAATGGCATAAGCCACTTGGCCATGCTCATGATAGTTTTTCAAATTGGTTCTAAGGGTCAAAATAATTGATAAGCATGATGTCCAAGTTAGTAATAACGCAAAATTAGAGCAAAATGGACAAGGTGGGTCACATGAAGAATAAATTCCCAGTTCAAAGTCCAAGGAAGACAAATACTAAGTGGTGTGAAAATGGATATTCTTGTTGCAGTTTCATTATGATTTAAGTGATAGGATATGGGTGTAATGTCCATTTTTCAAAAAATTATTAAAATGACCAATTTTCCACTTTTTCCCCAATTTCGACCCTTGACTAGTTTTGTTGTTTTGGCCTCCAAATTAACCCAAATGCTCCCAAATATTCTGTAAGGGTATATGAATGATATTTAGACTTGAATATTAGGTTCATGGATGATTTACAACCCTCAAAATACTTCTTCAAATTTGATTTATATTCTGTTCAATGTATGGTATTTTAACAAGCAATTTATGCATCAAATCCCCCCTGGGTAAACACTGAAATGGCCTCCCAAATGCTTCCAAACTCCCTCAAATTTCTGAACAGAGGTAGGGGATGTGTTAAGTATGTTATTAAGGTCTCATGTGCATCATTATTTGATTATTATCTCTGTTCCAAGCCTCTCCCATTCAGCTGCAAAAATCACCAATTCGACCCTTGGGGAAATGGCACTATTTCTACTCCCAATTCAATTAAACTGAGTAAAAATACTTCAAATGCTCAAGTACAGTACATGAAACTTGTAAAATACATACATGGCAGTATATTAATCATAAATTCATTAGAGAATCATCCATTCATTCGAAACCATCAGCATTATCATGTTATACATCAATGTAGTGGGGAAATGGACATTGTTTGCTCATTAATCAACATTTTTGCATACAACCAGTGGGTATTTCGACCTGATACTTTCTGAATATGAAGAACAGAGGATATGAAGCTATTACAATCAGAAATACATAATGAAAATCTCTCCCAAGAAGCACAAGAGCTCACCAAAAACGCCCTCCCTCAAGGAGCATGAATATGCCTTCAAAACTGGAAATGGTTGAGAGATGGTGTTGCACTAAAAAAAAACATGAGCTGCCTTGTAGCTGATACCTACAAATAAAACTCCATTAAATCTCCATGAAATACCTGTGTGACCTCTCCAAACACCAACTTGGATGGGAATCTTTCACCCTCGAAATTGGCTAAGGTAAGAAACTAGTCATCCACTAGTTCTCTCTTCACAAATTCAATTTTTCTCAAATCATCAAAAGACATTCTCATACTTGATTTCTACATTTTATAACCAACATTGGCCTTCTAAGGATCAAAATCCTCTCATTATCTTCTAGATATTTCCACTTAGGAAATATTCCACATTTGTCACTTGTCTCCTAGTTTCCAATCCTCCATCTTCTCCCAATTTCGAGTAGGAATCTCTTTAGCTTCCCCCAACTCCATGAGCGCCTTCTTGAGCCTATTTTTGGGGCTGACATGTCATAATGGTCAGGTGTAAGAATTCAGATCTGAATTTTGTCATAAATGTCATAGATGCTTCATCATTGTTGTCATAAGACTAGAGAATCTAGCCCAAGTGTCCACTAGTCTCCAATTTGACTCTTCCTCTTCCATGGAGGTTACTATTCCACCACATTTTGACCTAAGATGCTCCATGCCATGTGTATGCCTTACCAACTCACCCAATAATGTTTTCCTTCCCATGGATTCGAAATGCCAAGTGAGATTTGCCATGTGGCAGTGAGAAACCAAGCTAGTGGGGGTCCCACATCCTCCAAATGTCCTCAAAACCATTTTCCACCTATAATTCCTCTTGGATTCATTTATTCAACTTATTTATTAAATATTTGGACTATTCTAATGTGTAAACATTATTCCTTTGCTCCCTTATTACAATTCCCAATGTACCCATTCAACCTAGGGAACTTGGTAGGATTGATGGGGATTGTCTGTTATACAATTATTTGAATGGGGACATTACAATGGGCCACCAAAATAATTATTTTCCCCAAAAATAATATTTGGCACATCCAATTTGAATTGGAAAGTAATATTGGGTCAAAGGCAATGTTTTGTCCACAAAACACTAGTTGAGTTGGTCCAATGTGTGAACATGGAAATGGTGGCGCTAAGGAGGCTTATCCTGTGCATTAAATGAATTTACTTAGTCAAAGAGGCAGCTAGGAAGGTTTTTAGACCAAATGGGATGCTTATTCAATGTATTTGGCCATTTCCTTAAAACAGGGAAACTAAGTGTAATTAGGGGAAAGAAGGGGTCAAAGTGGTTGGAAAAAGGAGTAAAATGGTCAAGGAGGTTAGAGGGAATAGTTATGGAGTTAGTGGAACAATTATGGGCCATTAATAACTCATTGCATTGTTTTGGGATGAACCGTGGTATTTATCCCTAGTTTTGGCTAAGTCGAGACAAACTAGTCAAGTCTCTAGTTTTCTTCATTCCATGGGGTTTTGGGGTTTCTATGAAGCTATATAAGTAGTAGAAATCACACTTCTTGAGGTTGGCCAATATTTGTATTGTTTTGTATAGAGAGTTTGCTTGAGCAAATTTCCGTGTTTGGGAGATGTGCCCCTTCCAAACAGTAGGGATATGTGTGAAAATCCTCAGGGCAGATCTAAGAGCTGATGTATACCTCACAAGAAAGAATTTAGGAATAAGATTAAGAGTGGTGAATGCAGTAAGATGAGCAACAGAATAATAATACAGTAGAACTCTGATAGAAGCAAAAATAATTCACACACACTAATTAATTAATCACAATATGGACAAATAAGTAGTACAATGTATGAGGATTCGAATTCCAAGGTGGCAATTCGAATTAGCCTTCATGGAGTGATCAAAAGATCACTGGAGTGTCATCAAAGCACAACTAGAAGTCTATCTCATCATCAGTTGAGTCATCAATGCACAAATAACTGTCAACCGGCAGTCAAACTGAGTCTAACTGAGTGTGGTAGGTGTAATTGAGTGTAACTGGCACATGGAGACACTAACTGAATGAAGGAGGCTCAGTGGAGGGCGCATGAGGAGATAACTGAAGTCAGAATGAGCAGTCTAGTCACACTGGAGGTCCATCGGAGTGGTAAGGTCAGTTAAGAGTGATTCAAGCCTAAAATCAAGGAGAGAACTCAGTTAACTGAAGACAACTGGACTGGTAGGTGAAGAAGGGAGCCTTTTTCAAGTGGATGGTGAGATGTGGGCGCATCATTGGCTAGGAGGGATCAATCTAAGTGGAAATAAGCTCTCGAGTGCTGGAAGACTAGGGACTAGGTGCTAGAGGTATCAACATGATGACTGGGAAGCATGCGGATGCATGCAAGACTGAAAATGCAAAGGATGATAATGCTGGTAGGACTAGGATGGAGTATAGGAATATACTAACACCCCCCCTTTGATCCAGATTTTATGAGCAGAACGAAATGAATACAGATTATTATCCGATGCTTAACACAAAATAACAGAGATATAGTAAAACTGGTTTTCTATTCAATAAGGAAATAAGCTAGAACTGTAAAATGCAGTAGAAAACAAGCTTGCTGGAATGGTGGCGGCTTATCTCTGAGAAGAGATGTGACGGCTGCGCTCATTTCGCAAGAAGATGGTTACAATGAGGCTCTCAAGGCATTTTACAATAAACAGGAATGTCAAAAACCCTAGACATCCAAAAACCTAACCCTAGGAGATGAAGCGCCAAAAGTCATGTGGGCCCCATTTGGGTAAGTTAGTACATCAACTTCCCGGGGTCGTAACTTTTGCATACGATCTCCGTTTGGGGCGCTCGGTAACCCGTTGGAAAGGTCTATCCGAGATTTACAACTTTCAACTAGGCCTAAATGTGTGTCGAATGCAACCATTTGGCCCCCCAAATTTCCAAAAAAGGTCGTTTAGGGCCTCAAAACGGCCCCGGAAGTTCAGGACCCGAAAAACTGCTAAAAATAGTACAATACCAAAATTGCCATAAAACTGTTTTGAGCCAGTTGGAAAGTTGGGTGGCCACCAATATACACCTGGATCAATCCTCCCTCCTTAGCAAGCAATGGTCTCCATTGCGTTGAGTTCCCCCATCAGATGAGGAAATTTCTGTTGAATTTGGCCTCGAGTGAGCAACTTGCCTTGGTGCAGGAGCTGCCCTGCTTTGACAACTCGATAAAGCTGGATCCTTTGATGTCGAGTGCCCTTGATCTGTGTGTCTGCAATATGATCACTGGATGCTTGTTGTAGGCAGTCAGGGTTGAGCTCTGTTGGTGTCAACTTCTCTGCTATCTCTGAGGTGTCTAATAGTGGTGGGAAATATGGTCGAAGGAGAGCCACGTTGAAGACTGGATGCAGACCAAGGAAGGGGGGAATGTTGAGCTCAAAAGCATTGTCACCCACCGCCTTGGTGATGGTGTACGTCCCATAACGAAGTGGTCGAAGCTTTCGATGGGGCCCTGTAAGGCGTTCTTTCTACAAATGCAACCAAACTTTGTCGCCCACCTGAAACTTATGTGGCACCCGATGTTGATCATGGCGCTGCTTGTACTTGGTATTAGACTTCTGTAGAATATCCTGAACCTGTTGGCGGATATGCTGGATCCGTTCAATGAACTGGGCGGCTTTGTCAGCTTCTGGGGACGAGTCGGCCGAGGTGGTCCCAAGAGGAAGTGCAACATCCATGGGGCCCAATGGTTCGAATCCCAACCCCACCTGAAAGGGGCTGTGGCCAGTTGAGCTATGCAGGGCTCGGTTGTAGCTATGTTGGACATAGGGGAGACTCTCATCCCATGTGCGGGGGTGTGTTGAATTGTACATGCGCAGGATATGTACGACCATCCGGTTGACGACCTCAGTTTGTCCATCGGTCTGGGGGTGGAAGGCAGTGGATTTGGTGAGCTTGGTATCCAGCAGTGACCAGAGGCTTGACCAGAATGAGCTGAGGAACCGACTATCACGGTCTGAGATAATGGTCTGTGGGATCCCAAAATGTACCCATACTCGTTCAAAGAAGAGCTTAGCAGTGGCTTCTGCTGTGATGTTCTTCTTGCAAGCGGCTAGAATCGCCATCTTGGAAAAGCGATCAACAACCACGAAAACATAGTCATTTCCCCTCTTGGTGGACGGGAGACCCGACATGTAGTCCATTGAGATGGATTCCCATGGCCTGTCAGGAGTAGGAAGAGGGGTGTATAGGCCCTGTTTCTTTGTGGTCAGTTTGGCAATAGCACAAGTGGTGCAGGACCTGATATACTTGCCGACATCCTGTCGAAGTTTCGGCCAGTAGAAATGTTTCTGCAACACTACCACTGTCTTTTCGACGCCAAAGTGTCCTGCCACCCGACTGTAGTGAGCTTCCCAAATCAGCTTCGCGCGCTCGCTTGATGGAATGCAGAGATGGCCCAGACGACACAACAACCCGTCCTGAAGATGGAAATTAGCAACCACTGAGTTGGTGCCCAACATTTGATAGGTGGCGGAGAAGTCAGGGTCTGTCTTGTAGAGGTGGGGCCATCCGGAGGTCTCGTGGCCACAAGAGTCTAGCACCGTGGTAAGTGCTGTGACTAGAGGTCAACTGAGGCAGTCAGCAACTCGGTTGGTACTCCCTGTTTTATATTTGATGTTGAGGTGGAACTGCTGTAAAAATGTTGACCACTTCTGATGGCGGTCATTCTGCAACTTTCTTTGTGTCTACATGAACTGTAGTGGCTTGTGATCAGTGTGGATGATTGTCTCCTTCCCAAGAATGTAATGTCACCACTGGCGGCAGGCTTGTACAATGGAGTACATTTCTTTGTCGTAGGTAGGGTACTTGCGGACAGCATCTGAGAGTGTCTCACTATGATATGCCACAGGGTGGCCGTGTTGAGTGAGAACGGCTCCCACAGCATAATCTGAAGCATCTGTCTCGATCTCAAAGGGATGTTGCAGGTTCAGTAATGAGAGTACCGGCAATGAGCACAAACGCTTCTTCAAGTCATCAAAGGCTTGTTGTTGGGACAAGCCCCACATGAATTTTGCCTTACCACCACCCCTGGTCACTTGGTTGAGGGCCCATACGATATGAGAGAATCCCAGCACGAACCGGTGATAGAAATTGGCGAGGCCCAAGAAGCTCCGAAGTTCAGTGAGTGTGGTTGGGGCTGGCCAGTCACGGATGACCTGGATCTTGGCTGGATCCACATGCACACCATGTCGATCAACAATGTAGCCTAAGTAATGGACCCTGTCCATGCCGAAGGAGCATTTTTCCAAGTTTGCATATAGTTTGTGCTTCCACAGGGTGTGCAGAACCTGCTGAATATGCTGCAAGTGTTCCTCCCAAGTCTTGCTGTAGATGAGGATGTCATCCAGATACACCACTACAAAATTGTTGGTGAAAGGTCGTAGGATATTGTCCATCATCCTCATAAAAGTTGCTGGAGCATTTGTCAAACCAAAAGGCATGACCAACCATTCAAAAAGACCTTCTTTTGACTTGAAGGCAGTCTTCCATACATCTGTCTGTTCTATTGGGACCTGGTGGTAGCCAGACTTTAGATCAATCTTACTGAAGTATTTGGCCCCCGTGAGCTGATCAAGGAGGTCGTCGATTCGGGGAATTGGGTACCGGTTGCGGACTGTGATTTTATTCAGGGGCCGGTAATCAATGCAGAGTCGCCAGGTCCCATCTTTCTTCTACACCAGCACGATTGGGCTCCCACAAGGTGATGAACTGGGACGGATGTGCCCTTTGTGGAGCAATTCTTGGATCTGCCTCTTGATCTCCTCATTTTCCAATAGAGAGCGGCGATAGACTGGCCCATTGGGTAGCGGTGCGCCTGGGGTCAGATCGATGGGATGCTTGACCTGGCAGTGCAGAGGTACCCCGGTCGGAGAGGAGAAGATATCTTAGTATCCTTCCACCACCTTATCCACTTGCTTCTGTTGTGTGGATAGATCGGTCATGGAGGCCCGGGATGTGGCTGCGATCTTTCTTTCACTCTGAGAGCGAATCACGAAGAAGACAAATTTCCCGGTCTGAGAGATGACCTTCCTGCATTGCTTGGCAGAGATCAAGGAAATAGCACTGGGAGGGACTGCCTCAGGTATCCTGTACAATTTCCTGTTCAAAGAAATAATAACACTACGAGGCCTAGACTCATATACAACATGACGTTTCCATAAATAAGGTTGGCCCAAAAGAACATCTGAAACTTCGAGATGAGCAACATCACACAATACCTCGTCCTTGAAGGGCTTGATGCCGTATGGAAGTCAGCACTGTTGGCTGACGTGGAGATCGCTTCCCTTGCGGAGCCATCCAATGGTGTAGGGCTGTGGGTGAGGCATTGTCGGCAAGGCCAGGCGCTTGACGACCTCTGCTGAGATGAGATTCTTCTGGCTACCGCTATCAACGATGAAGTGCAGCAGGGTGCCTTTTACCCACATCTGTGAATGGAAGAGGCGTTCTCCTTCTTTTGGCTCGTCTGGTTCATCAGGCTGGAGCTTGGTGGTAGAAATGGTGGCACTGGGTTCCGCGTCAATGATCCGTCTTCCCCTTTCTGGTTCAGACTCAGAGTCAGAACCCGCATCTGGTTCAGATGCTTTCACTTCGGCCACCAGCGACTGCTTTGAGCGGCAATCAGCAGTGTTATGCCAAGGGCTCTTATGGAAGTCGCACCACTTCTCGGTATCTTTCTTTGTTTTTCCGGTGTCCTTCTTTGCTTGCGGCTTGGACTAGTTGTCCTGATACTGTCCATCTTTGCTCTATCCTTTGTTCTGTGGGTTGGGGCCGCCCTTTCCTGTCTTTTGTTGTGAAGGGTTCCCAGGCCCAAATTGCCGCGTCTTTTGTTTGAGCTTCTGCTTGATTTTGACGGCATATCGGTAGGCCGCGCCCAAGGAAGAGATGTCTAGAAATTCCATTTTGATCTGGATGTATCTATGCAAACCACCGTGATACTTGAGCACCAGATGTCACTCTGAATCTTTGATACCCAACTTGGTGCGCAAGGTATGGAAGATATTTGTGAACTCTGGCACTGCTTGGTCTCTTTCTTGTCGCAGTGTGGTCCATTTTGTATACAAGTCGTCATAACTTCCAACAGGGTAGTATTGTTCCTTAATAGCATCCCTGAAGGATTCCCAGGTGGCCGTGACTGAAAATAATGAGGCTTCTTCTGTGTCCTTTTGCTCGCAGAATGTTTCCCACCAATCTTTGACATGGGGAACGGCTTTGAGGAGCGCAAAAGTAATCTTTTCTTTATTCGAAAAGTTATGGACAGAAAAATACCCTTCTAGTAGATTCAACCACTTATCTACAGCATCTACGTCTATCTTTCCTTCAAATATAGGGATATCGAAGTTGATTTGTACCTTGAAGGGGACGGCGCCTCCGCTCGAGGAAGATGCGTCGCTTTTTGGTAGTCGCACAAGGATTTGCGCGAAATTATCCATCATCTCGTTCCTCTGCTGCGTGAGGGCTTCCTCAAGCAACATTTTGATAGGATCTCCTGTCCCATCATCTTTCTTTTCTCCTGCAATGAGAGGTCACTTGGGCGTGCGAGAGCTTTTGTCCTCAAGAGAAACAAGCTCGAGACCCAATTCTTTGTACCCTGACCTCGTTGGGGACATGCATTAAGACGACAAGGAGCAGACCGCTCTGATACCACTGATCCGGATTTTATGAGCAGAACGAAATGAATACAGATTATTATCAGATGCTTAACACAAAATAACAGAGATACAGTAAAACTGGTTTTCTATTCAATAAGGAAATAAGCTAGAACTGTAAAATGCAGCAGAAAACAAGCTTGCTGGAATGGTGGCGGCTTATCTCTGAGAAGAGATGTGACGGCTGCGCTCATTTCGCAAGAAGATGGTTACAATGAGGCTCTCAAGGACTTTTACAATAAACAGGAATGTCAAAAACGCTAGACATCCAAAAACCTAAACCTAGGAGATGAAGCGCCAAAAGTCATGTGGGCCCCGTTTGGGTAAGTTAGTACATCAACTTCCCGGGGTCGTAACTTTTGCATACGATCTCTGTTTGGGGCGCTCGGTAGCCCGTTGGAAAGGTCTATCCAAGATTTACAACTTTTGACTAGGGCCAAATGTGTGCCGGAGGCAACCATTTGGCCCCCCAAATTGTCAAAAAAGGTCGTTTAGGGCCTCAAAACGGCCCCGGAAGTTCAGGACCCGAAAAACTGCTAAAAATAGTACAATACCAACATTGCCATAAAACTGTTTTGAGCCAGTTGGAAAGGTGCGTGGCCACCAATATCCACCTGGATCACCCTTAATCCATCCTGGGACCTGGTAACTAAGACCAAAGGTCACCCAATACAATGAATAATAATAGTCAATAAACCGAGGAAATGGGGAAAACCTCATGGGAAAAATACCCCCCCTCAAAATAGACTGTAAGGCACACACAAAAATAAATGCTCCAAACTCAAGCAGGTGTGATGCTTGGTCATATGTCTGGAGGTATCTTCTTCTTGGGAAGAAGTGGATCATGCTCAAAAAGCATGTGCTTGTACTTGCTCTTCAGATCGAATGTGATGAGAACAAATCCAAAAGTATGAGGATGATCCTTGAACCTGTGATTCGAATTAGCTGAGGTAGGATCAAATCTATGAATGTGCAGATAGTATTTTGTCTTCTCCTTCGAACCATCACGGGTGAGATTATGCCAAAAAGAACCATCACATGATTGCTTGAAATCCAAATCAGATTTAAGACTTGAAGAATAGTTTCTTGAGATCTCCTTTGAACCAGTAGGGGTGAGATCAAAACCATCATATGCATGAGAAATTATCCCAAGTAGTGATTGCTTAGAATCCAAATTAGATCCAAGACTTGAATCATGGTTTCTTGAGATCTCCTTTGAACCATTAGAGGTGATATCAAAACCAGTAAGTGCATGAGAAATTATCCCAAGCGAATGGCAATGGCCATTATCTTCAATAACCTTCTGAAAGCATGAAATAATGATCATATAGTAGTACATAAGAGGTGAGTGATCAAGGAGAGTGAATGCATTACCTCCAATGGCTGATTTTACCTCCGAAACATTCAATAGATCATGATACAAACCAACAAACTCTAGTGCAAGAGAGGATTTAGGACCTTCTGCAATTTCTAGAGTGTGAGTTGGCACAAAATTCGAAATAGAAGAAAATTGGAGCATGAGTGTAGAATCTGCAAGTTCTTCTTCTTTGTGGACAACTTCAATATGAGATATGTTTGGTACTGATTCATGATCAATGAGATCATTAAGGAGGGCGAATGCATCACTTTGCTTGCTCTCGAAAGGGTTTGGACCAATCCCTTCATTCTGCTTGCCAAATCTTTCATCCAAGAGGGCCCATAGATATTTTGGATATTCAACATCATCAATGAATTGGTGTACCAAGCATCGAGACATAGCAAACATCATGGCTGCAATGGCTCTGCCACCTTTATTTAACCAGCCAATCTCTTCTTCAGAGGATTCGAACTCTCTTTCAAAACAATAATCAAAGAGACCATTTATCTTCAAATGTGCTATCATCTTTGGTTTCCATTCATCATAGTTGAATGGAGAAAGAGGATCATAGTTGAATGGAGGAGGATAGATTTATTCTGAATACATGGAAGCTGTAGAAAACCTGCAAAAACAATAGAAAAGTCTGCAACTGCTACTGCTGCAAAAAATACAGAAACTGTTGCAACTACTGCACTCGAAATATGGATAATAACCTGCAAAAAACTCTCAGGAATGGAGATAAACAATACTCTCAACATGCTTTGATACCATGTGAAAATCCTCACAGCAGATCTAAGAGCTGATGTATACCTGACTAGAAAGAATTTAGGAATAAGATTAAGAGTGGTCAATGCAGTAAGATGAGCAACAAAATAATAATACAGTAGAACTCGGATAGAAGCAAAAATACTTCACACATAGTAATTAATTAATCACAATATGGACAAATAAGTAGTACAATGCATGAGGATTCGAATGCCAAGGTGGAAATTCGAATTAGCCTTCATGGAGTGATCAAAAGATCACTAGAGTGTCATCAAAGCACAACTAGAAGTCTATCTCATCATCGGTGGAGTCATCAATGCACAAGTAACTGTCAATCGTCAGTCAAACTGAGTCTAACTGAGTGTGGTAGGTGTAACTAAGTGTAACTGGCACATGGAGACACTAACTGAATGAAGGAGGCTCAGTGGAGGGCGCATGAGGAGCTAACTGAAGTCAAAATGAGCAGTCTAGTCACACTGGAGGTCCATCGGAGTGGTAAGGCCAGTTAAGAGTGATTCAAGCCTAAAATCAAGGAGAGAACTCAGTTAACTGAAGACAACTGGACTGGTAGGTGAAGAAGCGTGCCTTTTTCAAGTTGATGGTGATATGTGGGCACATCATTGGCTAGGAGGGCTCAATCTGAGTGGAAATAAGCTCCCGAGTGCTGGAAGACTAGGGACTAGGTGCTGGAGGTATCAACCTGATGACTGGGAAGCATGCGGATGCATGCAATGCATGCAGGAATGCATGCAAGACTGAAAATGCTGGTAGGAATAGGATGGATTATTTTCCCCAAAAATAATATTTGGCACATCCAATTTGAATTGGAAAGTAATATTGGGTCAAAGGCAATGTTTTGTCCACAAAACACTAGTTGAGTTGGTCCAATGTGTGAACATGGAAATGGTGGTGCTAAGGAGGTTTATCCCGTGCATTAAATGAATTTACTTAGTCAAATAGGTAGCTAGGAAGGTTTTTAGACCAAATGGGATGGTTATTCAATGTATTTGGCCATTTCCTTAAAACAGGGAAACTAAGTGTAATTAGGGGAAAGAAGGGGTCAAAGTGGTTGGAAAAAGGAATAAAATGGTTAAGGAGGTTAGAGGGAACACTTATGGAGTTAGTGGAACAATTATGGGCCATTAATAACTCATTGCATTGTTTTGGGATGAACCATGGTATTTATCCCTAGTTTTGGCTAAGTGGGGACAAGCTAGTCAAGTCTCTAGTTTTCTTCATTCCATGGGGTTTTGGGGTTTCTATGAAGCTATATAAGTAGTAGAAATCACAATTCTTGAGGTTGGCCAATATTTGTATTGTTTTGTATAGAGAGTTTGCTTGAGCAAATTTACGTGCTTGGGAGATGTGCCCCTTCCAAATAGTAGGGATATGCACCCCTCTATACTTTGATTGAGGAGCGGAGCACCTAGATTCATTCACAGATATTTGTTCTAGACATATATATATATATATATATATTATTTTATTTCATATTTGTATGAAGGTGGAAAAGCATATGCCACATTTTGCTAGTATTGTGTTTCTAATCAATTTTGGGTGATATAGTGTAGTAATTGGTGTTGTGTGAGAGACATTGGGCCACCTGGGATGTAACAAGACATTTATTATGTAATGGGACTCTCTACAGTACCCCTGCAATAAATATTCAATTCTGGTTCTGCACTTTTTGGTTTCATGTCTTCAATCTTATTTGCTTATGCTCAATGTGTGCCAAATTATGACCAGTTTTCGTAATTCAAATAAAAAAGTGTCTTTTTCTCATCTATTTGGAATTATAAAACCATATTCAGAAACTAGACTGAAAATTGGTCCATACCCAACTTTCATACTAAATATTTGGGAGTCTTTACTAGTGTTTGAGTCGAGTTGAAAACAAGGCCACTGCATAGTCCCGAATTGGGAAATCTCACTTCCGAAGGCCCAATTGTCCAAATCCACCTCTGCAAATTTTATGCAAATATTCCTACAGTAGACCCTGTCATAAAAGAAACCAAAGACCTTGTGGCTTACTTGTCTTATTGACCTAGTGAGCCTAGTTCCCTTGCAATACTTGGTTTAAAGAATCTAGTTTGCATATGTTGGTGTACCCAGGTAGCCATGTAGTGGAATTCAGTAGTAGCTAATTTCGAAACATAAATGGATTAGAGGAATTTTGAGGTCTAAAATGGGCCTCCTAAGGAAAATAATAAAATAATATGTATTAATTTTGGAGGAAGAAAGAAAAAAACTACCCTTTTTGTTCGTATTTTCAACATATCCCCCTTTTTTTTTTACTCAAATTTCGAGCGGGAGCACTCATTGGATGCGGAATTAAATTCCGCATCCAACAAGTAACCACACTGCATATTTTCATCATCATGTTTTTCAGGTATTTCTTGTTTTGGGGGCAGCGGGGTCTGTCAAAAGTATGTAATGTGGGTACTCGTTGGATGTGGTATTTAATTATGCATCCAACAAGTAATCCCGCTAGAAATTTGAGTAAAAACACAGGGAGATATGTTGAAAATACGAACAAAAAAATAGTTTTTTAATGACAAATATCTCAAGTTAACCATTATGGTTGACTCATTTTATTGAAATTCTATTGGTTCTTGAATTCCAACTCATCGATAAATTATGGTTGGCTCTTTTTCTTATATGATGGCTCATTTTCTTATGAGGCCCATTTTAGACCCCAAATTTCCTCTAATGATGGTCCCAGTACGTTATGCAAAATATTCTTTAGCTAGTGTAGCCCTTGTGTTTCTCAATTTTTGGGTTAGTGTGTCGAATCCATAGTTTGGTACATTACAGTGGTATCAGAGCTTAGCTATTTTGGATGAGTTTTGATTTGGTGTGTTTGGATTCTAGTTTGGGTACATTACAGTGGTATCAGAGCATGGTCCTTGCACCTGCACATTGGATCATCCACTGAAGAAGAAAATGGAAGCCATGTCTTACTATGATTAGCAGTATGAAGAGTACTACAAACAATATGACTATGATGAGCAGTATGAGCAGTACTGCAGACAGTATGAAGAAGAGGTGCCCTATGTCAAAACTTTTCAATTTACAAGAGATGAGGATTATTATTATTGTGACCAAGTGTACAATGAAGACCAACGGGCCAAATGACTAATGTCTGGTCCTTTGAAGGAATTAGCATGGTTGAACACAACATGTAAAACCTTGCCCCAGTAATATAAAAATATCTTGCTATGAAGGAAGAGACACGCAAGGTTATTCCTTACGAAGAATTTGTCTATATGGTGTTTGAATATAGACCCAAGAATGAAGATGTGGAGTTAGTGAAGAATGGTCTATTCCCTTCTTGAAAAATACCTTGGAGATCAAATCATATATGTTTGAGTGAAAAGGAGGAAGCTACATCATTTCACTTGAACGGGAAAAAGGAAAGTCCCAATCATCCATTAAAGGAAGAGAGTAGAAATCATCCTATATGTGGCAGCCATGGAGATGAAGAATCATCAAGTCCTACATCAGAAGAGGAGACCAGTAAGAAGGAAAAATCACATTTGCATAGGAAGTTGTGGATGCACATGAGGAATCATGTTGTGTTATCTAACACAAGGAGGACAAGGATCAGATATCACCCCAGAGATATTAACGACACTTTGGACTTGGATCAGAGAGCATCTACTAATGGATGCTCAATCCTTTCTAGAGAAACTATAGATGATTTCTCAAGTTCTTGTGAGGCACCTACAGATGGATGTCCAAGTCATTGTGAGTTAATTACTGATGAGTGCCCAATATTTGTAGGAGAATATACTTATGGATGATGTGATGAGATACCTACTCATGGGTATCATGGTGAGGTGCCTATTGATGGGTGCCTAAGGTTTGATGTGGTGCCTACTAATGGGTACCAATATTGCATGGAGACATCTACTAATGGAGGTCCACCCCTCTATATTGGTGACATAGAGATAAACCATGATGAGGTTGTTGAAAGTTCCAACTCCATTGAGCACGAAGAAGAAGACCTTGTAGCAGCAAAATATGAACCAAGATCAACTACCCAATCATCACTTGAGCTTCTATGTGAAGTTTATCCCAAGAAAAAAGATGAAGAGGAGGTTCACTCTCATGAACCATCCTTCATTGAAGGGTCTTTGAATATGAGTGAAAGGAATATCTATGAGGCTCTTAGGATACTCCATGACACTCAAGCATTGGTGTCAAATTATTGTTGGATAGTTTCTTCACTGGAAGATCCATCCTTCCTTGAATTCATGGAGAAGATTCAAAGAGCAATGTGCAACATCGAAGGTAATTTCATGTCTTTGATTTTTGATAGAAACAATTTGGTTGAGCTTAATGAATGGTTACATGGAGAATATTTGAAGAATAATTAGGATATTCATAAGCTCAAAATTCAAAATGAGAAACTTCTTGATAGGTTTCAAGATACTTGTTCTTCCTCCTGTTATCACTTAGATTTTTTCCTAGACTGCAGGAGAAAATTTCCAAGGTAAACTCAAACCAATCTTTAGGAGTGAAAACTGGATTTTTCAATCCAAAGGGGGCTCCCTTATGAATCTGTTATTTGATGGTCACTCATAACAATTCACCTTTTTTTTAAAATGGCCAGATCTTTAGTTACAATATACGGTTTAACAAAGTGGTTGAATCAAAAACAAAATCCATTGGGTATGGAGTCAACACGAGCATTTCTCAAAACTATTTAAGAGACTGGTGGTAGGATAAATATTTCATAGAGGAAAAGTAGGTATCATTTCTCTAGACAAATAGCAATTTTAGGAATGATAGAAGATTAAAGAAAAAAATACATTAACACAGAGCATCTAACTGGGATGAATTCTGAATTAATTTGGAAGAAAGAACATTGACAATATTTAAATATGTGAATCAGAGCATATAAGATGAATTCTAACTCACATATTTCATTCAAATATGAGGCAAAGTGATAATATGGTGTAACAAAAAATACATTCACAAAGGAGAAATTAACAAACTGAAGAAAGTGACAACATATGAATCTCTATTTCCGATAGACCTGTACTTCTGCTCTTCATTAAAGTATTCAAAAAATATTACATCGCTATGTCTTTCTTGCTCTCAGATCCAACCCCGATTAATTTATAAAAATCAAAATTTATACAAAATGTTTTTTTGAATAAACCCTAACTGATTCTTTGATAAAAATACAAATTTCAAAGGAATCTCTAAACTTCAGGAACGTTTGTTTTGTTGTCGACCAAGCTAGTAATGTTTTGCTTTAATTTGGGTTTATGTAGCAACTCACGCAAATAACAAAGGAACCACAACTTCATTTCAAATTAAAACACCTGGATATTCATTCTTGATATAACCTGTATTTTGTTTTCCCAATTTTTTGACAATTTTTCCACTGCTCTTGATTTGGGATTTCATAATCCATCATTTCTTTCACCATCACCTCCAATTCTATGCATGATGTGTAAGATATAGATGGCATATCCTTCTTAATAATTAGAAATTGATCAAATATTTCAAAATCATCGGTCAATTTCTCAATTATTGTCTTTCCAGTAAATCCTTTCACCAAACATTCAAATTTTTGAATGATACATACGGGCATATACTATCAAACTTTGATAATTTTCTTGAGTAATTAATTTTCCATCATCACTTAAAAAAGAAGGTAGACCATTTTCAAAAAGCCTTTGAAATAATTTCTTAAAATTTTGAACTTGAAGGAGTATCTGTTGCGCTTTGTCTTGTACTTCTTTAACATGATCTGTTGATGTATTTGTAACTTCGGAGGATATTCTTCTATGTGTTATATTTGTACTTTATTGTATATCCAACAAAGATGTTATATTCCTCTAATTGGAAGTGTCGTCATTTGTATTTGCAAGTGTCGCAAGTTACATTGTAAGTGTCATCATTTGTATTGATGGGTTATTAGACCACCAGTGTGGGGTCAGCCCTAGTTAGGTCATGTGGTTGGGTTATTGGGCTTCTTTAGGAAGTCGCCTTTGTTGGATTATTGGAAGGTCAAGTCAATGTATAAATAGACGGTGTGCCTCTCTCATTCTATTCATTCACTCACTTCTCAAGCTCTCATAGCTAAGAGAGAAAGTGGCGCACATGTGGAGGAGGAGGAGTATCTGCTAGAGACATCTCTTTGGGTTTGATCCTTGTGATCTTGTATTGGGGTTTATTCTATCTCTGAGGAAGTTGCGGGGTTTTTCACCTTCTTGGTTTTCACCGAGGAAACTCTCTGTCTCTTGTGTGCTTGCATTATTGTGTCTATGATTGATATGATGTAGATATGTTGTACATGTTATTCTCTTAGTGATCCTAAATGATAATGGAATGAAATTATCGAAAAAATAACATGGTATTAGAGTTTACTTAAGAAGAAGGCACTGTGCAGCTATAGAAGCTAGGGATTCTTAATATGTGGGTTTCTCTCCACAGATCATCAAAGGCAGGAGGCTAGATTGACTCTCCTAGCAAGGGTGCATATTTCTGTCGATATAGAATTCAATTCTGATCATTTTAAGTTTTGACCTAATCTCTGCTGCGGGAAATTAGGGTTTCAAAAAAGTTGGATTTTTTGGAATCTGAATCCACGGCTGGATACTCCTCAAGAAAATCGAAGTTTAGAGCATTGGATCGAACTTTTTGGTTGGGAAGAAGGGTGGGCTTTATCAAACCCTAGTTTGGGGTCCTGTCTAGTGAATCCAAAAGTTTCAAAGGCAATTTTGAGGGGTCAAATTTTGCAGATCTCAAAATCTGAGTATACCAGCTTGACTAGCTCAACAAGGCGCATCTTTCTATCCTTTCGAAAGTTTCAAATTCAAAGTTTGAATTTTTAGGGTTTCTGTGACAAACCCTAATCCAACTCCAGATCCAGTTTTCAGCAAATTAAGTGGTAAGACCTAATAACTTTTATATTTCCATTTTAAGTACTCTTTAAGATGTCTCACCACACCAAGCTTGAGGATAAGCTTGAAGGGGCTGATAACTTCCGAGCCTGGAAGTATAGGATTGGGTTAATCCTAGAAGAGAATGAGTTGGACACTTACATAAGTGAAGAGGTTCTTGTCCCAGAGGGAGAAGAGGCTAAAGCCTTACACAAGAAGAACCTGGTCAAGGCTAAGAGAATCATTGTTGATTCTATTAAAGACCATCTCATACCTCATGTGTCTTCCCCAAAGACACCTAAGGAGATGTTTGACTCCTTGACCAAGTTGTTTGAAGGAAAGAACATAAATCAGAAGATGACTCTGCGAAACCAATTGAAAGGGGTAAAGCTCCAGAATGGAGAGACCATTCAATCCTACTTTTCTAAGGTCTCTCAAATCAAGGAACAACTTGAAGCTGTGGATGAAGTAGTGGAGAATGGTGAAATTGTAATGACCACATTGAATGGCCTACCTAGGTCATGGGACTCCTTCATCCAAGGAATCTGTGCAAGAAGGAAATTGATCTCTTTTAGTAGACTGTGGGAGGAATGTTCACAAGAAGAATCTAGGCTTGTGGCCCGAGAAGAAAAGATGGGAAATGAAGATCAAGCTCTCACAACACACACCAAGAAAGGAAAGTCCAATAGGGAGCAGTCTTATCACAAGAAAACTCCACACCATCATCATAGAGATAAGAAATATCTAAGATGTTTTACATGCAATGAGAAGGGACACTTTTCCTCCGAATGTCCTAAGAACAAAAGGAACAACAACAACAACTTCAACAAGAAGAGTAAGAGCAACAAGAAGAGATATCATGCTCATGCTGCTGAGGATGATGAACCTCCCAAGAAGAAGACTGGAGCAGAAAGTGATGGCTCATCAAGTGAAGATGAATATGTTCTAATCTCTGCTCTCACAGGTACTATCTCTCATGGATGTGATGATTGGATTATTAATATTGGTGCTTCCAAACACATGACCAGGTTTAAAGAATCCTTTGTAGATATATCTGAACATGTGTCACCTCATAAGGTAAAACTTGGGGATGACTATCAATATCCTATAAAAGGAAGTGGTGAAGCATCCTACAAACTAAACTCTGGGAAGTCTTTGAAGATGAAAGATGTTCTATATGTACCTCGACTCAAGAAGAATATTCTCTCCATATCATCTTTGGATGCAAAGGGGATTAGAGTTGCATTTGTGGATGGCCAAGTACTCATGTGGCCAAAGGGTAAGACCATAGATGATGCAGTAGTGATTGGAGAGCAAGAGGGAGGATTGTACAAATTGAAAGGACAACCTAAACATGCCATGGTACATGAGTCCATGGATCCAAGTGAACTTTGGCATAGAAGGCTTGCACACATGCACTATAGAGCACTACCAATTGCAAGCAAAGCAGTAGAAGGTCTTCCTGAAATCCAGTCAAAGCATGAAGGTGTTTGCAAAGGATGTGCAAAAGGGAAGAACACAAAGAAAGTATTTCCAAGAAGTGAAAGCAAAGCAAAAGGGAAGAACACAAAGAAAGTATTTCCAAGCAGTGAAAGCAAAGCAAAAGGAATCTTGGAAATTATCCACTCCGATGTATACGGTCCGATGTCATCCAGTTCTCTGAGTGGGTATGTATACTATGTTTCCTTCATTGATGATTTCTCTAGGAAAACTTGGGTTTATTTCTTGAAGAATAAAGATGAAGTATTTGATAAGTTCAAGGAATTCAAAGCCTTTATAGAAAATCAAACTGATAAGAAGATCAAGACCTTCAAATCCGATAATGGCAGGGAATTCACTTCAGGTGATTTCAAGAAGCTATGCAGTGATTCGAGGATTAAGAGGGAGTTGACTGCTCCCTACAATCCACAACAAAATGGAGTTGCAGAAAGGAAGAATAGAACTATCATGGAATCAGCTCGGGCAATGCTTCATGACCAGGATCTGCCTATGCGCCTATGGGAAGAAGCAGCTAGGACAGCTATATATGTGCAGAACAAAACACCTCACAAGATACTTGAAAACAAGACACCAGAAGAAGTCTTCTCTGGTAAGAAACCAGAAGTTAGCCATCTCAGAATATTTGGTTGTCCAGTATATACACACATTCCAAAGGAAAAGAGAACAAAGATATATCCTTCAGGTAGGAAGGGAATCTTTGTGGGTTACAGTGAAAGCTTGAAGGCTTACAGAATATACTTTCTAGGATTCAAGAAGATTGACATCAGCAGGGATGTAACATTTGATGAAGACTCAGCATACATCAAATTGAGGAAGACACATGTTGAAGACCATGAAGAGCCAAAGGTAACCAGATTTCAAGACACCAGTATTAAAGAAGCAATTCCAAAAGAAGTTCGTGATATTGAAGATCCACAAGAACCTGTAGATCCACCCCGTGAGAAGAACTCTCACAAGAGGAAACCTACATGGGCTAGAGAGCTCATCCAAGATGCAGAAAGGTATGGCATTTCTATTTCCATTTGAAGTACTCTTTAAGATGTCTCACCACACCAAGCTTGAGGATAAGATTAAAGGGGCCGATAACTTCCGAGCCTGGAAGTATAGGATTGGGTTAATCCTAGAAGAGAATGAGTTGGACACTTACATAAGTGAAGAGGTTCTTGTCCTAGAGGGAGAAGAGGCTAAAGCCTTACACAAGAAGAACCTGGTCAAGGCTAAGAGAATCATTGTTGATTCTATCAAAGACCATCTCATACCTCATGTGTCTTACCCAAAGACACCTAAGGAGATGTTTGATTCCTTGACCAAGTTGTTTGAAGGAAAGAACACAAATCAGAAGATGACTCTGCGGAACCAATTGAAAGGGGTAAAGCTCCAGAATGGAGAGACCATTCAATCCTACTTTTCTAAGTCTCTCAAATCAAGGAATAACTTGAAGCTATGGATGAAGTAGTGGAGAATGGTTAAATTGTAATGACCACATTGAATGGCCTACCTAGGTCATGGGACTCCTTCATCCAAGGAATCTGTGCAAGAAGGAAATTGATCTCTTTCAGTAGACTGTGGGAGGAATGTTCACAAGAAGAATCTAGGCTTGTGGCCTGAGAAGAAAAGATGGGAAATGAAGATCAAGCTCTCACAACACACACCAAGAAAGGAAAGTCCAATAGGGAGCAGTCTTATCACAAGAAAACTCCACACCATCATCATAGAGATAAGAAAGATCTAAGCTGTTTTACATGTAATGAGAAGCGACACTTTTCCTCAGAATGTCCTAAGAACAAAAGGAACAACAACAACTTCAACAAGAATAGTAAGAGCAACAAGAAGAGATATCATGCTCATGCTGCTGAGGATGATGAACCTTCCAAAAAGAAGACTAGAGCAGAAAGTGATGACTCATCAAGTGAAGATGAATATGTTCTAATCTCTGCTCTCACAGGTACTATCTCTCATGGATGTGATGATTGGCTTATTGATAGTGGTGCTTCCAAACACATGACTGGGTTTAAAGAATCCTTTGTAGATCTATCTGAATATGAGTCACCTCATAAGGTAAAACTTGGGGATGACTATCAATATCCTATAAAAGGAAGTTGTGAAGCATCCTACAAACTAGACTCTGGGAAGTCTTTGAAGATGAAAGATGTTCTATATGTACCTCGACTAAAGAAGAATCTTCTCTCCATATCATCTTTGGATGCAAAGGGGATTAGAGTTGCATTTGTGGATGGCCAAGTACTCATGTGGCCAAAGGGTAAGACCATAGATGATGCAGTAGTGATTGGAGAGCAAGAGGGAAGATTGTACAAATTGAAAGGACAACCTAAACATGCCATGGTACATGAGTCCATGGATCCAAGTGAACTTTGGCATAGAAGGCTTGCACACATGCACTATAGAGCACTACCAATTGCAAGCAAAGCAGTAGAAGGTCTTCCTGAAATCCAGTCAAAGCATGAAGGTGTTTGCAAAGGATGTGCAAAAGGGAAGAACACAAAGAAAGTATTTCCAAGCAGTGAAAGCAAAGCAAAAGGAATCTTGGAAATTATCCACTCCGATGTATACGATCCGATGTCATCCAGTTCTCTGAGTGGGTATGTATACTATGTTTCCTTCATTGATGATTTCTCTACGAAAACTTGGGTTTATTTCTTGAAGAATAAAGATGAAGTATTTGATAAGTTCAAGGAATTCAAAGCCTTGATAGAAAATCAAACTGATAAGAAGATCAAGACCTTCAGATCCAATAATGGTGGGGAATTCACTTCAGGTGGTTTCAAGAAGCTATGCAGTGATTCGGGGATTAAGAGGGAGTTGACTGCTCCCTACAATCCACAACAAAATGGAGTTGCAGAAAGGAAGAATAGAACTATCATGGAATCAGCTCGGGCAATGCTTCATGACCAAGATTTGCCTATGCACCTATGGGCAGAAGCAGCTAGGAAAACTGTATATGTGCAGAACAGAACACCTCACAAGATACTTGAAAACAAGACACCAAAAGAAGTCTTCTCTGGTAAGAAACCAGAAGTTAGCCATCTCAGAATATTTGGTTGTCCGGTATAGACACACATTCCAAAGGAAAAGAGAACAAAGATATATCCTTCAGGTAAGAAGGGAATCTTTGTGGGTTACAGTGAAAGCTCGAAGGCTTACAGAATATACTTTCCAGGATTCAAGAAGATTGACATCAGCATGGATGTAACATTTGATGAAGACTCAGCATACATCAAATCGAGGAAGACACCTGTTGAAGACCATGAAGAACCAAAGGTAACCAGATTTCAAGACACCACTATGAAAGAAGCAATTCCAAAAGAAGTTCATGATATTGAAGATCCACAAGAACCTGTAGATCCACCCCGTGAGAAGAAATCTCACAAGAGGAAACCTGCATGGGCTAGAGAGCTCATCCAAGATGCAGAAAGGTATGGCATTCCAGAAGAAGAACACAGAGAAAGGAAGAGGACTAGATCACATACCAATTATGTTGCCTTGCTCTGTGACATTATGAACAAAGAACCTTCCAGTTATGAAGAAGCAACGGAAAAGAAAGAATGGAAGGATGCCATGGTCGAGGAGTACCAGTCGATCATGAAGAATGATGTTTAGGATGTGATCCCAAGACTTGAAGGGAAGTCGGTTGTGACTTCCAAGTGGATCTATAAGATCAAGCATGCTACAGATGGAAGCATAGAGAAATACAAGGTGAGTTTTGTAGCTTGTGGCTTCTCCCAGAAAGAGGAAATAGATTATGAAGAGACTTTTGCTCCTATAGCCATATACACTTCCATAAGAACAGTACTTGCTTTGGCTGCAGTGATGAAGTGGAAGATACACCAGATGGATGTCAAGACAGCTTTCTTGAATAGTGTAGTCGAAGAGGAAGTGTATGTGGAGCAGCCACTTGGTTTTAAGACACATGACAGGGATTCATATGTGTGCAGGTTGAAGAAAGCCTTGTATGGCTTGAAGCAAGCTCCTAGGACTTGGTATGGTAGGATAGACAGCTTTCTATCCAGTTTGGGATTTACCAAGAGTAAAGCAGATTCCAACCTTTACTACAAGGTTGAGTAAGGCAATCCTGTGATAGTACTACTGTATGTAGATGACCTGTTTGTGACAGGTGAGGATGGGTTGATTGCTGACACGAAGAGGAATCTTGCTTCCGAGTTCAAGATGAAGGACTTGGGGATGATGCACTGCTTTCTAGGCATGGAGGTGTGGCAGAGTGCAGACGAAATCTTCCTTGGACAAGGGAAGTATGCAGTAGACATCCTGAAGCGGTTCGGGATGATGGACTGCAAGGCCATGGCCACACCTATGGCATCGAACCTGAAGCTTCTGTGTGATGCTTCATCTGAGCCGGTTGATGTCACTGTGTATTGTCAGATGATTGGTTCCTTGATGTACCTGACGAACTCAAGACCAGATATTTGCTTTGCGGTGAACACATTGAGCCAATTCCTAATGGATCCCAGAGGTGTTCACCTGGTTGTTGTAAAACATATTATGAGGTACCTGAAGGGTACAGTTGATTATGGGCTCAAGTATGATGCAAATCAAAGTTTAACCTGGAGGGTTATGTTGATTCAGATTGGGCAGGCAGTGCTGCAGATAGGAAGAGCACTTCGGGGTGCTGCTTCAGTATGGGATCATGTGTGATCTCTTGGTTTAGCAGGAAGCAATCCTGCATAGCACTGAGTACAGCCGAAGCAAAGTATGTCGCAACTTGTTCGACTAGTTGTGAGGGAGTATGGCTGAGGAATCTACTGTCTGAGTTGTTTGATCTCCCGTTGGATGCTACCTGTATCTATTGTGACAACCAGAGTTGTGTGAAGTTGTCAGAGAACCCAGTGCTCCATGACAAGTCGAATCACATCGAGATCAAATATTGCTATATCAGGGATATGGTGTAGAGAGGAGCAGTGAAGCTCTTGTATGTTGTGATGGATGAGCAGGTTGCACATTTGTTGACGAAACCACTAGCCATAGTGAATTTTGATTACTTCAAAGAGAGGCTTGGTGTTCTTCATATTGAAGATGCTTCGAGGAAGAAGTGATGGGACACATTTGCAGGAGCCATTCCAAGCATGGTGATAGGAGGATCCTTCCCGTGGTTGTGGATGTAAGCGTTATGTGATGAGCATCAGGACGATGCTCTAGTTACTGCTTTGTATATGCATTATTTGGATGCTTTGTATGATCAGTTGGATCATGTATAATGATATGCATCAGTACGATGTTATGACGATGATCAGGATGATCATGCGATGATGACATGCATTAGGACGATGCAGTGACAATGATCAGGATGATCATGTGATGATGTACATCAGGATGATGTATGGTGAGTATCAGGTTGATACTCCGTGGTTTTGGACAGGTTGTACAGATGAGCATATAATCTTTCCCTGGGAGATTTGCAGATACTCTTGCGAGGTTTTGTCTATGACATGTAATATTGCCCTAGGAGATCTAGAAAATGCTCTTTTGAGGTTTTGCTTTGGGAGGACATGTAATATTTCTCTGGGAGATCTTTCCAGTCGTGCTTAGGCACATAAAGGATCCTGGGATACTCTTTCAAGGTTTTGTCCTATGGCATAAATATTGCCCTAGTGGATCTGATAGGTTCAGTTGTGTGCTCGTAATCAGTCCTGGGATGCTCTTTCGAGGTTTTTCCATGACCACGTGTAATCTTGCCCTAGGAGATCTTTCCGGTCGTGCTTAGGCACATAAAGGATCCTGGGATGCTCTTTCGGGGTTTTTTGGTGACCACATGTAATATTTCCCTCGGAGATATTGCTTGTCATGCTTAGGCACATAAAGGATCCTAGGATACTCTTTCGAGGTTTTGTGGTGGGGTCACATATAATATTGCCTTGGGAAATCTTTCCAGTCGTGCTTAGGCACATAAAGGATCCTGGGATACTCTTTCGAAGTTTTGTGATGCACGTAATAAGTCCTGAGGATTCCACAATATGTCCAGTGTTGATAAAGACCTACAAGAGGCTAGGCCTACATCCAGCTTGAAAAAGGGTTGGCTCTGTAGAACTTCCTATGACAAGAAGAATTATGAGATAGCCCAGTGATCAAGATGTCAAGTACAGCAGTAGTGATGATGATGATGCTCTGTGATCCAGTGTTGATGATCTAGCTCCAGAATTGAAGAATTGCGCCGATATGTATTGATGACCTGTGTTCAGAATACCTTCCTAGTTAAGAGGGAGTGTTGATGTATTTGTAACTTTGGAAGATATTCTTCTATGTATTATATTTGTACTTTGTTGTATATCCAACAGAGATGTTATATTCCTCTAATTGGAAGTGTCGTCATTTGTATTTGCAAGTGTCGCAAGTTACATTGCATGTGTCGTCATTTGTATTAATGGGTTATTAGATCACCAGTGTGGGGTCGGCCCTAGTTAGGTCATGTGGTTGGGTTATTAGGCTTCTTTAGGAAGTCGGCCTTGTTGGATTATTGGCAGGTCAAGTCAATGTATAAATATAGGGTGTGCCTCTCTCATTCTATTCATTCACTCACTTCTCAAGCTCGCATAGCTAAGAGAGAAAGTGGCGCACATGTGGAGGAGGAGGAGTATCTGCTAGAGACATCTCTTTGGGTTTGATCCTTGTGATCTTGTATTGGGGCTTATTCTATCTCTGAGGAAGTTGCGGGGTTTTTCACCTTCTTGGTTTTCCCCGAGGAAACTATCTATCTCTTGTGTGCTTGCATTATTGTGTCTATGATTGATATGTTGTAGATATGTTGTACATGTTATTCTCTTAGAGATCCTGAATGATAATGGAATTAAATTATCGAAAAACTAACATGATCATGCTTACCAATAATTCTTATTTCCCAAATGATGATTGTTGGTATGTCTTTGATTCCAAAACTCTGCATATCTAATTGAGTTAAAGTGTTTAAAAAACTGACTGTATTTTGAGTTGTTTTTGAAGGCCTTTTGCTTAATGTCTCGTTTGTCACTTTACACCTATGGAGAGCTATGTTTTCCATGGCATCTTTATCATCCATAAAATTCAAATGTGACCATAATTTGGTGACTTTCACTGATATCGGATCCCATATAATGTGTTTAGCGCCTTGTAATGGAAGCTTACCTAACAATCTATCTTTTAATTCATCAACTTTATTTTCCAATTGTTTCCTATCGATGAAAGCTTTTTTCTTTTCTTCAGAATTTTGAATTACTTATGGTTTTCTGCTTTCAACTCTTCTATATTTACATATTTTAGATTAATTTGTGACATAACACTGGCCAGTTCCTCTGTGGAGGACTTATCCATTCGTCCTTCATCTATACATAAATATTGATCCCTTGGCTTCTATGGCACTTGCATATTTTTAATCTGATTGGTATTTAGCACTGAAATTTGTAACAAGAATTCAATCCTTTCTTTTTCCAAGCATAATTTTCATCTTGTAACTTCAACATTTTACCTTTGTGATCCCTCATTTCTTGATATATGGATTCATTTTCTTGTTGTAATTATGTCAACTATGGAGATTGCACATGTTGATTATTTGGCACCTTCAACTTTTTCTTAAGCATTTGAATGGTATTTTTTTTTCATAGAGGAGCCTTTTGGTACACTGAGTATTCCCTGGCTCAGCTCCCATGGTCACGAGGTCCATTTGTATTCTTTCAATCTGGACCAAATTTGGTTTGTTTTGTGTCTTCTCTTGCCTCAATTGACTCTCCAGCTTTGCTATCACATATTGCAATTTAGAAATTTTTAGAGTGGATTGTAATAAATCAGAATACAGGACATCTCATGTTTGTCTATGCAATTGAATCTTATCGGGTATATAAATCTCATCAAGCTTAACTTCCATTTACTTTCTCATCGTTCACCACTACAAAACTTAGAGCGTTTATTTATGAATCCTTAATTGTAACAAGGAAAACTTTTTGTTCTGTCAACTTTCTTACTTGAGGGAACATTTTTTGAGTTTTTTCCAAAGACTGCTTCTTCTTTTATGCATACTGTGAAAGGAAATCAAATTTGGACTTATACTGAGAGTTACTTCTAGATTCATTTATTTCTGAAAAAAAAAAAAGAATATTGTTGCATATTTACAAGTGGTTGCGAAATCAAAGTAGTTTTTTTCTGAAACAATTAAATCTCGTTCCTCCATACTAATAATTTCCTTTTGTTGTTCAACTTTTTCTTTTTTTCTTGAAACTTCTTCATCGACTACCATATTATCAACTTCTGAAATAGTTGTCTTATTGGTGATATCAGATTTATCTGGTGTCTAAACCATTATTTCCAAATTGCTTGTTTGTTCCATATTTACTTCTTTTTTATTCTGTTCAAATTTGAATAAATTTTCCATTTATTTTAATCATTCCATTGTTTGATGATCAAAAGCCGTGTTTCTATTTTGATGTCTCCTTTGCGATATAATTTGATGAGGATCATAATTAATCCTTTCAGCCTCTTGGAAATCCATGATCTTCAATCATTTTTCTACTATAGATAATATTTCCTTAGTCTTAATGATCAATGGACCAACTTTTAGAGGGAATTTCACATTTGATGATTTTTTGAAAACACCAAAATGTTCTTCTTCTGAATGCAACCTTTGTTTAATAAATTCTAAGGAAAAAACCCTCGGTGTTAAAAAGGATGGCAAAAGAGATGTTTCTCCAGTAAAACCATACACTGTAATTATACTATGTTCTTTATACAACAACCAATCACCTGTCTGGCCTTTCGGTGTAGGCTGCATCATTTCTTTCATTTATTCTAACACTTGGGGAAATTCAACATCAAAAATAATTATGTAAACTTCTGCCATGATTGTATTGGTGAACTCAAACATATTGATATGTTTAGGGAGGTCATGAGAAAACATGGTACCAAGAAAGTTGAATTCAGAAATATTTGAACACAAGAACATGTTCAAGAGATATGACTGATATCTGAAATGATTCAACTTGTGTAAATTCACCAACTGGGCATGAATCGCTTCAGCTAGGAATTCATCAAAATTAAAACAACATACCAAACTCGACTGTGACTCGGGTGAATTGACTTGCAGAAGGAAACGTAACATAACTTATGTGATTGACTTATCACTATCTAGACCTAAAATTTGACTCAACAAGGACAAACTAACAGGTTATCTCATTGAAAGACACCAATAATCAAAGGGAATGATAGGTTTTCATGCGACTGATAATATTTCAAGACTTGTAATAAAAACTTTTCTTTTTCTTCCGGACTGTAATTTCTATAAGACTTTACCAAAGTTCTTCATTAAACAACTCAGGGCTTTGGGGAAATGTTTCAGGTAAACCTAGAACCTCACGGACAGTCTGTGCATTGACTCGACATAGAATTTTGGTTGTATTTACATTAATGATTACCCTTTCAGCCTGCGAATAATTCGCCGCACACCAACCAACAATTTCGGGGAAGTGTGGGGTATGTTCGACACAACAATAATACAGAAAAGAACCAAAACATTAAATACATCATTTCCCTGCGACTTAAACTCCATTAATTTCTCATTAGAATGCGAAATACTACCCACATACAAAACATGGTCAAAAATATCCCTTTCCCTATCCACTACAACCTCCTCTTTTTCATCTAAACTTTCATTGAACGGAACAGGGTCTTTAATTTTCTCCATTTGGGAAAGAAACTCTGAAAATTCAAGGTTTCGAGCTACCTGTGGAGTGAGCTTACGAACAAGAGAACGCAGGGGTTGACTTCTGTGCAGGTTGACGAAGACAAGTGACGTGTTTTCGGCGGCTCCTTTTCCTCCATGCAATAATCAACAAATGCCTTTTTCAAACTTTGAACAAACCTTTTATATAACATATGCCTAGGTGGTTTCGGAACTTGCGATGAGTAGTTTAACTTTGACCGCTTTTCATAGTAGACTCCACCAACACTTGCCATGTGGTAAGTGGTTTAATTTCCACTCCACCTTTCCAAATTTAACCATCGTGCACTTTCCAACGCCGAAACCCCTTTCCACCGTCGATTTGCTTATGGGTGGGTCTTCATCATTGATCTGCCATGGGTTTACACGTTTGCAACTTTTGGTATCATTTGTTCAATTGTTTAGCGCAATTTCCATCTCCTCCCTTGGTCATAGTTAAAGGTCATATGGTATATTTTTAGGATTTACTCCCCGCTTAACCCTGGTTCAAGTGCTTGGTCCGATATCGCTCAAATTCGTGATCCTCAAAAAGCTTATATTTTAACCACTCGGATCATAGTATAAGACCTTTTTAGGAATAACTCTAAGTTTCAAACCTTATTTTCATATAACCCCTTAAATATTATCAACATTACAAGTCAGTTTTTGAAAAAACTTTGCATGTTAACACCTCCTATGTTTAAGATTGTCATATGGTAGATTGCTTGAAGGATTATCATGGAATGATGGATCATGAGAAACATGGTGATTTGCATGGGCTTGATATGTTCGAAGATGAGCTTGATGAGATCCAAGCACTTGTTGTGGTGGAATAGGAACTTGAGTTGCCTCTTGATGATGGTTACGCACTTTTTGAAGAAGTGCATGATTCCACTACCTTGGAACCAACCCATGAGGAGAGTTTCACACTTTTGAGGGAGGTACATGATCCTACCCCTATGGAGCCTTCACATGATGAAACTTTCACACTTTCTGATCATTTGGGTGATTTGTTCCATTCTCCTACATCCTACAATTCCACATTTTGCAACATTCATCCTAATGAAGTATGGATGAAAGGTTTATTTTTTATGGTGCCACGTGAGGAGTATGAAACTCCTATCTCTCCTTTTGATGACAACATGACTATAACACCTTCTTTTTTACATTTACAGCAGCATCCTTTGTTACCTTATGATGATACACATCTTCATGGATGCACATATGGTACTCCTTTGATCCCCTTGAAGGCTCATTGTTAACTTTGCTCCTTGGTTCAAATTTTGGTGGAGGTTCTTCATTCATTTATTGGATGAAAGAACACATGGTTGATTATTTTGAAGCATCTTACATTCTTTTGGAGCAGAATTATAGGACATGGGATCCTCACCTATGTCATCGAAGCATATATTATTAGTCACTTGATGCTTGTGTGCACTTGGAAAATGGTGGTCTACTTGCTTGGATGGACAAGCACTTTCATGATTATTTGATGAGGCAGCTTCTTGATGTACATTTGTATGATGTTGTTATGTACTTTGACTATCTATCTTTTGTACTTATGATTTTTGGGAGGATGCTCATTAGGAAGCGGGATCCTGGCATCTCCCACATTGATGTAAAAAATTTGGTTACTTTGTTCATTGATGGAATGCGCTAGTTATGGGATCCTGGCATTCCACACTTGGTTGAAATAATTTGGAGGATATTGTACACCTCCTACTTTGATGTATTGTTTTGGGAGACCTTGTGCATGATAGAAATGCACAAGCATTGGGACATGGGAATCCCACATTTTTATTTGTATGTATTCACATTCATTATGTATTGATGGGTTGCACAAGTGTTGGGACCTTGGCATCCCATACTTGCTAGATTTGTTCTTCATGACATTCTGCACTAGGAGAGTGCGCAAGCAGTGGGACCTAGGCATTGTTGATCATTGGTAGCTCATTGGGAGCACATTTGTTAGTTGGATTGAGGAAGCAAGCCTCTTCTCTTCCTCATGGGTTCATCTTTGCAGTAGATGGTGATGGTTTCCTACATGGGAAACATATTTTTGGATAGACTTATGATTTTCTTACAGGGTGTTATGATGACTTCCATGTGAATCTTATGCATTGCATAGGATAATATATATTGCACCTTGTATTCTTGAGGATAACTTGGGATCCATGCATATATATATATATATATATATATATATATATATATATATATATATATATATATATATATATATATATATATATATATCTTCATTTGGATGAGGTGAGAATCTGAATGGTTGGATTCAAATTTTGTGGGGGGCTGGTCCATATTGCTTGAGGACAAGCAATATTGGGAGGGGAGGACTTGTCATGTCCCCAAATTTTTCATTGGATCACAATCGCCTAAGCCACTTGGCCATTTTCATGATATATTTTCAAATTGGTTCTAAGGGTCAAAATAATTGCTAAGAATGATGTCCAATTTAGTAATAATGTAAAATTAGAGCCAAATGGACAAGGTGGATCACATGAAGAAGGAATTCTCAATTCAAAGTCCAAGGAAGACAAATCCTAAGTAGTGTGAAAATGGATATTCTTGTTGCAGGTTCATTATGAGTTAAGTAAGAGGATATGGGCTACAAAATAATATTTGGCACATCCAGTTTGAATTGGCAAGTAATATTGGGTCAAATGAAAAGTTTTGTCCACAAAACACTAGTTGAGTTGGTCCAATGTGTGAACATGGACATGGTGGCGCTAAGGATGTTGATCCCATGCATTCAATGAATTTACTAAGTCAAAGAGGCAGCTAGGAAGGTTTTTGGACCAAATGGGTGCTTATTCAATGTATTTGGCCATTTCCTTAAAATAGGGAAACTGAGTGTAATTAGGGGAAAGAAGGGGTCAAAGTGGTTGGAAAAAGGAGGGAAATGGTCAAGGAGGTTATAGTGTGCACTTATGGAGGTAGTGTAAAAATTATGGGCCATTAATAACTCATTACGTGGTTTTGGGATGAACCATGGTATTTGTACCTAGTTTTGGCTCAGTGGGGGCAAGCTATTCAAGTCGCTATTTTTCTTCATTCCATGGTATTTTCATTGGGATTTCTATGAATCTATATAAGTAGTAGAAATCACACGTATTGATTTTGTCTAGTTTTTGTATTGTTTTGTATAGAGAGTTTGCTTGAGCAAATTCTGGTGCTTGGGAGATGTGCCCCTTGCAAACAATAGGGAGATGTGCCCCTTTGTACTTTGATTAAGGAGTGGAGAACCCAGCTTCATTCAGAGAGCTTTGTTGGAGACATCTACAATATTTTATTTCATATTTGTATGAAGGTGGCAAAGCATATGCCACATTTTGCTAGTATTGTGTTTCTGATCAATTTTGGGTGATATAGTGTAGTAATTGGTGTTGTGTGAGAGCCATTAGGCCACCTGGGATGTAACAAGCCATTTGTTATGTAATGGGACTCTCTATTGAACCTTGAAGAGAATGAAGCACCACCAGCTGATCAACCTGGTCCATTAAGGAAGAAATTGAAATGGGCCACAAAGACACTTGAAAGTGTCCATTCAGATGAAGTTGGAAAGACGCAAATGAGAAGCTAAAGCATACAAGAAGATGGAGGAAATGCAGATAACCCAGGTGATGACATGGATGTCTCATTTGATTTTGAAGTGAATTTTTCTGCTAACTTTGAACCAACATCCTTTGAAGAGGTTGCTACTTGTGATGAGTGGAAAGAATCCATGTAGAATGAGTATGATGCACTCATAAAGAATGGAACCTAGAAGCTAGTTGACCCTCTAATTGAAACGAAAGCAATTCAAAGCAAGTGAGTATACAAGAACAAATACAAATCAGATGGCTCACTTGACAAGCACAAAGCAAGGCTCATGGCGAAATGTTGTGCACAGAAAGAAGGAATTGACTATGAAGAAATGTTCTCTCCCACAGCAAAATGGGGCACCATCCATACTATACTCTCCTTGGCTACACAAAATGGATGGAAATTTCATCAAATGGATGTAAAGACAACATTATTGAATGGATACTTGAAAGAAAATGTCTTCATGTCTCAACCAGAAGGTTTTGTTGTGAAGGGACAAGAACACAAGGTATGTAAACTTGTCAAGTCCTTGTATGGCCTGAAACAAGCACCTCGAGCATGGTATGAAAAACAAACCGAGCATATTCTAAAGCTAAATTTCAAACATTATAATCTTGATGACGCAACATTGTTTGTAAAGAAAGTTGGAATATTTGTTTTGTTTCTTGTAGTATATGTAGATTACTCGTTTTGATGACAGGGAACAATGAAAGTTATATAGCATCCATAAAGAAATATTTAAAGAAAGGATTTGAAATGAGTGATCTGGGACATATTCACTACTACTTAGGAATTGAAGTGACTCAACATCCTAAGTACATATTCATTTCTCAGAAGAATTATATTGGAGAATTGTTGAATAGTTTTGGCATGATAGACTACAACTTGCTCTCAACTCCAATGGAACAAAAGCTAAAGCTCACATAAAGTGAAGGAAAAGAATTTGAGGATGCAACCAAGTACCGATAGTTGGTAGGAAGCCTTATCTACTTACCACCACCAAACACGATATTTCTTATGTTGTAGGCATTCTTTCACGGTTCATGCACAAGCCGTGTGAAGGACGTTGGTCTACTGCAAAAAGAGTTCTAAGATACTTGAAAGGGACTCAAGACTTTGGAATCAAGTACTCTAAGGTGGATGACTTCAAACTCATTCGGTACTCTAATTTAGACTTCGATGGCGACAAAGAAACAGCAGTGTCCACTTTTGGATACATGATGAGTCTTGGATCAGCAGCTGTCTCCTGGAGATCACACAAACAGTCAGTTCCAACAGATTTGACAACAAAGGCAGAATATGTAGTTGATGCAGAAGCAACCAAAACGATTGTGTGGCTTAGGAAGATACTTGAATATTTGCAGGAGAAACAAGATAACTCCACTCCACTTTTGATTGAAAACACTTATGTAATCAAATTGGCTAAGAATTGAAGATTCCATTATCAAACCAAACAAAACAACACAAAGTATCATTTGATTCAACATCATGTCGAGGCCAAGACAATTCATTTACGTTATTGTTCCACAAATGATAAAATTGCATACATCTTCACCAAAGCACTTGGGCGAGAAAAGTTTGAAATATTTAGAACCATGCTCGGACTTACAAATACCCCTTCGGATTAATGGGGGAGTGTTGGAATCCTCCGAGATATTTGTAGATTATGTAAATAGTTTTTAGTGTTAGTTATGGAAGATGAGTTGTCTTGGAGACTCCAACAAATCTCTTGGAATCTGAAGTCCAAGAGTCTCCTACTTTATGTATAAATAAAGGCTTTGGCCTATGAATTAAGTGAAAACCGGGAGTTATTTATGTCAAATGTTAACATAATAATTTAAATAAAAGAAAATCATATCGGATACACAAACATAAACTACAATACTCTCATCATGAAAAAGATACAAACTAGGCTCTGACACTATCACTAAGGTTACATATGGCCTAAAAAACTATGTTATAATATCATCATTAAGGTTCCATGAGGTTTTAAGGTCGGTGGAGGCGGCATAGTGGTAAAGCGGTCTTGTAACAACGGTCAGGTCTTGTGCTCGAACTCGAGCAAGGTCGGGTCTCGTCGCGATATTTGCAGCCAGGGCCAAGCCCGCTCACCTTTGTCAATTTTTGGTAGAGCAAGCGATCGAGACGGGTTTCGTTCTGCAAGGCGGCCCGAGATCAAAACTCGTTGCTCCCGAGAGGCGACATTTAAATCCAACCATGCTAAGGGTTGGTGCGGCCCAGGCCGGGTGTGATCCCTGGGTGATTTTGATGGATTAGATGCCCCTGGGTTGCGGTTTCTCATACCAAAGGCTCGCCCAGCAATTCAAAGGGCATCGCAGCAAACAAAACAAAAAAATGGTTCCATGAGGTTTAAAGTGATTCTACACACTTGTATTACATCACCTTTGAAAAATAATTGGAGCAAATATACTCTTTAAGGAAGTACTCCACTCTCTTAATATAGAAGGTGTTTTGTCTTTCATATACCTATCTTTTAAGTTGATCTCAGCACAAGATTTATTAAATGACTAATTTTCTTCTAATGCTCAAATATTCAATCAACTTGATAGCCATTTGTATAGTTCCTTGGGGTATACAACTCTACTAGCATCACAATAACTATGGCAATCTAAGTCACACACTATTCATGCATGGGATCAATTCAACATCCTTTGGAAGTTACAAGACCTCACCATTGTACCTTAGGAATATAATCCATAGGTTAGCTTTGTGTACTTTACCTTACCAAAGATTGCTTTAACACAACCTTTTAATTCACATATGCATTGCTAGCACAAAATAAAGTACTTTTGATTTTATAGAACAATTCACTTTTATACAAGAGTTGAATTGTACAATAAGTACAGTTGATTCCCCCATTTTCATATACGTAAATGGAATTTGCCACACCTTGTGTAGTCAAGTTGAGAAACTTAAGTGTCTTATAGATATGTGGGCATAAGGCCTGTTGATGCATGAACTAGCAGCCCAAGATGATAGACAAGATGGCCGACTGCTAATACAAGACAATTATGAACCCCAATCCAACGCGTCACTAACAGAAAGGGGTTCGTCACTTTAGTTTTCCTAGGTCCAATAGTGAACAAACCTAGACTATCCAAGGGGGAGACCCTGGCCAAGTTTTTGCTTAAGATTATCTAAGTACAATCCTAAGTATACACCTAGCACTATTTTTTCTAATGGATAGAGGAATATGATAACTAGACACTCTCGAAGTTAAGGTGATTATTAATATTCAATTATAAGCATATGCACCATTAACCATAACATTCAAGATGACATTACTTGTAGTAAGTACATTCATCAATAAATATTTAAACCATGAACATGATATCTCGACATTTCAACACTTATGCATCCAATAAAAGAAATGATATAGCAATATAAACTCAATATTCAATACCCCATCCCCAAACCAAGGCTTGGATATGGATAGGTTTTTGGATTCCTAAGGGGATCCCCGGTATGCTCAATGGTACGTGGGGCTTGATTCTATGTTCAAAGTTTGTTTAGTGCAATACTACTCGCATGGGGTACCGGAGTGAGTAACAGTGGTGACCAACATGACATCCAACTAGCCAGAAACAACCATCTGTACTTTCAACACAAAAGTTATTGAACCATCTGTTTTCAAATGGGTATGCTCCCTAGCCATAGGTTTAAATGCCAACGACGTATCTTTGAAAAGTTCTTTATAGACGTCGAAACACATCTTCTACCCAAATAATGACAACCCCAATGATGTATCCAAAGATTTAAGTACCATGTCATTCATATACATTAAATTAGAGTACTATAATGTGATGACATCCAAATTACCATAAATGAAATGAGCGATACAAGATAAATCCTAAAATTTAAAATAGCATCATCCAACCATTAATCACAATCAACTTCCACATAAGAGAAAGTACTTGTAACATTAACTTCAAAATGTCATCATTTGTCACTTTAGCTACTAGATATTAGATTTATATTGTGTAGAATATTACTTTAATTGTATTAATGTAATGTGTTATTTAATTAGTAATCATTCACAAGGAGCACCGACACCATAAAACATATAAAAGTGTACCAATAGAATGACCAAGTCACTCTAAATCCACCCAAGATGAGAGACAATCTATTCCCCACAATTGCACAAAGGGAAATAGCCAAAGTGAATAAGCTACCAAAAACACAATGGCTAATGATTAAAATCACTTTAGCCTCATTGGTGTTGGATGACAAAAATGGTGTCTTTGATGTTTATTTCAATATGGTGCATTCAAGTCTTCAAAGATATTCTTCAAGTCTTGATGCTCTTTGATACCCTAAATTACAAATGATTCCTCAATTACAATAATATATTGAAGAAAATTTATCATGTACTAATAATTATTAAAAACTTATCCAATAAAAAAAAATCCAATATTTTATTTTTCCAAGTGAATTCCCCCTCTTCATGTCCAAAATCCCAAAGTATATATAATTCATCAATCACACAAAAATCTTGTGTTGAGTATTAGTATCTTCTTACCATACATGAAAGTGGATCCAGCTTTTTAAATACAAAAGTCCTCCCATATTCATAGAATACCAGCTTTCCAATAAGATTAGAATTTAACATTAATATTTAAATAATAATAAATTTAAAAAAAAATCTTCATACAATACATTCAATTACTCTTGGGTAATTATTATGATAAATGGTCTAGCAAAATATCAGAGAAATAAGAATTTTTTTATGCTCAGTAATGTCAAGTAAAGATAAAACTCAATCACGCCCTTACCCTTGATTACAATGGCTATTCCTTCAATTTCAAAGCCAAGTCAAAGAAATAAGAGAGATTTCAACCAAATCGTTGTAGGCTCAAATATTATATTAAAATTTGTTTTTATTTGGGTCTTTTTAAAACCTTAAGAAATTTATATCATAACAAATTTCTTAATGTGGCCGACTTGACAAGGGCATCAAAAGGCCATACATAAAGACCCCCAAGAGGGTCGATTTGACTTATGGCTCTAGAAAATGAATTTTAAAACCAAAATTTTGGGAAGCGTTGGGGTTTGAAGAGAATCGTTGAGGGTTTTAATTTGGCCTCCTAGCTAACATTTTGAGGGGTAAGATTTTTAAGAAATCAATTAGACCATTAGCAAAGCAATGTATGATTTCAATTAAAATTATGTTCGTAAGATGAATTAGTTGAAGTTTATAAGTTCTAGAGTAGGTTTTTAGTGAAAAATTATTCATAATAAACATGTAAATTGCATAATAGTAACATTGCTAGATTTAGTGAAAAACAAAGCTAGACATGAAAATTTATGCTTTAGATTTGAAATTTATTGCCATTGTAAAATACTTGGAACAAATTAAAATGTGATCTAGGCTAGCTATTAGATCTAGGATTCTAAGATGTGCAACATTAAATTTTCCTAAAAATCTAAAGATCCAAAAGATTTTCCAGGTATATTAAGAATAGATTGATGCAGTAAAATAAAAGTTGAGTGGAAGGAGAAAATCTAGGAGATTAGGAATTCTTATGCACTCTTTTAATTTTAATCCAATTGTTTTCAAGCTGACTGATATGTGGCCATAGTGATCAACCTAATGGCACATGTCTAGATAAAGGTCCAAATGGATATCCAAAAATGTTCTCAAAATATAAATATACCAAGTACAACTCAAGTTATGGCATACCATCCATCTGACCACCTAGAAATATTGAGCACTGGCACTGAAAGACTAAGATCCAACTAATATTCTTCAATAATAGGCTTGAATGATGTATACTTGTATAGCATGTCCTGAAGGAATAACAACATAGAGTTTCCATGTTGGACTGATACAAAATGCATAGTAATCACCAATAGTGGATTCATCACATAACTAGTCATGCATGGCATGATAATATACCAACAACAAAGAAATATTCAAACGGGTTCTTGGGATGAATGGGTTATCAATTAAGTAGCATCAAAATGACACCAAGGCATTAAAAAGAGCTCCTTTCTCCAATGGGGATGAAATTTAGATGGTCGGCTAAGGTTAGTCAAGTGATTTTTATATAGATTGAACAAGACTAACGGATTCCAGACAAGGGGGACCAAAGGAAAACATTGTGTTCTTCACCATTCGAACAAACACTAGGGATGTGTCTCACAAAAGGGAATCAGAACTAGTGAGTTACTCTTCCAATTGGACATTATCAATCCACATTTACGTGTATTTGAATTTAACTTTGCCATTTCCTTTAGATTTTGCATTTATAGCACATTGGATTTATTCATTTGATTTCACATTTCATTTTCTTAGGATGACAATTGAAAGGTATCGCCCTTGGATAGCTTTGTGGGCCCCAGATAATGACACGAGCTTAGCTCCACTTCCAACAAGCGTCCATAACCCCGATGGAGTTGCCACAGTAATTCCTTTTTACAGCAAGTAGGTTTAACCTCTTAATTCAAGGAGTACATACTCTGCCAACTACCACCTTATTTAACTTTAACATAGGATAACTTGGATAAGACCTTGGGAAGGGAATTCCTCACTTGACAAATCCTACTATATGAGAGGGCCCTGTATAGTGAAAATAAATATGACCCACAATCACCCAGCATTCATTGCTACAAATGATCAATCTCAAGACACCATGGGAAAATTGAGAAGGCTTCTTGATGAAAGAAACATAGAGGGGGAAGGTCAAGAATCCACTATCATGTTTTTACCAAAGGTTGCAGGCCAATTTAAGATGAAGTGAGACATGGAGGATGGATGATATGCCAAAGGTGGACCCAAGGAAGGGGGTAAGAGCTCTTAATAATACCTAGGGTAACCTTGGTGACTTGGTTAATAGATAAACCATGCATCTTTCACCCCCGTCAACCTAAGGGTTGATACTGCTAGTTGTATTCATCAGACAATCACAAAGCATTCTTGTTCAAACTTTTATAAAGTATACATCTAATCATCATCATCACAACATGGCACATAGTATATCCTCCTCTGATCATCCAACAAAAAGTACCACATTCATATAATATGGGAACCCAAGAGCAACATAGATGGACTCCCATTCTCTAGGAATTTTTCAAAAATAGTTCTGTAGGGGTGCCCCAAAAAGTGTGGCACAACAAGTCCCACCAAAAAGACCTTTTCAGCACATAGATTTCCTTAATACAAATTTGTCTTTCACTTGCTACCTTTTGATTTTACAAAAAAAATCACTTAAAAAATTCCACTTCTAGACTAGAAGAGTTGTATTGTATGATAATTTGGGGCAGTTCCCCCTTTTTCATATACCTAGCTAGCATTTGCTACTCCCCAAGTTGTGCCAACATATTTTACCAACTTAATTGCCCCCTCTTACTAGCATGTGCCCTATTATGAAAATCCACATATATAATGAATTTGGAGTTGATTGACACTTTGGCCTGTTAAATATTTACTTACAATATATGTGCAAACTATAAATAATTTCTAAGGCATTGGTGTATAGTATTTAATTGCAATGACATGAAATGGAACAACAAAATGGAAAATGAATTATTCATACAAATATATTATCATATATACAATAATTATCTAGTAATTTAAAAAGAACCATCACAAACAAACTTACTTATGCATATCCCTCAAAAAGGATGAGTGTTGAGATGATGAAGAAGAAATTACTAAGCCATGGAGTTTTGTGTCTTTAAGCATTAACTTAATAGTAATTGAAATAAATAGCCTCATATCATTGTGATGTGTCTTATATCAAAGATGTTAAGAAACAAATCTTATATCATTGTGATGTGTCTTATATCAAAGATGTTAAGAAACAAATCTTATCTACATTGTTGCATAAAACTTTTTGGGATGACCTAAAGGAAGGTATGATATAACATCAATCTCAAACCCTCACATTATTTTTTCACCATTTATTTAGAAAAGATGGAACCAAAGTGTGTCTATGTTATTGCTTAAATCTTTTTGGGACAACCCAAAAGAATGTATGATATAATATCACTTTAACTATAAACATAATGTTTATAGCCATTTAAAGTTCCATATCCCATTTATTTGGGGATTTCCCAAAAATTGGGGATTTCCCAAAAAAAGAACTTTTGAATGTAAAGGAATCCAAAAAATCTTTGTATTTTGTAATAGTAATTGAAATAATAAAATCCAATAGCGAGAGTTCAACAAAATTAGGAATTTTGATAAAATTGTATTAAAAAGAACTTTTGAATGTAAAGGAATCCAAAAAATCTTTGTATTTTGTAATAGTAATTGAAATAATAAAATCCAATAGCAAGAGTTCAACAAAATTAGGAATTTTGATAAAATTGTATTAAAAATGTGTATTATTGATCAAATATACCAAAAATACAAGCCATTAAACTTTTGGAATGAGTCCCTACCCAAAAGACCCCAAAATGTGTAAGTTGCCTCACATTGCATATGCCAAGAGGTCATTGTAGCAAAAATGGTCGGTATAAACACCTTACTAAAGATGAAAACCTTTCTATTTTGTTTATTATAATCTTTCTTCCTCTACATAAAAAATTTTTGAGATTGATCCTATAATTAAAAACATATCACAAAACTACAAAGAAATACCCCACCCATCAGAATTGTAGCAATTAAGTAAAAACCCAACCATCCAATTGTATAACACTATGGATAACCTCAGAGTGTGGGCCTTCCTGTCATATTGCACTGACCCACCAACTGTATGAAAGTTACCCTAATAACCAGCTTAGATTGGCTAGCTCCACCACCATTACTATCCTGTGGCAAACCAAGGAGCATCAGCTAGAGCAAATTGGATAATTGGCAAACCTAGGAGCATCAATTAGAGCAACTTGGATAGTTGTTCTGTGTGAAGTCACCTAAGTTGGAAATTGATCAAGTAAAATAAATATGAAGGATTAGGGACAGGATGCAAGACAACACAATAACTAAACCAATAGGCTCCATGGGAATCAAACTAGCCAATTTTATTTTCAAGGGTTCTAAAGTCATCTCCATATGATTTAGTCTTTTCAAATTTTGAGTAAGTGGAGTAAAACCAATGAGGTGAAAATATAATGGCCATTTGTTGTTATGAAAACTCTTTTTATAGGATAGAATGATTTCTTTATGAACATATGACAAATTACTTCTCTGTTATTAAATATATAATTATGAAAAGAGTGTATGTGTCTGAAGTTTGTAAGATTTTTGTAAATAATCTCTTTTACAAATTAATTTTATGTTATTAAATATATGAGTATGTGTTAATCTCTCCCAGATGTCACTACTCGATCTAGGAACCCTAAGATCTCAATGCCCTTGAGTCTCTATAAGCCAAAACAACCCTGCTTCTCTATGCCAAAGATCACATATAAAATAGACTTATAACTAAAAGCATTATATATTTCTTAACCAATATTGACAAAATAAGCAATCACACAAAAGACTCGCAATTTTAACCTAGAAACCCCAATGGGGAAAACCAACCTCGATGAGGATTTCTTCTTTCTCGAGCCCATAGCATATAATAAAGAGAGAATGGTTACACACATAATTTCAAAAGATATAACAAAACCTGACGAGTAGTAAACCTTAGATCTGCATGCAGTAGTGTTGGCTGGATTTTCTATCCTGAGGCCAACAAGGAGAGATAACCCACTCAGATTGCTTAAATCAGCTCCTTGAATGTTTGCATTAGCTATATCTCGCAAGAACAAAGGCCCTGCTGCCTTATGAGTTTGCTCTCAATAAGAGAGTCTCTCAATATAGTGATCTAAATTTCTAAATATGCAATTAAAATCCTAAGATGTAATCTAACTTAATCTATGATGTGATTTTAAAATAGTTGAAAACAGGAAATTTAGTAGCTCCTAAATTTTCTAGAAATTTCGGAAATTTAGTAGCTGCTAAATTTTCTGGAAATTTTAGAAATGAAATAAAAAACACAATTATGATTTTAAAACTAAATTAGTTCTACATTATCCTATCTAATACATTTGAAACCTATCCTCCAGGAGCTTGATTGATATAGGCATCTGATGTATAAAAGAATAATTATATTACTGTTTAATTAAAGAAATCAAATAAACAGTAATATATTGAAGCACATTAATATTGCAGAGTTAAATAACCTTATTCAATTCTGCACATAAGATTTACACATTAGCTCTGTTAATCATTTCACATAATTAAATGTGAAAACTTAACAAAAATGACAGTAATCAGACTTAATTAACTCTCAACACATATAGAACAATCTTACATAATGTGATTGAATGCTTGAAATGACTTCAACAATCCTCTCTGGTTTTTTATTTACTTCTTCACAAAAGTTACAAAGTTTCATCAATCCGCAAAACATGATCTTAGAAGAAGAACCTCCACATTTCCTTGTCCAAAATTGAAGAAATTACAAAGAGATATCACCATATCCAAAAGAAATTCCTCCAACATCTTGGAGAACTCTTTCCCCTGTTAACAAAAACAATACAAGAAAAATATAGAGATGGAAAGAATCAAAATCATCCATTCTCTAGAGACCCTCCCCCTCTAGAATTCGAATTATCTCTGTTTAAATAGAGAGAAGAGATCATAACAAACTCCAGAAAATGGATCTTACAGCTGGATGCAACAGAAAAATCCTGAAAAAATCGGGCTCAAACAGGCCCGAATACCTCACATCTAATGCATTTGTTTTGAAAACGGCCCATGGTGAAAGGTAAATCATCCCATTTGTGAAGCGGGTTTTCAACTGTTTGAGCTAATTCCTCACTGTTTGCCCAAAACATCTCACGCAAAAACACATCTCCTACAGTTGGGCAATTCTCCATTTTCGTCCTCGGGTTAGTTTGATGAACTGGCAAGCTTATCGCTTTCTTCCATGTATAAATTTCCCGCAAAAATAAAATAAAATAAATGTTAATGATTTGCTAACATGTTTATGTAATATATTCATACATATAATTTGTTTAACAAGTGTCATGAATACATTTAATTGTCATGAGAAAAATAGATACGTTCTGCCATATAACAATCGTGCTTTACATTTGAGCAATATATCATCTAGTTCTGTGGCAATCCTTAATCATTCTCCAAAATTGATTATTTTTTAATTTTGGTGATGCATTATATTCACACCTTTCAAAATGTAAGAAGACATAACCTTTAATGCAAAAAGACTTTAATCAATATGATATTTTAAAATGATAATAATTTGATGTAGTAGATGGTAAATAACATTGATATTCTTAAAATATCAAAATATAAGGACCATTTTGAAAATAATAACTTCATCAAGAGTTTAAAAGTAATTTTTGAAAATTAGTCTTATGCTCAAAAACATATATAGAATTTCAAACAAGAATTTTCTCAAAATAAGGAAAATCAACATTATGGTGAGTTTATCGATAGAAGAAATAATATTATGAATACATAAAAAACTATTAATAACTCCATAATGTTTTTCATCCTTAATGATCAAATAACTTGGACATAATTATAATTATAATTTTGAGGAGAGACAAATGTTTCTTAAAAATCGAAGAAGTCTTACAAATATTTAAGTTCGCTTAAATTTACAAAAAATTGTGAAAAAGACAATTTCTTTTATTAAAATTTAAAGGCTTGTAAAATTTTATTAGATTGCTCCAAATTTGAATTAAAGGCATAGTTCCAAGTTTCAATATACACTCTTCAAATATGTGAATAGAGATCATAAAATTCAATATTTAATCAAAATATTTTGATTCGCGAAGTGAGATTGTTGAAAGGTCATAACGCAATTGTTTCAAACCAAGTCATATAATCAATTCGACCAGGTGCAAAGTCATTATCACATGAAAACGACCACCAAATTATCTTCGATGAAAACCAAGTCAAGGAAAAGGCAACGTCGAAAATCAAGGGTCCAAAAGAATATCAATAAAAATAAATCATGAAATCACCTACCAGATCAAGCAAGATAAGAAGAAAGAAATCCAAAAGCTAATATTTATAAAATTTACATAGGGGTCCCTTTATTTAGCAAAAATCAAGGGGAGTTGTTGGGGTTCCAACAAGTAGCTACTGCATGCACTTGAGAAATGTGCCCCTGCTGTCTGCTCTGATCTGGATCTCTGAAAGACTGTCTCTGCCTAACTTTGGATGTAGTACCACCTCTCAAACTCCTATGCCCTAATATGCTCTGTCAATGAAGAAATGATGCAGCCTCTTAGTGCAGTATGCACTCCCTTTGCATGGGAAATGCACCCCTCCCTCTGTGAAGTCACCACCCTCAATCTTTGATCTATCTCCGCTCAAATTCTCTCACTTCCCATAGTACTCACTGATATGTGCCTTTGATTAGGTAAGGACTAATCTCTCTCATATCCCCTCGCTATCTCTCTCTACAAATGCGCCCCCTCTCCTGAGAAAGTCGCCCACTTTGCATGCACAAGTTGACCTCACTCTCAATCTCCTCTCTCTCGGAGAAAATTGATGAGTAACCTATGTCAGTGACCTCCTTCCTCCTTATAATAACTCACTGATCAAATAGTGTTTCCAAAACCCTAACATGAGTGCATGCAAAAATCTCGCTTTTGCATGTTTTTAATTAAAAAATCTGCATCAAAAAAGTTGCATGCATGAGGCAAATCACCCTGAAAGGTCTGCATGCATCCATTGTTGTATTCGTGCCATCTAGTAGAGTGCATATCACCCTCTACCCCATCATAATGCCTATACTGCAAATGCACCTCCATGTTAAGCACCTGAACATAGAGGACAACTTTCCTAGTTAACTTTTCAACACTCCCTCTTAACTAGGAAAATGTTTTGAACCACTCCCATCTTTTCCCTGAAGTACACAAACTTGCTCTTCATCAAAGATTTCATGAGAATGTTTGCCACCTGCTCATCAGTAGGTACATACTGTAGGTCAACTTCTCCTTTTTGAACATGGTCTCAAATGAAGTGATATATGATATCTATATGTTTGGACATGTCGTGAAAAACTGGATTCTTCGTGAGTTTTATGCAACTTTGATTATCAAAATGGATCACAGTTGGCTCCAACTGTTGATCAAATAAACTCACTAACATATTGCGAAGACAAATAGCCTCACAACTAGATAGACTAGCTGCCATATACTTTGCCTTTGTAGAACTCAGTGCCACTGATTTATGCTTCCTGCTAAACCACGACACAACTATCGAACCCAAGTTGAAACAACACCCAGAGGTGCTTTTCCTGTCTACTGCAATACCTGCCCAGTCAGAATCTGAAAATCCAACTAGTTTTACTCCACCCTTCCTCTAATAGTTCATCCCATATTCAGTTGTACCTTTGATATACCTAAGCACATGCTTTGTTGCCACCCAGTGCACATCCCTGAGCTCCACCATATATTGACTCAAAGTATTGACAACAGATCTGGACTAGTGTTGACCAGATACATCAAGGATCCAATAAACTGACAATACCTAGTGGGATCAACCAACTCACCTTCCGAAGCTACCAACTTCGGTTTGTCATATGCCTACAATCCTGCATCTAAAATCTCTTCAGAATGTCAATTGCATATTTTCCTTGACCCAGAAATATATGCCCATCCTCCTGCCAAACCTCCATACCCAAGAAGTAATGCATCAGCGCTATGTCTTTCATCTCAAACTCTGAAACAAGATCTTTCTTGCAACCACTAATGAGTTTCTGTAATAAAAAAATCATCCACGTACAGTACTAGAATGAGTGGATCCACATCCAACACAATGAAGTAGAGGTTGGGATCAGCCTCACTCTTCTGGAAACCCAACTGCTACAAGTAAGTATCTATCCTTGAATACCAAGCTATCGGAGCTTGCTTCATACCGCATAGTGCTTTCTTCAACCTGCACACATGAGACTCTCTCATGTACCTCAAAACCTTCTAGCTACTCAATGTACACATCCTCCTCTCTTATTCCATTGAGAAAAGTTGTCTTCATGTCCATCTAGTGAATCTTCCAACCCATCTCTGTTGCAATGGAGATCATTGTCATGATTGAAGTATATCGAGCCACTTGAGCAAAGGTCTCATCATAGTCAACTCCCTCTACCTGTGAGAAACCTCTTGCCACAAACCTATCTTTTTACTTCTCAATGCTACCATCTGCAGCATGCTTAATCTTGTAGATCCACCTGGAAGTCACTACTGACTTCCCCTCTGGTATCGGTACAACTTCCCAAACATCATTCTTCATGATGGAATCATATTCTTCCAACATGGCATCTCTCCAAGCCTGCTCTCCTACTACCTGCTCATAATAAGATGGATCTAACTTACTAATACTGCTCACCATAGCCAAATAGCTACAAAACCTCTATGGCACCTTTCTCTCTCTCACGTTCTTCTTGGGAGTCCCCACTGTCTGAGCTTCCTTCAAGGTATCTTGAAGCCACTTGGGCTTCCTCTTCGCTGAGGTAACCTCTAGTGAGGGGAAATGCTCATCCTCATCCCAATCAACTGCATGAAACTAAATACCTGAATTCGTAGCCCCAGTAGTCGTAAATCCTGTAACCTGAGACCCTGAAACTGGTTGACCACCATCCTGAGATCCCATATCTGTACCTATGGAAACTTTCATTCGAGAACCTGTCACCCCAGATACTTGAGACCCTGAAGTTTGTGAAACTGTACTCTGAACTGTATCATTCTGGGATGTAGCAACCTGCAGTTTCCCCTTCTCTAACTCACATGACTTCCTGAAGGTTCGTTCCTCCCCAAATTTCGCATCTCGCCTTACAACTATTTTCCTTGGTGCAAAAATGTATATGTGGTAGGCCTTCGAAGTCTCATCATGTCCAACAAGGATTATCATTTCTCCAATGGGATCCAACTTTGTTCTCTTCTTTAAAGAGACATGTGAGTATGTAAGACATCCAAAAACCCCGAAATGTCCAACCTCGGGTTTCTTTCCTGAGAAAGCTTCTTTTGGAGTTTTGCTCCCGAAAAATTTATGAGGACTCTTGTTATGAATGTATACGACTATGTTACAAGCCTCTTCCCAAAGGAAAAAAGGTAGACCCTGATCATGTAGCATAGATCTCGATGCACCAACAATTGCCATGTTCTTCCTCTCTGCAACCCCATTCTGCTGCGATGTATAGGGAATAGTCAACTGTCTCTTGATGCCCTCCTATATGCAAAACTCATTGAACTCTTTGGAGGTATACTCTCCCCCATTATCTGATCACAAGGTTTTGATCCTTCTTCCTGTCTAGCTTTCCACAAGAGCTGAATTCTTGAAACTTCTGCAAGACTTCTTTTGAATCCTTGATTTTTAAAAAAAATCTAGGTCTTCCTATAGAAATCATCAATGAAAGATATATAGTACTCGTAACCATTCAATGATGTAGTGGACATCGAACAACAAAGGTTAGAATGTACCAAATCAAGTGCCCCTACAAATATGCTATCAATGCTTGGGAAAACGTCTTGACATACTTACCAAGAGCACATCCTTTGCATGCGTCACTGTGCTATGTGCTAAAATATGGCACAACTGTCACAATCTCCCTCAAAATATTCAGAGGTGGATGATGTAGGTGGGCCATCCTCCTATTCCATAGCTCTCACAAGTCACAACCATCATTGTGGTTGCTATGAGCTAATGCATGATGACGCTGAAAGTTGAGCTTGTATAGTTTTCCGCTACGAACTCCAATTCTTATAGTTGGAATGTCTCTGGATCCATTGGGATGAACTAGAACATTTATATCTCTGAACATCACCCACAATCCCCGATCCTTTATAGTGGAAACTAATATCAAGTTCTTCTTCAACACCAGAACATACAAAACATCATGTACTTTCATGTACTCTCTAGACTCCCTCTAAAAGGATATTGTCCCTCGTCCAACTACCTTGATAGTCGAGTTGTCTCCTAGTACAATCTCAATATACAAACCATCCTTAGTGAGCTCTGTAAAGTACCCTAGAACTCCAATCATGTGGCTTGAGGCCCCTCTATCTATATACCATATGCTGGTAGTAGAAGCACTCAATAAATGACACATGTTTACAGCCAACTCTATCAATATCTTCTATGGAATGCTCATTCACATCTACTGAAGTACATGAGGTATAGGTAATCAGTAGCAAGTCCTGATCATCGTACTTATCAACCCCAATCCTTGTAGCCATAATATCTCGATCACAAAACTGTACATGCTTGCACATATCTGATAGATCTGAACTCTATGACCTCAAATCTGAGCTCCATTGTTCAGATCTGGTAGATCTGATCTTTTACCTTGCAACTCTGATATTACAGCTAAGTCTTCAAACACATCTGGTATACAGCTTGTAGATATGAGTGTGATTGCCCTCTCTAACCCTTACCAAGGTTTTGATACCATGTTAATCTCTCCTAGATGTCACTACTCGATCTAGGAACCCTGAGATATCAATGGTCTTAAGTCTCTATAAGCCAAAACAACCCAGCTTCTCTATGCCAGAGAAGATCGCATATAAAATAGACTTATAACTGAAAGCACTATATATCTCTTAACCAATATTGACAAAATAAGCAATCACACAAAAGACTCATAGTGTTACCCTAGAAACCCCAATAGGGAAAACCGACCTTGATGGGGCTTTCTTCTTTCTCGATCCCATACAATATAATAAAAAGAGAATGGTTACACACAGAAGTTTAGAATATCTAACAAAACCTGATGGGTAGTAAACCCTAGATCTGCATGCAGTAGCTACTGCATGCACTTGGGAAATGTGCCCCTATTGTCTGCATTGATCTGGATCTCTGAAAGACTGTCTATGCCTAACTCTGGATGTAGTACCACCTCTCAAACTCCTCTGCCCTGATCTTCTCTGTCAATGAAGAAAAGATGCAACCTCTCAATGTAGTATGCGCTCCCTTTGCATGGGAAATGTGCCCCTCCCTCTGTGAAGTGGCCCACCCTCAATCTTTGATCTATCTCCGCTCATATTCTCTTACTACCCATAGTACTGACTGATTTGTGGCTTTGATCAAGGAAGGACTTATCTCTCTCAGATCCCATCACTATCTCTATGCAAATGCACCCCCTCTCCATAGGAAGTCGCTCACTCTACATGCACAAGTCGCCCTCACTCTCAATCTCCTCTCTCTAATAAAATTGCTAAGTAATTGTTATCACGCAACTTGTAGTTGCCCCTAAAGATGATCCTATTCGGGATGATAGAGGAGATAGGAAACTAAAGAGGTGACCTGAAAGGGCCTCAATCCTCAGATGGATTGGTTTTCATGCCAATCAAAGCACTCTTTGCTTTATGTTATCTAAGCCCTAGATAGCAAAGGAGGAGATCCTGATCTACTCCCGACAGGAGAGATCTAACCCAATCACCAGATCAAACTAATTAACAGAGTACGTAAGGTGTGGGGTGAAGAACACTAGATCTAAGGGGTAAAGTCATTGTAGAGGCTTAAGAAAGATGAGATTTAAACCTTGGATGTTTTCGATACAATGACTTAGAGATTAGAATTGGATCTAGGATATTGGTGCTAGGATAAATGATCAAATCTGATTGTCTTGGGAAACGTGAACTTAAATTAGGAAAAATGGTCCCAAGTAGTAGATCTGAGGGAGTTAGGGCTTCCTAGCACAGCTTGAAGGTAGATTTGATAGTACAAAGCACACAAGCTCGGAAAACAAGGTATCAACAACCTGGAAGATAGACTAACCAAGGAGGACTCAAGCATAGATAAATCAGTGCCTAGGGAAGGGGCAGATGGAGTCCATAGAGAAATACGCCCTAGAGAATCCACCTAGGCTAGGCCTAGAGGTAAACACCCAAAAATGGTTTGCTGAAATTCCAAATAGTTAAACCCACATAATTTTTAGAAATTTTAGCTTAGGGTTTGAAATGTAAATCACAGATGGTTAGGGTAAAGGAATAAAAATCATACCTTGTGATGTGTACCTGGATGATGAGAATGAATTCCATAATGACGAGGACTAATCCCACAAATATCAAATGAAATTTTTGTTGAATTTATTGCTCCAACGTTTTTCCCAAGAACCACAAGTACGCCCCTCTCTTCCTGCACAACCAAGGAGAAAATAAATCAGTAAGCAAAAAATAAGGTAGATGCAATTAAGAAGTAAAACATGAAGAATGATTGGTACAAAGACAAAATCACTCCCTTAATAACCAAGATCTGAGAGAAAGAGACAAGATGAGTCTCCCTAGCCAATGCGCTCCTCTTCCAAATCGTCCTCTTTACCTACAAATAAATATATGGATCCATAAATATGCAAGATATATTAACCAAGATCTTTCAGTGCAATGGAAAAGTAGTTTCAAACACCATAGCCAACATTCAACCCAAGATCACAAGTATATCTCACAAAAGAATTATTTCTATTCCAATAGCCAAGAACCAAAAGCCCACTTACAATGAGGGGGGTCTCTTCTTTAAATAGGAGTGAGAGAGACCAAAACCCTAACCACTTTTTAAATGAGTGGTTGAGATCATAAGATACAACAATAATAATCAACGACTAAGATGAGCCGGAATCATAATACATGGATCACCCAAGATGAGGGGAACGTGTTTCCTCAATGACGCCCTAGGGGGGACGTATGACATAAAGTGACTAGAAAACACAACATAATAACTTATTGGGGGGGTCTAGGAGATAATATCTTCACTATACTAATTCCCCAATTACATCAAATAAGATATACATCAACGAGTGATAAAAATCACTAGGATGTTTTGTCCCAATAATACAATATAAACCCCAAAATAATGACCTGGAGGACGAGTGGACCCCACTGAAGTTGTAGACTGTGTTGGAAGGTGTGGGATCCATTGTGAAAAGTATCTGATCAAACCTCATACCATTCCCTTTCCTCATTTTCCAAATCGATTTCCTTAGTAGCCAATTCTTCCATTTTTTACTGCTGGAATATCACATGTAAAAGATAAAAATGCATGTAACTCTTTGCCAAGTGCTATGGGCACCAAAATAACTACACAAAAATGTCTGGGACTATGTTAATATGGTAATAACAAGTGGTTGGACCCCATACTTCCTCTATAGCGCCCTAGGAGAACCAAAATAATCTCAATATGTGTTGAACATACCATTTTTATATGGCAATGTGTTATAAAGTGATAAACTAACCATATCATCATCTACAAGTGCCTGAAACTGATAACTGAGTGTCCCAATGAACGCAGAAGGTCCAAATCAAGTAAGGATGAGTATTCATACATCATCTGACCATCAAGATAACATTTGTAAGCTCAACCATGCCCGGACAATAAAAATAATGGTCTGTAAATAATAATAATAATAATAATAATAATAATCCATCAAACCATCACATGAAACCTCTATCTGATGCATGGAACCATCTAATGGGCACCATAGGACCACAAATAATCAATCTCGAACATCATCGGTCCAACTCATCTCGAATCCTACAGTTGACTTGGTCAAACTGGTTTGACCAGGTCAAAACTTATCAAAATAATGACCTAGGCCAAAACTGACTGATGCTACAAGTGCAAATGGATAAGATATGGTCCTTTAAATATTTCAATAGCAAAACTAATGTACAAAGTGGAATTATACTAGCGATTAAGCAACAAAACATCAAATATAAGTCTAGATTGAAGCAACCAGCTACTTAAAAGAAGACCCTCAAGTGTATACTCATTTTATGGACGTGGACATTTTGCTAGAAATGGGTGAAGGTGAAAAAAACAAGGCTAAGCTAAGGGGATGAATTTACAACTTCAACAATGTGACACTTCGGATAAAGGGAAAAGGAAAAACACCTAAGCATATGTTAGACAGAAAACACACAAGGAATGTCGGTGTCTCACAAATGGAATAAGTTGTTTTGAGGAGTGCCCATTCAACTTTAACAAATGTCTACATCTCACATCCAAGCTTAAATCAAGCTCCGTGAGGATCTTTTCTAAAACCATCGTGACTGGGTGCACAGTAAACCATGACTTGAGGTTCTAGGGGACACTTAGAATTAGTTGTCCCTTACTCCATCTCACATCCCAACCCGTAGGCTCCATGAGGAAATAATCATTACATTTCAATAATATGGCCAGCATTCTTTAGATTTAGCATTTGTTTACCAACTGTTTTTAGGCCTTTGACCGTTCAGATTTTGCATGTGTTTAAAAGCACAACTAATTGCAGCCTTCATCCAGGGTGCTTTACATTTCATTTCATATCCCTCTTTGTTGTGCTTAAAAACACATTTTATTTTATTTTTACCATGGGCTTGCATTTTTAGAAGATATAACAATGAATCACATAATGCATGTAATGATGGTAGTACAATTTGCTTCAAGTTTTAGCCAACACAACTCAGGCAACTAGGGGGAATCATCCACAATCAGGACCAAACATCAGGGGCAACCAACCAGAGAGGTCAAAGCTTCAGAAACCAACTCTCCTAAGCTCAGGAACCAACACCAGCGGGTTCTCCTGACCCAAAAAGGATCAAGGCTTCGACAAGTTCCATTGCACAACTTAGAGCTGAGACACATGACAGCAGGGAGTCTATCCAACATAGAGGCATAGGTGGGGAAGTCCTCAATAGCACGGGCTAAAGTGTAAGTTGGGAAAAAACCAAGTACGGATGATAACGGATGGATGGGGAAAGTGACAAGTGATTCCATAACGAGCAATCCATAAATGGGGGAATGACCAAGTCCATACTACTAGGAGTGCATGACCAATGAGTATACACAAGAATTTCCAATTCCAAGCAATTGAATCACTTATACTCTAAACAGTCAATCAATAACCACATAAAGATATTGTCAGATCATGACCACAAAATTCCCAGTCAAGCTACTAAGATAAGTAAAAGAGCACAACATAGATATCCAATGCACAACCATATACTCGTTGGGTCATATACCTATATCCATCATCTGAACCACCAATTGTCACTGGAACACTGTTGCTGAAAAACTCTGGGAACTATCATCATAACTGCTCTGGATGGAAGAAAATGGCTACCTCAGTCACCAAATATGGGATCATGGGGCTCAGTCATGGCATGAGGCTGAAAATATCTGCTTTGGGTCCTCTGAAAATATGAATGATCATAGAAAAGTTGTTCATCATCTGCTGATCTCATGCACATCATAGCAAAAGGACTGGCTCAAAAAAGTACTGGAAACTAGTCTGAATACATGGTAGCCCTGGCTACCATGGATGTGATAACAATAACTTATGTCGATGACCTCCTACCTCCTTATAATAACTCACTAATCAATTAGAGTTTCCAAAACCCTAAAATGAGTGCATGCAAAAATCTCATTTTTGCATATTTTTGCATGTTTTTTAATTAAAAACTCTGCATGCATGAGGCAAATCACCCTGAAAGGTCCGCATGCATCCACCATTGGATTCATGCCTGTTAAAGTATTAACCAGGAAAATGATTGGAGAGAAATGCATGCATGCATGCAAAAGTGAGTTTTGCATGCAACTGTTTTAGGTTTTTGGTAAACCTAACTTCTGAGTGAGATGTTAGAAGGAAGATAGGAGGTGATTGTCTTCATCAGTGAGACCATTGGTCTGAGATAGATCAAGAGAGAGGAGGACGACTTCACATGTGAAGGAGGGCGCATTCTTCAATGAGGGAGAAGCTCGTACCGCATCCGGTAGAGCAGTTGAGTGTCTGTAACTTGCAAAGTATCTTCGTCTCAAAGATTGAGGAAGATCAGTGACGATCAGAGCTCAGATCTGCTGAGATCTAATTCAGTACGAGTCTTTCATTGCTGGAGGAAGGGTGCACTTGTGCATGCAGAAGGAGGACGTTTTCACTCACAGGGCAGTCTTCAGAGCGAGTAGAGCTGAGCAGAGGACAGAGATAGATAGATCAGGTAGAGGCGGGTACAGGGACACTCAGATCCAGTTTTCTAGTTAGGGATTATCTCTTCCGTGCATGCATTAGCTGGATGCATGCAAATCTTGAGTTTGCCTGAAAAGATTACTGAGGTAACCCTATATTGTACTTGTCTCTTTTCCTATATGCTCTGGGCTTGAGAAAGAAGATAGCCCCATAGTTTGTTGGTTTCTCCCGAAAGGCTTCTAGGGTACATCTGTTGTTTATGTATGATTGCATTTATATTGTTCAGTTGGTAAATGCAAATCTAGTTGTTTGAGTTCATATTAATGTTGTATTGATATCGAGACTCATACCGCTTGATATCTTAGGGAGATCCAAAGGGAGTAGTGATCTCTAGATCAAATATTTACATGGTATCAGAGCCCTGGTAAGGGTCAGGGAGTGCTTTCATACACAGATCTTCAACCGCAGTGTCAGATCTACATCATGGGGGGAAGAGCAAATTGTTTGCACCTCTTGCTCCGCTACGGATATTGATGAGTGTACTACAGACGGGATTGACAGGGAGATGGCTCTTAACTCCTGTCAATCGTCGATGGCCTCCACGTCTAGTGTATGGTACATAGACAGTGGAGCTTCGAGTCATATGACAGGTGTTCGCGGATATTTTTCTAACCTAGCAGAGAATAGGATAGATCTTGAGATTGTCCTGGGAGACAACTCTATGGTCAAGGCTATAGGATGAGGAACTGTGTCCTTCCAGAAAGACTCTAGAGAACAGATGAGAGTTCGTGATGTCCTATATGTTCCAAGTCTTAAGAAAAATTTGATCTTCGTTTCTACTATTGAAGATTGTGGACTATGGGTGATGTTCAGAGATGGAAACGTGCTAGTTCATCCAAAAGGATCCAAGGTTTCCTCAACTGAGAGGATTGGAGTCCGCTGTGGGAAGCTATATAAACTAAGCTTCCAACTTCATCATGCCCTAAGTCATAGCAGTTGGGATGAGGGATGTGATCCCTATGAGCTTTGGCACATAAGGATGGCTCATCTGCACCATCCGGCTCTAAATATTATGAGGGAGATTGTGACAGGAGTGCCTAAGTTCAGCACTAAGCACACTAATGTGTGTAAGGGGTGTGCTCTCGGAAAGTATGCCAAAACTGCATTTCCCAAGAGCGACACTAGAGCTACAGGAGCTCTTGATTTGATTCATTCTGACCTTTGTGGTCCGATGTCCCACCACATCAGTGAAAGGATACAAGTACTATGTGTCTTTCATTGATGACTATTCCAGGAAGACCTGGATCTACTTCCTGAAGAGCAAAGAGTCCAAGGAAGTTTTGCAGAAGTTTCAGGAATTCAAGGCCTTTTGGAAAAGCAGACAGAGAGGAAGATTAAGATCTTCAAATCAGATAATGGGGGAGAGTACACCTCTACTGATTTCAATAAGTTCTGCACTCAGGAAGGCATCAAGAGGCAGTTGACTATTCCTTATACACCTCAACAGAATGGGGTGGCTGAGAGGAAGAACAGGGCCATTATTGGAGCTGCGAGATCCATGTTGCATGATCAAGGATTGCCATTTTTCCTTTGGGCTGAAGCATGCAACACTGCAGCCTACATTCGGAACAGAATCCCCAATAAGGCTTTGGGGGACAGGACTCCTGAGGAGGCTTTTTCTGGGAAGAAACCTGAAGTTGGGCACTTCAGGATTTTTGGATGCCTCACCTACTCTCATGTTCCTTCAGAGAAAAGGACAAAGTTGTAACCCACTGTAGAAAGAGGATTTCTGGTTGGGTATGATGAGACTTCAAAGGCCTATCGCATTTAAATCCCTGCTCTCAAAAATACTATTGTGAGGCGGGATGTGAAGTTCGAGGGAGGATCGGGCCTTTCGGAAGTCATGTGAGTCAGAGAAGGGAAAACATCAAGTTGCTACATCCCCACTTGACACAGGACAGGGTACTGCTCAGCAGTCAACAAGGTCCCAAGTATCTGGAGTGACAGATGCACTAGATACGGTTTCTACAGGTACAGGAGCAGGGACTGGCACAAGATCTCAGGTTGGTGATCAACTGAGATCAAGATCCCAGATTACAGGTTCTCGAACTACAGGATCAACAGCTACTAGCACCTCTACTGGAGGTACTCACTCACATATAGGATATTGGGACGAGGATGAGGAGTTCTCATCTCAGGATGTCACTTCAGGGAAGAGAAAGCCCAAGTGGCTTCAAGACACCTTGAAGGACGTTCAGGCAGTAGGAACTCCCAAGAAAGATGTGAGAGAAAGAAAGGCTCCACAGAGATTCTGCAGTTACTTGGCTTTAGTAAGCAACATCAATGAGTCAAAACCTTCCTCATACGAACAAGCAGCAAGAAAGTAGGCTTGGAGAGATGCCATGTTGGAAGAGTATGCTTCCATCATGAAGAATGATGTCTGGGAAGTGGTGCCTAGACTAGAAGGAAAATCTGTAGTCACCTCCATATGGCTCTATAAGATTAAGTATGCTGCAAATGGCAGCATTGAAAAATACAAAGCCAGGTTTGTGGCTAGAGGGTTCTCACAGATAGACGGAGTTGACTATGAGGAGACGTTTGCCCATGTGGCCAGGTATTCTTCCATCAGGACTATGATTTCAGTTGTAGCAGAGATGGGATGGAAGATCCATCAGATGGACGTCAAGATGGAATTTCTCAATGGACTCATCGAGGAGGAAGTCTACATTGAGCAGCCAGAGGGCTTCGAGGTACGTGAGCGAGAGTCTCATGTATGCAGACTGAAGAAATCCCTGTACGGTTTGAAACAGACACCCAAAGCTTGGTACTCTAGGATAGATACCTATTTGCAACAGCTAGGGTTTCAGAAGAGTGAAGCAGACCCAAATATCTACTTCATTGTGGTAAGAGGGGATCCTCTTATTCTTGTGCTTTACGTAGATGACATGTTTATTACAGGAGCAGAGAAACTAATCAGTGATTGCAAGAAGGATCTTGCATCTGAGTTTGAGATGAAATATATCGAGTTGATGCATTACTTCCTAGGGATGGAAGTCTGGCAGGAGGATGGGCATATCTTTCTCAGTCAGGGCAAGTATGCAATCGAAATTCTGAAGAGATTTCAGATGCAGTATTGCAAGCCTGTGACCACCCCTATGACGACCAACTGGAAGAAGCAAGTGGCTTCTGAGAGTAAGTTGGCCGATTCCACTAAGTATAGACAGCTCATCGGTTCCTTGATGTACTTGGTCAACACCAGACCAAATTTGAGATTTGCAGTCAACACCTTGAGTCAGTACATGGTTGAACCAAGAGATGTGCACTGGGTAGCAACAAAGCATGTTTTGAGATACATCAGTGGAACTGCAGAGTATGGATTGAATTATGTGAGGCAGGGAGAAGTCCATCTTGTGGGGTTCACAAATTCAGACTGGACAGGAAATGCAGGTGATAGGAAAAGCACCTCCGGGTGTTGCTTCAGCTTAGGTTCGGCAGTTGTGTCATGGTTCAACAAGACGTAGAAGTCCGTTGCATTGAGCTCTGTTGAGGCAGAATATATGGTGGCTAGCTTAGCCAGTTGTGAAGCCATCTGGCTTCGCAAGATGTTGGTGAGTCTATTTGATCAGCAGTTGGAGCCTACGGTGATTCACTGTGACAATCAAAGTTGTATCAAGCTCTCTGAGAATCCAGTGTTTCATGATCAATCCAAACACATTGAGATCAGATATCACTTTATTCGTGATCATGTTCAAAAGGGAGCAGTTGAGCTACAATACATTTCTACAGATGAGCGGGTTGCAGATATTTTGATGAAGTCTTTGATGAAGACCAAGTTTGAATACTTCAGGGAGAAGATGGGAGTGGTACAGAATCCTTTCCCGGTTAAGAGGGAGTGTTAAAATATTAACCAGGAAAATGATTGGAGAGAAATGCATGCAAAAGTGAGTTTTGCATGCAACTGTTTTAGGTTTTTGGTAAACCTAACTTCTCAGTGAGATGTTATAAGGAAGATAGGAGGTGACTGTCTTCATCAGTGAGACCATTGATCTAAGATAGATCAAGAGAGAGGAGGACGACTTCACATGTGAAGGAGGGCGCATTCTTCAAGGAGGGAGAAGCTCGTACCGCATCCAATAGAACAGTTGAGTGTCTGTAACTTGCAGAGAATCTTCGTCTCAGAGATTGAGGAAGATCAGTGACGATCAGAGCTCCGATCTGCTGAGATCTGATTCAGTATGATTCTTTCATTGCTGGAGGAAGGGTGTACTTGTGCATGCAGAAGGAGGACGTTTTCAGTCATAGGGCAGTCTTCAGAGTGAGCAGAGCTGAGCAGAGGATAGAGATACGTAGATCAGGCAGAGGCGGGTACAAGGACACTCAGATCCAATTTTCCAGTTAGGGCTTATCTCTTCCGTGCATGCATCAGTTGGATGCATGCAAATCTTGAGTTTGCCTAAAAAGATTACTGAGGTAACCCTGTATTGTACTTGTCTCTTTTCCTATATGCTATGGGCTCGAGAAAGAAGATAGCCCCATAGTTTTTTGGTTTCTCCCGAAAGGGTTCTAGGGTACATCTGTTGTTTATGTATGATTGCATTTATATTGTTCAATTGGTAAATGCAGATCTAGTTGTTTGAGTTCATATTAATGTTGTATTGATATCGAGACTCATACTGCTTGAGATCTCAAGGCGATCCAGAGGGAGTAGTGATCTCTGGATCAAATATTTACAATGTCATCTGGTGTTATCGGACAATCCACTCGTGCGGACGTGAGTTGGATCTCCCTAGATCAAAGTGAATCCAGAACAAATAGAACAGACTACTAATGCATTTCCTAGATCTACTTAAGGATCGAGTACTAGATGTCTTACCTTTTCACTACGCAATCCCTTCTCTTGAATGCTGATCCAAGTCCCCACGGTCGTCAGATCCAAGCTGCAAGACTTGTCAAGACAAGAAACAAGAAAAACCAGTAAAAGACATCTATACAATAAGAGATCTAAGTGAACAGTTAAGCAGGTAAACTACTCAATATTATTGCACACACGAACAAAATTGGTGGAAAGCATTTGTATTACTACAAATAGAAGAGTACATGATAGAGATATAGAACCACAACCAAGGCTTAACGTTGTAGCCCTTCTCTGACAAATTCGATTGCCATATCCTTCCAAGGAAGTATGAGTTCTCCAATAGGTGAGTGGAGATGTTCTAAGAATGATTTCACCAACATGTAGATACCATAGTCTTCCTCCCTTTGGGATGGGAGTGAGCTTCATTTATATAGGACTAAATGGATAGGGTATGGATAGGATAGGTTGAGAGGTGGTAGGAGAGGCTTAAGGGATCTCTCCAAAGGTCTAGGAACCAAGTGCCAGCTCCTCCAAGAGGTCAAGGATAGGGTCCCAAGTCAGAAAGCTTCATGTAATGTCCCTTGTTAGGAATTTTATTAAAATGGCAACTTTCCACTTTTTTTCCCTAGTTTGACCTTTGACTAGTTTTGATCTCTAGGTCCCAAATTTGCCCCAAATGATCCGAAATATTCTGAGAAGGTATATGAATGATATTAGAACATAAATATGTGTTTCAGGGATTCCTTTGGACCTTTAAAATACTTATGCAAATACTCTTTCAATTCTGGTTGATGTAGGTAACTTTACTAGTGATTTCCCTTTGACTAGTATTGGTCTCTAGGTCTCAAACTGACTCCAAATGCCTTCAAATATTCAAGGAAGGTGTATGAATTATATTAGGACTTGAATATGATGTTCAGGGATGAAATATGGCCACCAAAATACCTCTTCAAACTCTCTTAAGATTCTGGATGAAGTATGCAATTTTACTAGTAATTTGGGGTTCAAATCCCCCTGGGGTAAGTACTGAAAATGGCTTCCCAATTGCCTCTAAACCCACTCAAATTTATGAACAGAGGTATGTAATGTATTAAGGATGTTATTAAGGTCTCATGTGCACCATTAATTGATTATTATATATGTTCCAACCCTCTCCCATTCAACTGCAAAAATCACCAATTCGACCCTTGGGGAAATGGCACTATTTCTTCTCCCAATGCAATTAAACTGAGTAAAAATACTTCAAATGCTTAAGTACAGTACATGAAACTTGTAAAATACATCCATGGAAGTCCATTAATCACAAATGCATCAGAGAATCATCCATTCATTCGAAATCATCATCAATACATTATTTCACAACAAGGTAGTGGGGAAATGGCATTGTTCTTCCATTAAAAATGAGATTTATACATTTCTACTTGAAATTTCGACCTGGAAATTTCTGGAGATGAAGAACAGAGTATTTAATTCATATTACAAAATAAATGTGGCATTAGAAGCTCCCCCAAAGAGTACAATAGCTCACCAAAAATGCCCTCCCTCAAGGATCAAGAATATGCCATCAAAACTGGAAATCGTTGAAGGAGTGAGCTGCAATAGAAGAAACCATGAGCTGCCCTGTAGATTACACCTGCAAATAAATACTCCATTAAAGCTCCAAATGAAAGCTCTGAATGGCCTTTCCAATTACCAACTTGGATGGGAATCTTTCACCCTCGAAATTGGCTAAGGCAAGAAACTAGTCATCCACTAGCTCTCCCTCTTCACAAATGCAATTGCAAATTCTACAAATGATCAAAAGCCGGTTTCATTCTTTGTTATTGACATTTATAAAGTTATAATGTCCTCCATAGGTCGAATTCCTTCCAAGAGACTCATGCCAACTCAAGTTGGGAAGAGATTCCAAAGAACGCCACTTGTACAACAATTCCTAGTCTCCCACTTCCACCAAATCACATGTGGAAGCATATTAGATGCCCTAACACCCTTGAGCGCCCTCCTAGAGTCTATTTGTAGCCCTGACATGTCATATATGTCTTATGTCAACCTTCAGGTCTAATTTGTGTCATAGGTGTCATAGCATCTTCATCATTTTTGTCATAGAGCTAGGGAATCTAGCCCAAGTGTCTCACTAGCTCCAAATTGCCTCTTCCTCTTCCATGGGAGTTACTCTTCCTCTATATTTCGACATTGGATGAGTCATGCCATGAATAATACCTTTTGAACTCTCCCAAGTATGTTACCATTCACATTGAATTCAAATTGGTGAGAGAATGATGCCAAGTGTAGTGGGGAAATCTAGCCATATGTGGGTCCCACTTCCTCCATGTGTCTTCATGATCAAATGCCACTTTGAGTTTCACTTGTATATATTTATTTAGCTCATTTATTAAATATTTATGCCACTCTAATGTTCAAACATCATTTATTATCCCCATTATTCCAAATCCCAAAGCTTCCACCCCAAACCTAGGAAACTAGTAATCTTCCTCCTTGGCAATTATTTGACCTTTAACATCAATTTTACAAACTCTAATGAATATGGCCAATGTGATTAGGCCATTGTGACCCAATTCCAAATTTTGGACATGACAAATCCTCCCTTCCCAATATTGCTTGTCCTCAAGCAATTTCGAACATGGGTGTTGAAGAACCTGCTTCCTGTATAATTCTTTGAAGTTGCGATTGAATTTCCCAACCTTGAGTCTTTGAGTTTCCATGAAGATTTTAGAGAGGAACCACCATGCTTGCTGCTGCACTACTCTGATAAAATTCACTTTATTAAGTGGGAAATCCATCTCCCATACTGCTTGTTTCCCCCAAAAAATTCAAACCAATGAGACAAAAATTATTCCAGGGTCCCATTGCTTGTATTGCACCCCAACACTTAAAAGTGCTCTCCAACCCATACCATCAGATAAGAGGATTCCTGGATCCCATTTTCTTGTATGCATTCTTCCAAACATCATGAGTACAAAATATATATCATCAAAGTACATAACAACATAATGAAAATGTACATCAAGAAGATGCTTCATCAAAGAATCATGAAAGTGTTTATACCTCCAAGTAAGTAGACCACCATTTGCTAAGTGCATACAATCTTCAAGTGACCAATCAAATATGCTCCAATGACATAGGTGAGGATCCCATGTCCGATAGTGCTGCTCCAAAAGAATGTGATATGTATCAAAATATTCAGCCATGCATTGTTTCATCCAAGAAGTGAATGAAGAATCTCCACTAAAATCTGAACCAAATAATGAGCAAGAAAAACAAGGAGACTTCAAAGGACTCAAAGAAGTCTCATCCATACATCCATGAGGATATGTATCATCATAAGGTAAAGCAATATGCTGCTACAATTCTAAATAATGAGGCGCTCTATTCATGTCATCATCAAAAGGAGAGGTAGGAGTTTCATACCCCTCATGTGGCACCACTAGAAAAAAAAGCCTTTCACCCAATTTTCATCCCAAAGTGATGTGGCTGGAAAGGAAATGTGGGGTGAGGAATTATTAACCAACTTTAATTCTTTACAACTCTTATCCATTGAAATATTTAATTCATCTTCTCCATAATTGGTTGGTCCAACTAATGTGAGATCATGTACCTCTTCCAAGGCTTTGCAACTCTCTCCATGAGGCAACTCATAATCCCTTTGAACAAGGATAAGTGCTTGTCCTTCTTCTTGTTTTAGTGTAGCATCTTCAAGAACCTGCATATCAACATGTACCTCATGTTCCACAATTACATTAGGTTCCTCTTTTGTGACATAAATTATTTCATCATTTTCCTTGAAAAGAGAACCATTGCTCATTATTTTTTCCGAGTTGCTTCCAAGTTCACTAATCAACAATTTGAACTCTTGAAATTATTGCCTCCACTTGTCTTCAAAGGATGGTTTAAGTAATTTTTTAAACTCCTCATTCTCCTATAAGGTTCCTTTCTCATCCTTACTCATGGTAACCAATGAATGCACTTCTTCTCCTACTTCTTCCCTTTCACCAAAGTACATCTAGTTTCAGTTTCTAAGGGTGGTGGATTATTTCTTTGACTCCTGGTCTTCATTAATGTTCTACCACATCAGGTGCCAAGACCATGCTCTGATACCACTGTAATGTCCCTTGTTAGGAATTTTATTAAAATGGCAACTTTCCACTTTTTTTCCCTAGTTCGACCTTTGACTAGTTTTGATCTCTAGGTCTCAAATTTGCCCCAAATGATCCCAAATATTCTGAGAAGGTATATGAAGGATATTAGAACATAAATATGTGTTTCATGGATGCTTTTGGACCTTTAAAATACTTCTGCAAATACTCTTTCAATTATGGTTAATGTAGGTAACTTTACTAGTGATTTCCCTTTGACTAGTATTGGTCTCTAGGTCTCAAATTGACTCCAAATGCCTTCAAATATTCAAGGAAGGTGTATGAACGATATTAGGACTTGAATATGATGTTTAGGGATGACATATGGCCACCAAAAGACCTCTTCAAACTCTCTTAAGATTCTGGATCAAGTATGCAATTTTACTAGTAATTTGGGGTTCAAATCTCCCTGGGGTAAGTACTGAAAATGACTTCCCAATTGCCTCCAAACCCACTCAAATTTATGAACAGAGATATGTAATGTATTAAGGATGTTATTAAAGTCTCATGTGCACCATTAATCGATTATTATATCTGTTCCAACCCTCTCCCATTCAACTGCAAAAATCACCAATTCGACCCTTGGGGAAATGGCACTATTTCTTCTCCCAGTGCAATTAAATTGAGTAAAAATACTTCAAATGCTCACGTACAGTACATTAAACTTGTAAAATACATCCATGGAATTCCATTAATCACAAATTCATCAGAGAATCATCCATTCATTCGAAATCGTCATCAATACATTAGTTCACAACAAGGTAGTGGGGGAAATGGCATTGTTCTTCCATTAAAAATGAGATTTATACATTTCTACTTGGAATTTCGACCTAAAAATTTCTGGAGATGAAGAACAGAGTATTTAATTCATATTACAAAAGAAATGCGGCATTAAAAGCTCCCAAAAAGAGTACAATAGCTCACCAAAAACGCCCTCCCTCAAGGATCAAGAATATGCCATCAAAACTGGAAATGGTTGAAGGAGTGAGCTGCAATAGAAGAAACCATGCGCTGCCCTATAGCTTACACCTGCAAATAAATACTCCATTAAATCTCCAAATGAAAGCTCTGAATGGCCTTTCCAATTACCAACTTGGATGGGAATCTTTCACCCTCGAAATTGGCTAAGGCAAGAAACTAGTCATCCACTAGATCTCCCTCTTCACAAATGCAATTGCAAATTCTACAAATGATCAAAAGCCGGTTTCATTCTTTGTTATTGACATTTATAAAGTTATAATGTCCTCCATGGGTCGAATTCCTTCCAAGAGACTCATGCCAGCTCAAGTTGGGAAGAGATTCCAAAGAACGTCACTTGTACAACAATTCCTAGTCTCCCACTTCCACCAAATCACATGTGGAAGCATATTAGATGCTCTAACACCCTTGAGCACCCTCTTGGAGTCTATTTTTAGCCCTGACATGTCATATATGTCATATGTCAGCCTTCAGGTCTGATTTGTGTCATAGGTGTCATAGCATCTTCATCATTGTTGTCATAGAGCTAGGGAATCTAGCTCTAGTGTCTCACTAGCTCCAAATTGCCTCTTCCTCTTCCATGGGAGTTACTCTTCCTCTATATTTCGACCTTGGATGAGTCATGCCATGAATAATACCTTTTGGACTCCCCCAAGTATGTTACCATTCACATTGAATTCAAATTGGTGAGAGAATGATGCCAAGTGTAGTGGGGAAATCTAACCATATGTGGGTCCCACTTCCTCCATGTGTCTTCATGATCAAATGCCACTTTGATTTTCACTTGTATATATTTATTTAGCTCCTTTATTAAATATTTATGCCACTCTAATGTTCAAACATCATTTATTATCCCCATTATTCCAAATCCCAAAGCTTCCACCCCAAACCAAGGAAACTAATAATCTTCCTCCTTGGCAATTATTTGACCTTTAACATCAATTTTACAAACTCTAATGAATATGGCCAGTGTGATTAGGCCATTGTGACCCAATTCCAAATTTTGGACATGACACTTCGAGATGGACCTCGATGAAGCTATTTTTGCCACTTAACTGACTTCGTCGCACCTTGTAATGGAGCAAGGTGCGGCGTCGCGTGTTGCTAGTGTGCAACCTGCGACGACCCTTCAAAACTGAGCACAATTAGGTACAAATCCTCCCAGGATGATTACTTAGTCCAAGTATCTTCGGGGGTGTATACACTGAATCTCATGATGAGTAGATTTTGGGTGTAACAGAATGCACCCCAAAGCATGAAGCTACTGAATATAGACAGGTGAAGTGCTTTGATAGAAGTAATGGCAATAGACTCGTCGGATGAAGGACACTGCTGCAGTACAACTAACTTTGAACTGACAATCTCATATGAAGTACAACATGGCTACCGACCAATACATTGCAGATCCATGGTAGTAATGACCGACTGAACACAATCGTGGCTACTAGACACAAGCGTAGATCCATGATGAAATGATAACACAGCCACGACAAATACAAAAGTGGATTCGTGTAATATAACTCAAATACAAACTCCGTCGCAACCTGGGTAAAACATGACTCCCCAGGGTCTTCAAGCTGAACCCACAATGATACGAATCTATCCATGTGATTACAAATGTCTTGACGTCGAACATGGTAGAAACCACTTGATTACCGGCCGTTGATGTAAACCGTTAACAAGTGCAAAGGAGATCACCATTAATGTCAATGATTCCCAAGGTATCACAGTACATATCATCAAGCGTGAATAAATGAGTTGAAGTCAAACGCAAGATGAAATCTTTCAATCAAGAGTCAATGATGTAAACTCATGATGAAAGCAAGGTAACCTGCCATTGAGGCATGCAGGGCCAAGGTACTTGATTGGTTTCTAGATTCGATCCTCGGATGGTGAGTTGAACTTGACAAAGACAAATCCGTCGAAGGAGGGCCATGATGAATTCCCCCATCAATCGACACGAAACATGGCAAAAGATGTATAGAGTAGATTGGATGGTACAGTAACATGCAAGACTGACTCAGAGTAGACTGACGTGATGGTGGGTGCATTGACTACAAACGATAAATGATAGACATATTCTTGAACATGAGCATGGCATGACTTGGCAGTATTGACACAACGAGTGTGACACAAATTCTCAAAGCGATTGATGATGGAGGCTTTTCTTTGAATGACTCAAAGGAGTAACAAAACTCAGGAAATAAGTGGAACTCGAGGGAAAGCAAATGATCCAAGTGTTGTATGCAAATGCAAATGAGTACCATGTTCAAGAACAACTACATATTGCCACTAATAAGGTACGTAACACAAACACTTTCATTTTTCCCCATCATGAATGATGAGTGCCTCATGTGTTTTTTACGAGCTTGATGAGGGTAACTAGATGCTCGGTATAGCTCATCTCATAGATGAGTCCAATCCCAAATATTTTCCGAACCTAGGATAGGAGGGGTTCGTCACATGACAGGCCCTTCAATGTGAAAATTTTAATGAGTCCATAGAAGGTAAACTCGGTCGTCATTTCATGTTTAGAGAGTCTGAAAAGAACTAAAGGAGACTCCAACGGTCCTTTTTCGTAAAGTTAGCCTCGTCGCCCGAAAAAGGGTAAAACAACGCGGGAGAGAACTCTTCCAATCATGATTGGCTGGAGTATACCTATTTCGTAATTAGTGCCTCCTGGTCCGAAAAAGGGGTAAACTATCACCAGGAAGACAAGCATTCAAATACTTTAACAAGCGTGAACGCGACAAGTTCGCTTGGCAATCTTTTCGTCTCTCGAGAGTCTGAAAAGAGCTTAATGGTAGACTCCGGGGGGTGTCCTTTTCCATGGAAGTTTAACGAGCCCGGAAAAGTGATAAATCATAACTCGGTACTTGTTCTCATAGTTCCGTGAGTACGAGAACAAACGAAGAGTAAACTCACCATCACGCAATAATTACAGACTAACCATTGCAAAAATAATGATAAAACATTCAAGGGAGTGCTCATACCTCTAATGACCGTTGTAAAACGAGAAACGGCACAAAAGACCACTTACAACTCCTGCACACTAGAAAATGTGTCAAATAGCCTCAAATATGACAAAAATGGTCAAAAACTATGATAAATGGCCCAAGAGCATCAAAATATTTGAAAATGAATATTCGATTCTATTTATAAATAGAAAAATGGGCCAAAATAGATTTCATTGTTTCATTTGCCAATTTGGGAGGAGAAGTACCAATTTGGAGCCAAAACTTCCTTTGCCGATTCCAGGAGCTACGATCCGCCATTTCACCAACCGTCCAGATCAAGTAGGCCTAAACTTCATCCAGCAACTTTCTAGTGGATTAGATTTTGTTTTTAGGTTCATTTTTTGGGTTTTTTTTATGAGTTCATGGAGGGCTATTGCGCTCTCGGCTCGTCACAGTTGGCCCTTTCGGGACCTGCGACGAGACCGAGTCGTCGCAAGCCTCGAATGGGTGAAGTGCAATGACATCGCACTGTACGCAAACATACAGTGCAACGGCGGAGTTGCAAATTCCAAACATCAAAAAGAATCCAAAAAATGGACTTGTGAAGGTTGAAGCAGGACCTAACAGTGTTTAAATGCCCTTTTTGGCAAGTTGCTTGCTAGCCAACATGGTTTTAGAGTGGCGAGAACGAGAACACGAGATAGAAGATGAACGAGCTGCCAACAATCCACAATGCGTGGATGCTTTGAGGAACTGTGGTTTGCTCAAGTTCTTTGAGATTCAGGGGATGAGATCCCAAATCCCATTGCTATCACACATGCTCCAAATTTGGGATGCGGCCCAACAGTTTTTCGTGATTGGTAAGCACATCCTCACAATAGATGTTGAGGACATCTATTTTCTCACAGGTCTGTCCCGGAGAGGGGAACCTGTAAATCTTACTGGAACACGAGCCAGTGACCGCACAGTTGATGACATGGTGTCATAGCATTGTATCGCTACTTCTCGACCTTCCAGTGGGAAGATTCTTATCAGGGATGTGGTGAGCCGCCCACTGCGTACCATATTGCTTACTATTACTAGAGTGGCGGGTAGCCAAGCCCCACACACGGCTACTCGGACCCAGATACTTTATGCGGAGGACTGCATGTCCCCCATCGTTTTCAACTAGTGCGAGGGTCTCCTCGCAAACCTCCGAGCTCAGCTAACCAAGTGTCGGCGGGGAGAGCTCAAGCAGTTTGGTTATGGATCAATTGTGGTATCGTTCCTCTTGGAGCGGATCCCTCTCTTGTGCCCACAGGTGGTATTAGATGACAGGGAGCCTAGAGATCCCCACATGCTCAGATGGACTGAAGTCATGACTCGTCATGGTGGAGGACCCATCATCAGCTTTGGTCTTGAGTTCTTTAGCTGGCTGGAAGGCCAATTACTCATGATCGAGGACTTTCCATACAGTGGCACGGACTTCCAAGAGGATCCCAACTTGATGCTGCCAGAGGGTGCAGCATGGGGTGACATAGGTGAGAACAAAACTACCTTTGTATTTTTAGTTTTGTATATTATGTCATTTTTTTTATGTAGTGCTGACAAGTATATCATATGTGTGTGCAGATGTGGGCCCCGTAAGGCCGGTGGGTCTCTCCCTTCTGGCGAGGAGAGACAGAGGCAGGGAGGCAATCGTTCTTGCAGGTGCTCATGCTGCCATCGAGGAGATGGAGGAGGTGTATAGGAACCTATTCCAGCTGATCGTGGAGGTACCCGAGCCAACTATTAATGACTTATCGAGACCTATGCAGAGGTTTGGGGTTGCAGCGGCTGTACGCTTCAACGCCTTACTCTGCAAGGTGGCTCGGACTGTGGACTGCTTCCTCACCCAGCGACAACGAGCTGTTCGTGCTAGGGGTGGTGTACGGGTCAGGCGTCAGGCCTGATGACACTCTTATACTTGTACTGAGAGCTTAGAGGCCTCAGATTTTGAACTACTGAAAGCTACGATGCTTCAGATTTTGTAGAGTCTCACTGAAAGCCATCGTGCTTCAGATTTTGTACCGGCACTACTTTTTTGATGATATATATATATATACAGACACTCTCGACGATTTATACATTATGTGTTTTTAAAATGATGAGTTATGTGGTCTTGTTTACATGTTTGCTTTTATACATTGTATTATTTACATGTTGTGAATGCTTTTACATATTATGAATGTTATGTGTGTGTGATGTACCAATCCAAAATGAAGTTGGCCATCAAGTCAGCAACTGCTTTCAACTCTCGTGGAATGTGTAGGTACTTAACGGATTCAAATGACCTTTTCAGGAGACGTACTCGTCTGAAGAGACAGAATAACGTGGGATCACAGATGGCGTAAACCCGGTTAAGATGGGAAACCACTAATTGAGAATCCATGTGGATGACAATGTGGTTCATACCCAAGGAAATGGCGTTAGCTAGGGTTTCGATTACTGCCTGATACTCTGCGGCATTGTTGGTCGCAAACCCTAGGAAACTTCCTCCTGAGCTAATGAGCTCACCTATTGGGGAATGTAGTACCCAGGCTGCCGAAACAAGGTTACGGGTATGCCGGCTGGCGCCGTCCGCGAATCCATAGCACGTTGCCACCTGAACACGTAGACAGAACATTGTATAAGGAGCAAAAACAAGATCTAAAGACACTCAAAAACAAAAGCGTCATAGCACACAAAAAACACGCCATGTACAGTATATACAAGAAAGTCTAAGCATGATGAATTTAGGCATAGTATCTATTCAGGTAAAGCCCAATGCGAAGTTCACCCAAAGAGATTCTGTCGTGGTCTTCAAGCTCGTAAGCTCCCTTCTCCAAAACACGTTTGACAATGTAAGGTCCATGCCACATGGATTCGAACTTTCCTGCTCCTAGTTTGTCATGCTTCTGGTCATAAGTGAGGACCAGGTCACCCTCATTAAAGATACAAGGTTCAACCGACTTGTCGTATTGGGCTTTGATGCGTTTCTTGTGCGCTTCATTAGCAAGAGTGGCATCTCAGTGGGACTCGTCAAGTTTTGCTAAGTGCAAGAGACGTTCTTCCTCAGCAGTAGTATTAGGAAGAAGTTCGACAGCAAGTTGTAGAGACGGAATTTCGCACTCTATAGGTAGGACAGCCTCCAATCCATATACCAATTGGAACGGAGTGAAGCCTCTGGCGGTTTTGACGGAAGTTCGGTAGGACCATAACGTTGAGAAGAGCATGTTGTGCCAATTGGACTTATGTGTCCTTACCATCCTTTGGACCATAGTTTTCAAGACCTTGTTAATGGCCTCAACCTATCCATTGGATTGCGGGTAGTAGGGTGTTGAATTTTCATCGCGAAAACCCAACCTATCGCTCAGTTCATCAACCATATGGTTCTGAAAATGGGAACCATGATCGGTAACAATCGCCTGAGGAACTTTGAACCGCGCTATTACATGATTGAACATGAAGAGTGCAGCGGTTTTTCCGTTGTTCTGGTATGTAGGCATAGCTTCGACCCACTTTGTAAAGTAATCCACAGCTACAATGATGTAACTATGCCCCCCGGCCGAGGTAGGCTTACAATGCATGAAGTCGATGCCCCATTTTGCGAAGGGGCCCACGGCAATAACCGAGTGTAACGGGGCGGGATGGGTGCGCTTCTTCGTATGGAAGTGTTGGCAAGGAGGACATTTTTTTACGGCCTCAATACAATCTTTGAAGATAATAGGCCAGAAATATCCTGCGCGCAAAACCTTCTGGGCTGTAGCCATCCCAGAGAGGTGACCGCCACATGCCACAGCATGACATTCATTGAGAACGTTTTCAGCCTCATCGTGAGTGAGACAACATCAAAGAATTGAATCAATTCCACGGCGATACAAAGCATCATTGATGATTAAATAATACTTCGCATGGTGACGTATCTTACGACAGTCGTCGCGAGAGTGTTGAGGGTTGAAGCGTTGGGTTTGAAGATACAATGAGGTACCTCCATACCATGGATCAGTCGTACTGATGAGAAACAATGATTCGTCTGGAAATGAGTCATTGTGCTCAACTTCTGCATCAGGACGGGGAAGGTCGCAAATGAGTTCAGCAAACACCAAAGACTTCTTAGACTTAGCTTTCTCGAAAAGAAGGTCAAATTCTTGTAGTATCACGATCCAGTGTGAATACTTTCCCACAAGCACCTGACGTGTCAGTACATGGTACATGGGGTTCGAGTCGGCGATGATGGTGGTGGTGCGGAGCAAGATATAGTGCCGGAACTTCTGGACGGAAATGACCACCGCGAATGCGAGTTTTTCGACATGTGAATATCTAATTTCAACGTCAGCAAGACCCTTACTTGCATAGTATATTACATGTTCCTGGGCATTTTGATCGTCCTGTACCAAAACCATGGTGATAGTGGTGACAAAAGCGGCGAGATATAAGATATAATCTCGATAATAATTAGGCGGTTGGAACACGGGGGCATGCGTAATGGCATGTTTGATACTATCGAAGGATTTTTGAGCTTGGTCGTCCCAAATGAAGGGGACGTCCTTCTTGAGAAATCTCATGTACCCCTGAGTCTTCTCCGCGAAATTGCAAACAAAACGTCTTAAATAAGTCGCCTTCCCTTGAAGACTTTGAAGTTCCGTCACATCAGTTGGGGGGTGGTAAGTTGATGATGGCCTCCACCTTTAAGGGATCAATACGGATCCCATCCTTCAAAACGATAAATCCTAAGAGGTATCTGGACTCAACGCAAAAGATACACTTATGAGGATTCAGACGGATATTGTACCATCTGCATCTTAGGAAAATGGCCGTCAGATGATCAATGTGGAACTCGCGCTGCTTTGAATGAGTAGGGAGATCGTCTAGGTAAGATTCCACAAAGTCCTTAATGTCATAGAAGGCATACAACATAGCCCGCTGAAATGTGGCGCCAGCATTTTTAAGGCCAAACGGGAGTTTGCGGTATGCAAACGTTCCCCGCGGGTAGATGAAAGTCGTCTTATGTTGGTCAGCTGGGTTGATCTCAATTTGGTTGTAACCAGAAAAGCCATCCATAAAGGAGAAGATGACGCTTCCGGCACAATTGTCGATAATTTGGTCGATGAAGGGGGTCGGGTAGTTGTCTTTCGGACAAACCCGGTTAAGGTCCCGATAATCGACACAGACACGAATGGTACCCTGCTTTTTGTTCATAGGGACGACGTTTGAGAGCCAATCCGTCAATGGGACAGGATAAATAAAACCAAACTTTAAGAGCTTTTCAATTTCTGCCTTAATTGCCGCAGTTTTCCGGGGGTGTACCGGTCGCAACTTTTGGTGTACAGGTTTGATGTCGGGATAGGTTTTTATTTCGTGGGAAACAATTGCGGGGTCTATCCCAAGCATCTCCTCATAGGACCAAGCAAATACGTCTCGAAATTGCTTGAATAAGGCCATGCCAGCGGCGATTTCTTTAGGGGAACACTTATGGCCTATGCGAATGTGTTCCACTATACCAGGTTTCACCGACATGTCTACCGGGGTGGTTGGCTCAATGTTGGCCAAGTTGCCCTCCATGTCCGTAAGACATGTAAGGATGGGGGAATGAGGGAACGGGTAGATATCTGGTGAAAAGAGGGTATGGATGTTGTCCTCTATGTACTCCAAAGGAGGAAGAAAAAATGGCATGTGGTGGAGATCATCCCACGGACTGTCGTCAACGTTCATAACTTCAATGATGGACTCGTCTGAATGAAAAGTTCGAAGTAAGAGATCAGGTAGAAATGACGTCCATCGTAGAGAACAAGATGGAGAGGCCACTGTTAAATGGTCCTCTGGTGCTGATTGGATAGCCTCGTAAATACGTTCAGCAGGTGAAAGAGGCATTATATCTCCAAGCAGGTGTGTTGTGGCTTCATCCGATACAAGCCAAGCATCGGTAGAGTGAGATAAAATCTCTGTGGAGATCATGTTCACCGTAGCAACATGATTAGGGGGGTCCGCGGCTGGAAAAACGTCCATGAGAGATGAATCTTTCAAAAGGCCAACCCCTATACTCTCATACTATTTTGACATCTGTCCAATGGAAGGAATATGGTCACCAGGATGAGTAGTAGCGTCTGGTGTACAAAAATGTAATTGGTCGATAGTAACAATTTGTCCTTGGTGGGGGAATTGTACTATGCGGAACACTGAAGAGGCTACCACCTGCATAGTGTAAAACCAATTGCGACCAAGCAAGAGATTATAATCTAACGGGGCCGAGACCACTTCCACATTAACGGTTACGATCTTTCCGCCCAACTCAATTGCAAGAGCTTGTAAGAGCCCATGAGGTTGAAAGCCATACCCGTCGAATGCTTTCAACGTGGTGGGAGAACGATTCAATTCAAGGGAGCCAATGGCTCTCCAACAAGCGATCGACATGACAGAAGTGGAGGCACCTTCATCCAAAAGGGTACGATGGACAATCTTCCCAGCAATGTTCGTAGAAACTTGGAATGCGAGCTAGTGTGAGAGCCTCGACTTAAAGTTGTCAAGTCGGAACATGATGATATTCGAGGAATCAGGGTCGACTGCACCGATGGCTGCAAGGAGAGTCTTGCGTTGATTAGGACAATTCTGCAAAACTTCCAAGGTAGACATGGCGCAAGGAGCTTGTGCCAAGTCTTCTACGATATTGTAATTTTGTGCTGCCCGAGCATTCGGATTGAAAACAGCTTTTCGAATCGTACTCTTGGGCAGTCACAATATCGAGTCTAAGGAGGGCTTCTCAATGGTGAGAGAAGTTGATGGTATAGTGACATCAGTTAAGGAGTCAGAAGCTTTTTCAGCATTACTTCCAGAGGATTCCTTCGAAGAGACCGGTTCGTAAGATCGCGAGAGAGTGTTCAAATTGATCGTCTCGTTACGCACCATGAGAACATGCACGGTATTGGATGGTTCCCCCTAGGCTGGGGGGGTTGAGCAATCGTCTGCTAGTTCTGAGTAGGAAACGGATCATTGAGGACTGCGGTAGTTGGTTTATCCCTAAGAAACTTTTGTACTTCGTCTCTATGGGGACATTCTTTGGAGAAATGGTCGTCTCCACATAGTAAACAAGAATACTTTAGTTTCCATTTCTGCTTGGTATCGTCAGGAGTGCTCTTTTGTTCCTGCTAAGCGGAAGACTTTTTGGGTTTCCCCTTGTTTTTCTTTTTACCGCCAGACTTCTGAGATGAAGCTGATTGGACAGAATTCACTTCTTCAGTTACAGCAAGAGCGGTCGACTTGGTGGTGTTGTGGCCAGCCGACGTCGGGTTGGATGATCCGACAGTGCTAGCAGCAGGCTGGGTGTTAAGGGAACCAATGATTCCATCAGTTTGGAGTCCCTTATGTGGTTTCGCAGGGTCATTAACATCACGGGGTGCGTCAGGCAGAATATCAAACAAAGTGCCAGATTGAGTGTAGACTAGGTCTAGCACATGGGCACTTGCGATGGCTTGCTCTTCGATAACAGCACCTTGCATAGCAACGTCTCTTGCTATGGTAGGGATGAGGGATTTTGTGAACCAGTCTGCTAGGAGCTGATCTGAAATAGGAGCTTTAATAAGACGTCATCTCCTTCGCCACTCATGGATATGATCTGAAATGTGAGTGGCGGTATTCTGATGGAGCGAGGTTAAAAGCTCGGTACCAGTCTCATACCGTATGGGCAGCTGAAAATGTGTCAAAAAGTTCATGGCAAGATAACCAAAATCAGGAAAAAAGTGGGGTTGCAACTCAATGTACCACTTGGCAGTCGAACCAATGAGAGTCCTTTGAAACAATCTAAGACGAATTGAATCGTCCATTAAGGAATTAGATGAACACCATAAGTGGTATGTCATCACGTGGTTTTTAGGGTCTTCACCCGGCTTGCCGTCAAATTTGGGGATATCAGACGGAAGTTTCACTGGAATTGGTGGCCAGTTAGATCCATGGTAAATAGGATTGTTGGTTAAACGAGATAGGTCAGGCAGGTCCAAAGTAGCCAGGAAGGGCAGCTGTGGGTTAGGCTGCATGTATTGATAATACGGATAAGGCATGTAAGGACCAAACTGACCGTAAGGTGTACCAGGAGGAAACTGGCCATAGGGGGGCGTGCCGCCCGGACCGTAAAGGGGTCTGCCACCATAAGGTGGTCCGTTCCAATAAGGTGGGGGTGGAGGTCCGCCACCACCACCGGGAGGAGATGGGGGTCCATAACCGTAATGAGGTGGCCCACCACCGCCTCCGCCTATAGGGGTTGGTGGACCACTTCCACCGCCAGAAGGATAGGGGCCCCCACCACCTCCGCCGCCGGAAGGATAAGGGTCTCCACCACCACCGCCACCACCATAGTAATTAGGTCCTCCACCGCCTCCACCCGGAGAGGGTGGTGGACCACCTCCGCCACCCGAAGGGAAATGTCCTCCTCCACCATGATAGGGTGGTCCCGCGCCGCCTCCGCCGAGAGGGGGTGGTGGTACTTGAGGGATAGTTTGTTGGGGTCCATGTTGTAACACAGGTTGTTGCCCCCATAGAGTGTATGGATTCCCGAGATAAGGTATCTCGTATGGTGCGTTTCCAAGATTAGGTTGGCCCGGCACAGGGTTAACAGGACCTGGATACGCTTGACTCCATGATGTTTGAGTTACATTGGACGGCCCCCCAACATGAGATAATCCCTTGGTGGATGGTCTAGCGAGTTGGGAAGGTCCAACGGAAGGTCAATTGGGGATTCCACCGCCTATGTGCCTATGTTCTGGTTAGGAAATGGGGGTTTCCCCCCAGCCACAGTGGGTTGACCACTATTCAAAGGTTGAACCAACGTAGGTTGTTGACTAGCTACCGTAGTAATAACATTACCAAGAAGATAACCCGGGGGAATGGAATACCCTCCCCTCGAATTTTGAGGTGGGGGAGGAACTAGTAAAGTAACTGCGGTAGTGATGGGTGTGTTGGACTGTTGTCCTTCCACCGGTTGGTTCACTTGAGGTGCAGGACTGGACTCTTGCGAGGGTTGACCAGTCTTATTAGTGGTCTCGTGGTGGGGTGCTTCAGGTGATCCGAAAGATATCGAATGAACTGGGATGTCTCCGTCGTCAAATCTTATTTGGAAATGGCGATTTCAAAACTCTTCAGAGTGTTGCTCCAGACTTGTCTTCGAAGCTCATCACCTCTAATATGTAACTGTTCCAAACGTTCATGGATGGGGCCGAAAATCTCGGCGGGGTCAGGCCTATAGTAAGGCCTAGAGAACTCTGGAGTAGTCCAGTTAGGTGGGGATGAGATGGCAAAATAAGCCACTGAATGGTCTGTAGAAGATGTCCAGTAAGCTGCTGAAGGACCAACAGCTGCAGTAGGGTCGTCTTGGGGTCGGTTTATCCATTCCAACGATCCAGGTTCTCTTGGGATGACGGGAGAAAGGTCTTGTGAAGCAGGAGTTTGTGCTCCTTCATCTTGCGGTGGATGAGAGGCAGGTGAATCCGGAGGAGTTTGTGGAAACAAAAGTCCTCCAATATTCAAAGTGGGATTTTCCACTTCAGTAACTACGACCGTGTTACGCTGATCCATTCTTACCCTCGAAATAACCTCCGGATTAAGGGGATATTTGGGTGATAAGTTTAAGATCCTACGGGATCTTCTCTAGGGAAAATCCACCAGAGCGTCAGGATGATCAGCCAGGATGGCTGAAACAGCGTTTCTCCTAAGGGTATGCCAAAAGAAAAGCAGTCCAGAAAAACTTTCTCAAACTAAGGCAACAAACAAACTTATGTGACAGAGTGGATTCAAAAGTCTGGTATCTCACGAGATTATCAAGGCATCGCAAACCACGATATACTGCAGGGTCCAACAATATGATGCGATAAGGAGGATCGGGACCGTACCCTTCCCTGCATACCCGATTACCTGGACAGTACGTGCATGCTAATCTCCCTGAGTGTTCTTCTCAGTGTATTGCTTTGCCAAGACGGCCAAATGGTTAACTCAGTTGGTTTAAGGAAACCTAGTGGTGTCTCCCGATATACACAAGGTACGTGGGAGCTCAAATCCGTAGTGGTGTTGTCTAATGCACAACCGTTTGGCAAGAGACCTTCCGATATACTACCAAGTACATGATACACCCTTCGATATATGCCAAGTACGGATTATGGTACTTGGTGGGTAGATGAAGGAGCTCGATATACCGATAAGTATGTGGAAGACTACAATACCCCCGTGATACAGTGCTGGCAAATAATGACAGCTGCCACGCTTAGCGACGCCGAAACATGTCTCTAACTTACACACAAGTTGCTAAAAATTTTACCTAGTTCTACCGTTAATTTTATCTTGGACGGTTAGGTGAATGCATGAGGTGAGTACATAATCAGAAGCATAATGCAAGCCCTAGCTACATGCATGAAATTTTCTTTTCTTTCAATGAATTCTAGCTATGGGAAGGAGAAATCTTTTTCCAATAGTATTGCCAAAACAAACTCAATGCAACACAATTCCCAATTCAAACAAATTTGACAATAAAAGTATTCTTTTCATTTTTCAACGAAACACAAAAAATCACAACACTACTATCCAAATCAAAGCATTTTTCATTTTCTTTTTCTTTTCAAATCAAAACAACACTAAGTAATGAAAAGAAAGGATTCTGAAATAAAATACGCAAGCTTTTCAATTTCACTTTCAATGATCCAAAAGCAACAAAAATTAAAAGTGCATCTATCTTTCCTTAGCATGGAATCAATTTTGCAAAAATTGAAGCGTACTTTGAGCCTTTCAAGAAAATGAGCGATTCATAATTCAAGAAAAACACAATAGATCACACATTCATTCAATTCTTCCAAAACATAAACGAGAACTTTCCAATGCACAACAATTTTCTTCAATAATGTTTAAGAAATGATGGGAAAGAAGCACTTTTTAACTTTTCAATGGATGCATCAAAGAATAAACTTGATAACAACTGAGCTTTCAGATCTAAATGACTGAAAAGAAAACACTACTTGCAGCACTAGCACATTCAGAAAACTCAAGAAAATACAAGCACTCAACCAAGCTGAAAAACACACTTAACTCAAAATCAAGCAGTAGCAAGCAAATCAAACAAGCAAAGCTCAAACAAAATGAGAACGAGGTCTGGAAGCTGATCTAATGTAATGATCAGATCAGGGATGGAAGGAATAAAATGCAAGGGTGAGCGGATGAAGGTGGAGGAGACAAAAGTATTCACCACTACCGATCTTCAAACTTGTCCAAAATGGAACCCAAAATCAATCCAAACAGAACCAAACACTCAAAACACAAATCATATGTGGGAGCCCTGGCTGGATCTTGCAGCACAGAGAGAGTTCATACAGCAAACCAAAGTCCAGACTATCAAACAGAGAAGAGATGCCTGCATGTCAAAATTTGACAAATCGGCGCACTCTGTGTTTGTACACAATGCGACGTCGCAGTTTGCTTACACGGGAAGTGCGACGATGTCGCAGTTTGCCAATGCAAGGGATGCGACGAGTATCCAACAGGTAAAGAACAGAGACACAGAATGACACGGTGTCACTCTGTTCCCACTGCCAAGGTGCGACAGGCGAAATCTAGATTCAAAAATGAATCAGATCTCTCAGCAATGAACCATGGAATGGTTTGGGAATGAGTTGTATAAACTTAGAGGAAGTAGATCAGAGTCTTGAATACGAAGATCTGATAGTGAAATCAAATCCAAGAAGTAAATGGCAAAAATAAAAAGGCTTGTGTCAAGCAATCAACTGAAAAATGACTCTCAAATTAACAACTACTGACCAAACTCTATATACTCCCCAGTATGGTCGCCAGATTTGTTATTAGACAATCCACTCGAGCGGACGCGAGTTGGATCTCCCTAGCTCAAAGTGAGTCTAGAACAAATAGAACAGACTACTAATGCATTTCCTAGATCTACTTAAGGATCGAGTACTAGATGTCTTACCTTTTCACTACGCAATCCCTTCTCCTGAATGTTGATCCACGTCCCACGGTCGTCAGATCCAAGCTGCAAAACCTGTCAAGACAAAAAACAAGAGAAACTAGTAAAAGACATCTATACAATAAGTGAACAGTTAAGCAGGTAAACTACTCAATATTATCGCACACACGAACAACATTGATGGAAAGAATTTGTATTACTGCAAATAGAGGAGTACATGATAGAGATATAGAACCACAACCAAAGCTTAATGTTGTAGCCCTTCTCCGACAAAGCCAATTGCCATATCCTTCCAAGGAAATATGAGTTCTCCAATAGGTAAGTGGAGATGTTCTAAGAATGATTTCACTAGCATGTAAATACCATAATCTTCCTCTCTTTGGGATGGGAGTGAGCTTCATTTATATAGGACTAAATGGATAGGGTATGGAAAGGATAGGTTGAGAGATGGTAGGAGAGGCTTAAGGGATCTCTCCAAAGGTCTAGGAACCGAGTGCCAGCTCCTCCAAAAGGTCAGGGATAGGGTCCCAAGTCAGCAAGCTTCGAGATGGACCTCAAAGAAGCTATTTTTGCCACTTAACTGACTTCGCCGCACCCTATAATGGATCAAGGTGCGACGTCGCGTGTTGCTAGTGTGCAACCTACGACAACCCTTCAAAACTGAACACAATTGGGTACAAATCCTCCCAGGATGATTACTTAGTCCAAATATCTTCAGGGATGTATACATTGAATCTCATGATGAGTAGATTTTGGGTGTAACATCTGGTAGAGTGCATCCCACCATCTACCCCATCTTGATGCCTATACTACAAATACACCTCCATGCTAGGCACCTGAACATGGAGGACAACGTTCCTGATTAACTTTTCAACATTATGAACAAAATGTATGTGTCTAAAGTTCAAAAGCTTTTTGTAAATAAGCTCTTCTCATAATTACACATTGCTTAATTTCTCTTGAAATTTAAATATAGTAAAAACATTACTTACATCATCCAAAATCCAATGAAACAAAATATGAGCACAAAGAGAATATAAGGCAAGTTCTAGGTGTGAGAAGCAAGTTTACATTCAGAGTTCAAAGTTCAAGTTGCAGATTGTAGAAGATAGCGCCACAATGAATCAAGTTCTTTAGAAGGTCAAATAATGTTATTGGTCGATTCAAGTGCATTGGAGACTGAATAAGTGGAATGAGATGAAGCATGCAAGACATGATGCAAGACAAGAGGTTTGCCTCACGTAGTATTCAAGTTGTAAAGCTTTATATGTAAAATCTTGTTAAGATCTACAATCATAAAATGAATGAAAGTCGAGTGCAATAATGCAAGTAAGCTTGAAAACTAGATGATTTTGGAATCAAACCTCTATAATGTGATGAGTATCAAAAGAGACTATGTGAAATTAATATGTAAGCTAGTGAAAGCATGCAAGCCAAACAATTTAAGTAATGATATTCTAGTGACATAAATATATTCCTGAATTGAAATGTTTCCATTTATGAATGCAGGTGATGAATTACTTTCTTTTATCAAAAGTATGTTGTGAATAGATTGTAAATAAAATTTGTAAGCTGTGAATGGAATATTGTTAATGAGATTTGTAAGCTTTGAAGTAAAGAATGTTATGATAAGCTCATTCCCTACTGTTAAAACTACACACACTACTTTTCCCCACCTTAAATTTACACACCAACAGTAAGAGAATTCTGAATTCCTCAATATAATGCATACATATAGATACCAATGATTACCTTTCCAGCAACAGCCAGACTAAGGTCTCCTTGTTCACACCAGCTAAACTAAGAAAAGAAGAAGCTCAAAACTATCATTGCCATCACCAATTAAACCAAGGGAAAAGATAAACTGGCCAAATAATTCCTTATATGATTGCATACCAAATATCAACAAAAACGTAAACACCTATGCTTAAGCCTAAAATCATGTAGGTTTAGCTATCCACAAGTATCAAATCATGTAAGTTTTAGCTCAAATCATCTAAGCTACTCGGCCCATTTTCTCCAAGCACTTCTCCACCGGAAATTGCAATATAGAAGGAAACCCACTCGTGTTGTCCAAGAATGAGGCCATTGGTTCAAGCAAGTTTAAAGTTCTGTATGCAGAATATGGAATGAACAAAAACCTTCAGCTGTTCAAAGGGACATTAGGTTTCTTGGCAATTAGCAAAAAAGCATCATGCTGATTCAAGTCAACAAATAATAAGATTCTTAGAAAGCATGTTTTCCCTACAAGATTTTAATGCAAAGCCTACAGACAAAAGAATATAGTAACTAAATGTAATTAATAGATGGGGCCATCGTGATGAAATCTCAGGCCAAGGTTCAACGAGTGTCCTGATCCAAGATAAGCAAAAGTGTAACTTGATCCTTGTAAATTGCAAAAATTTGTATGGAAATACCAATAATACTTGAATGCCTCATTTACAAGAGAATTAAGTTATTAACCATTTCTTGAGAACAAGTGAACAAATGGAATATAATCAGAATATCTGATAAAGCACAACATACAATTAGAGTACAGAGAGCAGATTTATAACTAATCGGATTTATAACATAAAATAGCTGTTTTTTTTCAAAATTTACCGACACCAGCAAGATTTTACTGTGGCAGATCCTCCCCATTATACAGTAAAACATCTGAATATCATAAATCACCATTTGCTATAGATGCCCTTGAATTGTTACCTGACAAAGAACACAGGTAGATATTCACCCGATTGCTGCCCGTTCTTGCTTGGCACTATTATACAACTCCTTACACTTTATCACACATTCATTAACTGAAATAAAAATAAGCTCAACTAATTTTATTAAAGACTCCGGAGAAGTTCGGAATTTTATTCAGATGTTTCAAAGCCTGTTCTGCAACTTGCCGAGTATTATAGTTACCATGACGAAAAGCATCAACTAATGCTGTATTTGTTTTAGGATCAGCAGAAATAGCACGCGCAAGATCATCAATCCGTAGTATTCTTTCCACAATCCATACTGCCCGCTGACGGAGCACTTCTGTTTTATTTTCTTGTAGAATATCTAGGATATGTTGTATAGCATCCGCTTTATCCAAAACAGAAACCCCACGTTCCACGTCAACTGAATCACTGACAAGAGTACATAATGCTGCAAGAGATGATTCAACAACCAGTACATTTTCATGATCTAGGCATGCAACCAACTTAGTTACTGCCCTTGCTTCCAAAAGGCAAAAGGTATCTTTGGTTGAGCACATCCCATGATGAACTGGGCAAAGACCAGTTGGTTTAGTGGGTGAAAATAGGCACCCAAACAAATTTGCACAAAGACCACCACTGGAGACCTCTGGAAGTTTTGAAAGTGTCTTCGAGTAGGCAGATAGATTTTCCAGTGCAACTGCTGACAATCTTTGTACTTCATCAAAACCATTTGTTTGAAGCAAATCTGTAAATAAAGATGCTAGATTATACTGCTTAGCAAGAGCAAGGACTGCTACATCATCAAGCAAAAATGTAAATCTTGCTAAGATGCCTACTAGTCCCTCCAAGTAAGGTGTTCGAAAGCGGCTTCCTCTCGTTTCACCATGCCGTACCTCATCAATTTTACCCACCACCACTGGAAATGCACCTTCATCAAGAAGTGAACGAGTCAGAATAGCATCCCTTTCCGGGAGATTTGCCACAAGGCTTGCAGCAGCTGCATGTTCCTCTGTTAAACCATTTGCTCCCATTATACTTATTAGAGTACCAAGCTGGCCAGTAGTTACACGCAACCCATCTGCAAGTTCCTGGCCCATATGAGGACAGAGCCGTTGAAGCAGCTTCACAGATGCAATACGAACATCCCTTTGGGGTGCATCAATGAACTGAAGGAGGCTTACAGTAGCTCCAGCACTTTTAATGGCAGTGACAACGTTGAGAACAGCTTCTGAGGAGCTTGCTAGGCCCACAAGCACTTGAAGTAGCTTTGCTTCTATCGCAGGCCCTGTATTGCTAATCAAATGCAATAAACTATGAATGATACTTTCTGAAACTAGAGTATGGCCATCAGCATCAATTGTAGCTGATTCAAATCCAAATCCAGAGTTTACAACATTTGCTAGTGTTGTAGCTAAGACCTCCTTCAGCTTAATTGGTAAATGATTTACACCCACAGTAAAGAGATTCTTGATAAGAGGGGGAAGAATACCAGCCTCAATCAGTATTTTCCCATTCGCATCATATGAAGAAATCTGGTTTAAAGCCTTCAAGCTAGCTTCCCTTGCTGGCAATTTGCCACTTCCCAGTATATTCACCAGTGTTGGAGCAGCCATTTTTGCTACAAGCACCTTTCCATCATTATTGAGGACCACCTCAGCAAGGTAGTTTGTCATCTCCAGCTGTGTCTCTTCTGAGCCTATTCCATATCAAAACCAAATAAGACACCATCATTATCCAAAGATTCATGCTGCAAAGCATTTTTAGATGCTTACATCTAATGGGGAAAGGGCAAAAAAAGGGTGACAAAAAACAGGAAAGCTATCTACATGATATAGATCAGGAGAACTATCTATTATGAAAAACTATTGAGTTTTAACAACAGCATGAATATGGCTAGAGAGGGCCCTAACATCAAGTTTAGATCTTGATTGTGAATGTAAGACTTGTATTGAAACCTTAAAGATATCTGGCAATATACCTCATAAATGTTGCAAAATTGCTTGTGCAAAAGTTTTAAAAAGGCTGTAAAATTCTTACCCACTGCATCTGCCACTCTTCTCTGTTTAATTGACATACTAATGGCAATATGTTATCAAGAGAACATAGACAGAAGAACACCCATTTAGAAGTTCAAATCATCAGCCAGGACAAAGTGATCAGGAGTTCATGTTTATATATGTATGGTGGACACTTGACACTAATCACTAGCCATCGGAGATAGGGTTTTGGTTCATCCCAATAGTATAAAAGGCAACCAAGGTGACAGGAGAAGACACAAGAGGCACAAGAGAAACTCAAGTATTGAGTTGGAGAGAAGAAGGACTTTCTACTTTCCAGATTTGGCTGGCAGAGAAGGGCAGCAGCAGTCAGGAATCTTCCAGGGGGACAGTACCAGTCAGGCGGAGATCCAAGTAAATCGTTGTACGTACAGTTCGTACGGAAGCCATTCGGAGAAATCGTACAGACAGAAACACGGGCTACCAGTTTGCGGGGCGCAGCTGAGCAGACAGAGCCGTGAGCTAACAGTGTATAGGGTGCATCTCTGCGGGCAGAATCGCTGGTGCAGGAATGGCCATACCATTCATATGGGTCGTACAGCAGCGGTGTACAGGCCGTACGGAACAGCTGTGAACAGAAGGGTTGCTGGGCAGATTTTCAGGTTAGAAGAAGGGCATTTTGCCAAGTTTGATTGTTGTATTTTCTCGGGCCATTTTCCCAGTAAGGACGCCCTTGTAAGCTTGGAATATATTGAATGAAAAGCTGATTTGAAGGGCAGAAATTCTGTGTTATTTTCTTGAGTAGATCTTTTTTCCATTGAAATCACTTCTGCTGTTTAAATTTCTGTTAATGAATCCCAGCAGTATAAATAAATCAGTGAGCTGAAATTTAATATTTGAGCAAGGAAAATCACTAGGAGTTTGTTTGTCTAGATCTGGGGTTTAGAAAATTTAACAAGATCACAGATATATAAAATCCAAATAAATTGTAATGTAGTAAACAATGCAACAGGTCTCATGCAATGCCAAAAAAGGGTAAATTTAATCTCTCCAGTAGTCTGAGGGGGAATATGAAGGAGACTTGGAAACTTGTAGCCAGATAGAGAAACAAGGGCATAGGAGTTACCTTCAACAAGGCGTGTAATAAGGGGTTGCAAACGACCATTTTCAGCCATTTGACGAACATTCTTGTCACACCTCTCTAAATTCTCAAGGGTTTTTTCAGCATTCTTAATAGCCACATCATTTTCAGATTTGCTGCTAGTCATTCCAACTAATATAAGAATAGCTCCATTTGCAGAACCTATCTTTTCACACAAAGACTCGGATTTGGAAAGCTCCAACAACAAAGATACTGCTTCATCTCTCTCCTGAGAAAGCTCCCGTGATAAACATTTAACAAAAGTACGGATGTAATCTGCTTCAGTGATAGCTTCCTACAAATAAACAGTCCAAGACATAATACATGTTAATAACCAAAAGCTTATGTGCTTTAGAAAGCCTCTTTCAATTGAGAAACAGGAAGATTTAGAATTTAATAATTTAATGGAAGGCATGAGTGAGAGAAAATAAGACCTTATTGTCTTCATCATCTTCTACTAGTACACAAAGAGTTTCAAGAGCTTTACAGCGTACTTGCTCAACACCAGTTTTCAACCGCTCAATAATCATAGGTATCAACCCAGCATTGCGTACCCGATATTTGTTGATTCTACTTTTGCGACAGAGATGTTGTATATCTTTCAAGGCACCTAATATATCCTCCTCTGTGCTCAGTAAAGTTAAGGAAGAACGAGCAAGATCAATTTGAGCAACTTCATTTCTGCCTGTCCACTCTTCAATGGTGTTACGGAGAGCTATGCTAGCATTCAATTCTGTACTCCTCAATTCTTGCCCTGTCATTGGACAAACAGGTTTCCTTCCATTGTCTTGACACTCCTTAAACCACCTCTCAATAGAACTTCTCTCATATGTTTGACCATTTTCTAATGTAACTGGGTCTCGCATAATTTGTTTGGTTAAAGGGCACACAAAGGCTTCATACAGAGGCTCAATATGTCTCTGTTCATAATGACGACTGTCATCTGATTGGCTACCATGGTCATAGCCCGAGTCCCACTTATTCAACATCTTCCCTGGCAAACCCATCATAAAAATACTGTAAGCCTTAAACAATCACACAGATAGCTCTATGAATTTCTACTTTATTTCAAAGTTTGAAATTTTTTATTGAAAACCACCAAAGGTCCACAGCTTGAAGTGAAATTGCACATTTACCTTCTAGCGAATGGGTAGCCACCTTCTGTACTTCTGTGGTGTGGAAATAAGCTTTTTGCATCTGCTCAGAAACAGAATTAATGAGAGCCTTTATGTTTTCATCATTCTGAACACTGGACAAAGGAAGAAGGCTCAAGCTTCTTCCCAAATCATGCACCACATTTTCCAGCTGTTTCAGTAGGTTACTCCTTTGAATAGCCAATTGTATTCGACGCTTGTTTATACATATATGTACTAGTTGGCTGGCACTTTCGACATCTCTTGATAATGCCTCCAAAATCCCATTTACTAAAGATGAACTTTCTCTTCCTTTTTGCAGCTCTATGACAATAATAGAGATGGTTTCCAAGAAGCATGCCAACTGAGAAAAAATGTCCTGCTCAACTGGAACACTGCGCGCAAAGCCCGCAACCTCTGACAATCTACTCAGCAGGGACTGCCCAAGAACAACTACTGCTGGCAATTCTACTTCCTGCATCTGAGAAACAATTTTCTGCAGCCAAACACAGATAAACAAAGTTAAGTGAATTGCTCCCATCAAGTTATCTATATCATTCAAAATACTGTACTTCCAGAAATAGAAGCACCCTTGAAATAAAATGATCTGAGCTCCACAACTTTAACTTTACAAAAAAACACCAAAGTAACAAATTTCTGATAAAATGCCAAATAACAACTGAAGCAGTATTTGCCAGAAACCAAACTTTGGTTCAGACTTCAGAGCCTCCAACCATGTCCAGTCTCATGACAGAGGGTGAAACGGCCTATAGATAGGCCAATGTCCAGTAAGAACCAAAAGAACCTCAGATTTATATGGAACTCTAATCCTTCAAATAGAAAATGTGATATCTGATTTGCATATTTGTTCAATTCTGTTTTCAAAAGTTACAGTGACAGTATCCACGTAATGTTTATAATTATATAATAACGGTTGGGGTGAAGTCATAACAAGAACTCCTGCTAAAACAACTTCCTCCTCAAAAAATATGCAAGGAACATTTTTGGATCAATGAATTCCCATGTAATGCAGCATATTCTTTTGGAAGTGATGTTAAATTGGGTCAAGACTTTAGGGAATTTCATCCTTAAAGATGTTTGCCTACTCCTCTTTACTAGTTCACTAAACAAGTCAATATCATATTTGTACCAATTAACAAAAGCATTACAGCCAACAGCAAAAGCTGATAAACGTATCATACCGTGACTATGCAAAGGGGGCATTGCATAACAAAATGATAGCCATAGTATAGTTAGTATATTGTGCATGGCATTCATTTTTCCAGAATTGTTCACCAAATGGATTACTCATCTTACTTGCAACTAAATTTGTACCAACCAACAATGCAATACGGAAAAGGTAATTTCCAATGCTTTATTTCTGCTGTGGATCCAAATGAAATGGGCATTAACTTATTAAGTTTAACACGATAAAGTACATACATATCCATTGTAGTTTTAAACATCCCAGTGATTATATCCACCATAACTATTACCACCACTACCATTTGGATGAGGCTTCCAAATTTCCCCATCCTCTTCTGGAAGGAAGAGGTTGTGGAAGAAATTGGCAAATCTAGCCAGATATCTAGGCTTGGATAACAGAAACTGGGGGTAAATTCACTTGTGCTAGATTGTGTTGAACTAAACTCAAGCAACAGTTTGTCAAACAGAATCATTTCGATCTTGAGGGCTCTCAATGGACTCAGCAGCTGGACTATGAAAACATCACCTTCAAGTGCAAGATCTGCCATGGCCTAAAGCCATTTTATGGCAACTTGCCCCAAAAGGATCCCTGAACTCGAAAAAAAAACCTCTCAATCTCCCAAAGGTAGAACCAGAAGGATATCAGATAATTAAAAGAAGGTAGAAAAAGTCTTAACCAACTACGGAACCAGAATGAGGAAAAGGAAGCTGACACAAAAGGGAACTGGCCAGGATAAAGTCCAAAAATCTGGCTTAAAGGATCTAAATAGATATCCCCAAAAAAGACATATAATTTTATAACATCAAAGCCAGCATAATTCTGCATGATATTAAAATTAATTAAATACATTAAAATGTGAATGTTAACTCATCAGTTAAACAAATGATAAATAAAAAGCTGAAAAAAAGTCTAGACTCAAAAAGAAGCTCTGCAGAAAATAAGGCAGTTCATAAAATTGCTGCCTATGTCACTAATATACACATATTTTGAGATAACTGACCTGACTCAAGTCCACAAAAGAATGGGGAAAGCCTTCAAAAGAAATTTGGAGTTCAGAGCTAAAACTAAATTAAACTCTTAATGTTGAGAGAAAAATAGATGTTAGACATCCTCGGGGTGAAACCTGAGCTGCATTGCACAATGCCCACCAAGCTGAAAAATCAGATAGATCATAGGAACACAGCTGAAGCTGGAGAAAGACTAAAAAGCAGTACTAAAGCTTAAATCTGAAAGCTTGATAGAGATAAGATCACTCAATAGTGAAACATCCTTCCATGAATGAGTTTTTACACTGAAAATTCACCCCAGAGCATCAGAACACGGTGCATGATCCACCAAAGACTGAGCCAAGCCACCAAAAGGAATGGTCTCATGCACCCAACTACCTACATTGGCCAGTAGGGTATCAACTCACATGGAATTTTCCACTGACTCTTTTACCCAAATCTCTCAACAGCTCACTTATGGATAAATTTAAATGTGGAATTATCAACATCAGACATGCATTGAATCTCTCTGTTTTATGTATAGCATCTAAGCATCTACAGCATAATTCACTTATGTGCAGTCTATCTAATTTATCCATACCATTACCATTTAAACACTGTAAACATAACAGCATAATCATATTCACACATGCATTTCTCCTTTCATACACAGGATAGCTAAGAACATATGAATTTTACAGCAAAGCATGAGTATTTCCACCATACAAACACGACATTCATATACACAAAACAGTAAAACTGCTTTTATCTTTTTCAGAAGATGTGTGCATGAAACCAACCATGTAGGAGTGATTTTCCTCCTAGACATAGGTATCCACTGTAGATACCACCCCCAAGCTGGGTTATGTGGCAACAAGGGCAAAAATTATGCCTATAGGTAATTGCTAGCTTTTAGTTGCTCTGAAAGTGTTTTTACCTAGCTAAGAGAAAGCTTCGTGGGGATGTGACAAGCTTGTAGTCTCCTAGCCCTTTTGCTTATTTTTTACTTGAATTTGGAGAGATTAAATGGCTGTATGTTTTCCTTGGGATCAGTGCTAGGGAGGCACACTTCTTTATGTGGTAGTTGGCATATTTGGCATCTTCTACAAGGTTTCCCTTGTTGAGCAGGACAGGTGCTTGGCACGTGTGAAGTAACCACTTTGGAGGTTGGGCGCTAGGCATTTGGAGGTTAGGCACTTGGCCCTAGGAGCATGTAGCCACCTTACACAGTTTGAGGAGGAAGAATGGAGTTGAGGAGCCATTAATTGGAGGGCACGACATCTTGAAGGAGAAGTGCTTGACTTGTGGACACCTAGCTTGGAGGGAGCAGCACCTTGGGGATTGGACAAACCCTAGTGTGACATGTGGACACCTTTCTTTGAGGAGCGCTCCATTTGGGGCTTTGTTTGTTGACTTATCCTAGGGTTACTTGTAGACTTAGTCCATGTTTTAGTGTTGGCCTCCCTCACCTTAATCTTTATGAAGGGAAGAGAGTATCTTTGTTATATAGAAAATTGAAAACTACCTTGTTTCTTAGAGATTGATAGTTGGTGTGATGCTAGCCATTTGGAGAATCTTGGAAGGTCATGTATTATTCTTGTTACAAGGATTGGTGATTGTGGGATGCTAGCACTAGGACTCATTGGTTTGTGAGATGCAAGTGTCGAGTATTTTAGCTTGTGGGACAAAAGTGTGTGAATCTCCTTGATAGCTTATGTGATTCATGTGGGAGATGATCTTGGGGTTTGACAATTGGTGTAAAGCTGGCTTGTTTGGAAGCTCCAAGGATTGGCTTGTAGAACTTGGTGGGATTCCTTGTTTGGCTTTTGTATTGCCAGTTAGGGTTTGCAGTGATTGTGGATGCCCTAGTGAACATTTGGGATGCACTGAAGAGTCCTTTGTTGGGATGAGCTGAAAGAACTTGATGTACCAGCCTGGGATGCACTGAGGTATTGTACTTTATCTTCATACCTGTGAAAATATGAAACGTACCATTGCTGTCCTAAATTTGTGATTTCAGATCTGAGTTTTAGATCTGATATTTCTCATGTATTGAGTTAGTTTCATGGCTGTCTTGGTATGCTGATTTATTAGGACAGTGGGACGGATTCCTGAATGCTATGTTGTTTAAGTTTTAACATGTTTAAAGAAACTTTCAAATCTGATTTGTCGCTGTTATATTTCCACTGCAGTTGAAGCAATTTTCAGATACGTGTATTAATATAGATCTTGATCCTTAACCTAAGGGTTGTTGAAAATATCTATGCTTGAAGTCTTTGTGGTGTCTACATTCTTCAGTTTGCCAAGAGGCTAGATGTAGTGTTGGGCAGATTTGAAGTTTCTTACAGAGCTCAGAGCTGTTGCAGAAATTAGTTTCAGCACTTAGGCTGAAAACTCTATTAAGGAGATTTCATAGAAGTGAGGTGGAAATTTCAGATTGGGCAGATTCTCGAAATTTCTACAGTAATTTTACTCTGACACGCTGTTGCAGAAATTAGTTTCAGCACTTAGGCTGAAAACTCTATTAAGGAGATTTCATAGAAGTGAGGTGGAAATTTCAGATTGGGCAGATTCTCGAAATTTCTACAGTAATTTTACTCTGACACAACCCAAAACACAGTGCCATGTGATCCAAGCACAGCTGCCAATGTTGAATGAATCTCAATGCCAGTCAAACTAGTGCAGATTCATGTAGCACCTTCTACCATAACTTCCTTAGTTTACAACTTTACAAGACTCTTTCCATGCCAGCACCCATGGAACCCTCATAGCCAGGGTAAAATTCTGGTGCAGACAATCCCAGCCAAGCTACAATTCCGGTGAGGACCATGCATATGGAGTGCAACCCATCAGGAATCTATCACCAGATCTCCTACTGGTTGGATACATGCAAGGATAACAAATCAATCAAGGACTGAGCACAGGTTCGCATCAACTGTAGCAATTCCCTTCCATGCTCATAACCTCACCAAAAGGCAGCCATACTCAGCATCATCAGAGGTTCTGGATCGTAAGTCCAAAAGCTTCACTCAAGGTGACAAGAGAGCAAAAATAAAAATGGGATTATTCCTCCAAAAGTCAAGCCACGGCTTTTGTATAAAGCCTTGCATGCCAGGACTGACATGTCAACATTCTCCTAAAAGTATGGACACCTTTCCAAAATATCCAAAGGGGGCTTTCTCATGTTGACAAGTGGCAAGTCAATTAAAAATACTTGGATCACCCCATTTTCCCCACTCCCCACATTGTAGCCCCCTTCTTCCTCCTAGGCATCTCAAATCCACGTGATAATAGACACATTAACATTTAAACTTAGGAAAAGTACAAATGCCCAACTCTAGTAATCTCTAGTGAAGCCTTGGCCTTTGGCTCCCACTAGGAACCTTTCCAACTTAATTACACATGCATATCATGGTTTATACACACAGCCCACGTGGCTTGACAACCAAGCAAAACAATTCATATCTGGTACCACATTTCATATCCAAGTATGTACAATAGGCTGATCAAAACAGGGTATTATAGTGAGTCTGTCAAAAGGATTTTAGTCTGTTGAGCCCCCTTCAGTGTTTAGTTGTTTACTATTTGTCGATGTTCATGGTCCAATAATAAAGGAGAACATAATAATCATGGAAATGGAGTTTAGGTTTCGGTTCTACAAAGAAAACAGTGGACTAGATTTCAGTCAATAAAATATAACGATTACATTAAAAAACTCAAAAGATTGTACTATAAAAATGTTGGTTTTTTGAGTTTTTTAATTCACCACTTTCAGAAACCATAGAAAATTGAACTTTTAGCATAAATTTTGGCATACTATATTAATCAGGTTTCAATTTAATCTTCCCAAATATAAAACTATGTCAACTGTTATGTTGTACCTCATCATGGTCAGTATTTTGGCAGTCAATATTCCTAGCCAAGTTGGATTAAGGGGGGACCAATCTGAGATGCCTAGAATTTTTAATGCACAGGTTGCATTTTTTAAGGACAGATTGCAGTAATGATGTTCGCCACGTGAAGCTGTCATTAAGGGGTGGTGTTGAGATAATGCCACCTTCATAGATCCTCCAAGTTGTGTTTAAAAGAGGATGTGAAAATATTAATGTAAACCCAACTTGGGGTGTTTGTTGGATCTTTGGGACCACTTCATTTATGGTTAACCACTATCGTGGTTATTACAATCTCACTCTTTGGGGTCTTCGTGGTAAACCCCAAACGTATTCATTGGTGAGGCTCTAGCCTCATTTGATGTGAACAATGCACAATGCCTTGCGCTCTTTGGGATCTTCTTATGTAGAGGTGATTCATTGTTTGAACGTATTTACACCACCATCTCACTCGATTACCATGAGCTCATCTTGAAACCCTAACATAGTATTCTAGGGGGGAACACGAGCTATTTTTAGCAGGTTTCCTTTTCAAGTTTCCACATCTATTTTCAGCAAGTTTTCCCATGCATCAGATTGACATTCATATGTTGGGAGGATGCATGGGAGGTTAAGGACAGTCAGACAGGCAATTTCAGAATCTTGATTCAGCTAGTTTTATTAGTTCTTCAGAAACTTGATCTTTTACAGTAACAGATGACCAGTTTTTGGCACCCTGGTGGAGAGTTCTCAAAATGGGCACTTCTGGATTTTCAAGTTTTTCACAATCTTGGAAAATTTCTAAAAATGGAAATTTTATCTTTCTTGAAAACTGAAAGATAAAATTGCTAGGATATGGCAGTAAAGGCACGAGGTGATTTGAAGAGTTAGCCTTAGCAAAACATTAAGTCTTTTTGTAGCATATGATAAAAGGGTGATGGGAGAACCATGAAGACTAGTGCCAATCCCAAGGGCAAATGGACTCAAGGGAAGCTAGTCAAACAATGAGGTTAATTCATGAAAGGTTAGGGAAATTAAGACTGCATGCACATACCACAAATAAACCCTAACATGCTCAAAAATGAACATCGAAATCAACTAGGATGTCCCAAGAGTGATGCCACATCAAAACAATGTCAGCTAGGGTGTGCCTCAATATTACAAGTTCCTACTCTAGAAAGATGATCGGTACAATGTAATATAATCATGCATAAGACATCAAAAGGAGATAGAACTTAGAAGAATACAATTCTTACATAAAACCCGTCCAATGAGACAAATTTTCCTTTCTATGGCCCTAATTAACAAGTTCTAGGTTATTCTACAATCTATTAGCAACATTAGAAATAGGAACAAGGATGCCACACTTTGAATAGAGAAGAAACCCTTACACTTCAAGCTGCAGCCTGCACCATGAAAGATGTCTATTAAGCTCCAAAAGAGATAGAGCTCTCAAAATCCAACCATGAGAAATGAATGAAAAGGCCAACCCTTATATAGCTTGTAGCTCAATCTCATCCTATAGTAAATTATCATTAAATCCTAGACCCAGCCTAGGGTGGAGTAAATAAATGCAAAAAACTCCACTATTCAACTAACTACATAAAAAATGAGTGGTTAATGCCACATGTAAGGTGGAATGCTCCAAGAATAAAGATAAATAGTCCATGAACAACCACCCTAGATCTGGGGTTTGACCCCCTACACCCTAGATTTGGAGTTTGACCCCCTAGATCTATCCCATGCCAAACTACCTCCAAAAAGTGTAGAAGATAACCAAGATGAGGCCCTACAAGAGGGACAAACCTATCCATAAGCGGCAAAGTGCTGCTCCAAAGTGGACAGCCCCTCTACAAATGGCAAGGAATAGCCTCCAAAGGCTCAAAAGGTGATGCATTATCCTAAAACAAGTGGCCAAAGGCTCCAAGAAAGGGGGCCGCTCCATCAAATGAGATATCAAATGCCAAAGAAATCTCCAAGAGGCTAGCGCTCCAATAGCAAATGTCCACAAAGCAACCATGAAGACCCTAGATGTCCACCAAGTGAAAAAAACGTCTTCCATTAACCTCAAAGATGTGCTAGATCAACCTCTAAATGGGGATGGCCCATCAAAAATGCATAAATTTTAAACAATGGTGGGTGGCTCCATGAAATAAATGGCAAAAGGCTCCAAAGGGGATGAGACCTCCTCAAATAGCATGAAAAGTGGTCAAGACATCCTCCAACTGGCAAAGTGCATGAACATGTGTCATAACCCCCCCCCCCCATGCTAATAAAATGTGACAGTGCCTAAACATGTGTGCCATCCAGCCAACTCATAAATAGGAACCCCAAGCTCAACCAATCAAATAATATAATCTTGCCTCCACAAGTGTTCCAAAGGAGGGTGCCCTAGGATGAGATGTCAACGTCAAAATACTCCTTGGAATCACCATCAAGCATCAAAATATGAAGAAAAAGGCCCTCAAAGTCGAAACCATGAAGCAAGACCTAAATCAAATCATGACACACCCCCCAGAAAGTGGAAAAAATGGACAGAAATATGCACCTAGTGCCCCCAAACTACTAGGAATTTGGCTGATCATTCTTCACTATTTGAAAGGTCTCAAAAAGAGCTTTCCAACCATATACAACACTTCCCCAATGGAGCTAGGATGAGTGACATCTACTCTTTTCAAAACAAGGTACCTAATTGTTGAAAAATGGCCCAAAATCATGACTTGATTACTCTAACGCCCTGGAGAACTAGGTTGAGAATTTAGCACCATGATATAGCCCTCTAAAACAACTCTACATCCATAAATCATAAGCCCCCATCTAAGCTAGGGCATTGGAGAAACAAGGATTTGAATACAGAGTCTTGTGTTGCACAATTTGCCCTAGAAACAACATGAAAACCAATTACAAAACCATGAACCCGTGCCAAGAACTCAACACCATCATGGAAACCATAAATATATGAAGGAAAATGCATGAATGAAGAGCAACATCATATAGCAATAAGCATCCAAACCCTCACCAATCATCATATCTTCATAAACATCCAAAACTCACATCCAAGGCATCATCAACATGTCATCCCCATGAAGTTTGTAATGAAAATTACAAGTGGACACCCATGCAAAATGGAGAGGTTAACATCTAGCTCCAACTGCGGGACATGTGCTCACATCGAGAGTGCAGGATAACCCCAGAATCTCAACATGTATATGATAACATTGACAATCCAAAACCCAAACCAAAAACCATTAGGCGGGATGGATGACCTCAACATCCCTAAACACAACATTTACATCCATGACTAGCGACTACATAGTTCCAAAATTTGGCTTTACAAGTAAGGCACGAGCCATCAATGCCCAAGACATGAAATAAAATGCTCCTATTCTAATGCTCATGCAAGAGCTTATTCTTCTCCTACCTACTTAGAGTAAGTATGAGATGTAAGCATATCAAGTAAAATCATACAACCAATGTAGCCACCTTGACATTTCATCAAGGCCATATCCCTTTCCCTTGTGCTTGGTCATTGACCAAAACAAGGCCTCATTGAATGCCACATAGATACAAACTGGAATCTCCATGAAATGTGTGCCAAAATATGAAATGTGCTTGTGAACAAGGCCAAGAACTACAAAATCATGCCAAGAAGGGCATGCACCACCACAAGAGTCCTCTATCCAAGTTTGGATAGGACTAATAAAAGCATGGCCAACATGGATCATCCTATACTCTTCATAACTCCTCCCCTCAAGCAACAAGGGCTTATGGGGCTTTTCAAACATGCAGCATGTCTCAAGACTTTTCTCCACATTAGTCAAGCATGAGATATGACTTGAATTTCCATCTTTAGAAAAAAATTAAGCCCCAAATTTAGGGCTTGAAGACACCATTTAGTATGTTGGAAATTTCTACAATTGACCTTCACATGGAAAGCTTGCTACCCCAAACAAATTTCTGCATTAAAATAAACTTTCCAACTGAAGATACATGCCTAAAATAGGAAGAACTAAAAGAATGAGGTGGTTGTGACTTTCTGTCATGAAAACCATGTTGGACCATGCAATTTCCAATACCTAAATTATCTTTTATAACTAAAAAAATTAGGCATGACAACACCAAAATCTGAGGCTAAAGAATGCTAGAAATTTTTTGCACTTCTACACCTAGAAATCTACTCCAAATGACTTGGAAAACCTACATCACATCCTACAAATATGGTTGGAAATCACCCTGAAAAATCTGCCCCAAAACAGCTTTGAAGATTGGAGGAGATGGCTAGAATAAATCTGCAAAAATGTGCTCAATATGATGCCCAAAATCAATATTACAAATGGGGGCATATGGCTGCAACTTGCAAGTTCTCTTCCATGCTTGGTTGTTCCAAGGCTTTCAAATTTGCAATTCCTTATTAGATGCATCTAAATCATCATGAAAAGGGGAGATACATGCACTATGTTCCTCATCATCAAACAAGGGTTTGTCTTCAAAATACTCTTCTTCAAAATCACAACAAGATACTACATCAACTTCAGATTTTTTAGAAGAACTAGAGCTTACCAAGACCTCATCTACATGAGGAGAAGAAAATGATGTTTCAATGCTCTAATCAGCTTGGTCTTCAATGGAAACATGAGGTGGCTCATAATCTTGCTCTTTAAACATACCCTTGATATATTCAACATAGGAAATCAATTCTCATGACCTCCAGGGCTCCAATACTTGCAAAACACATCAACCAATCCTACAAAAGATGAGATTCCTCTACCAAGACCTTCAAACCATCCTCTCGCATGTCTTGCCAAACTATGTGCAAATAACATCATCGAAACATCTTCATGAACAACAACAACATCTGAAATGTATTCTATAAAATAAAAAGTGTGCAAAGTGGGTGAATCAAGACACCCACAAAATTTTGGAAGAGAGTCAAGAGCATCCTTTTGCAACTTGTTAGGGAAACCTTGGATACTTGAGAAATCAAGAGTATACCAACTAGCCAACCATGGAGGCAATGCCATTTCTCTTCACCTTTATTCTTCAAATGAAGGCTACCAAATCTGAAAACGCACATCAGCATACCTCAAACCGATAACAAAATGTGTTGAGTCGCCAAGGTGAACTTGAGATGCCTTCAAAAGTTGCTTGCTTCACCCCTACAAATAACCAAACTTCAAAAATCCGCATGGAACAAGGACATCCTTCATGGAGTCGACATGTGAAAAGAGAAATCTATAATAATGACCTCCCACAAAATATCATGGAGCATGATCTTCAAAACTTCCCAGAAAATGGCTTTATCCCCGGCATCAACACCAAAATGTTACAGCTTGAACTAGCATGTATGATTAAATCCCCAAAGAACAAAGCTAACCCAACTATAACCTAGAGGGGTCACCCATTGTCACCTCAATAATTCCCTATCTACACTTTAGATTGGCTCTTCTAATCCGAACTCTAAGTTAGAGTTCTAATCCGAACTCTGAGTTAGAGCCTCCAAAATCCCCGAAAGGTCCAAACATGCTCTCCAGAGACGCCATGAGGATTGACATGTTGCATGAGATATCGACGACTTGTATTTCTAGTTTTATAAATCGCTACTCGTAATCATCCGCCACTCCTTGAACGGACTCATCCACCATGGCTAGGGTTTGAAGACTTTTTTTCACCAACTACTAGATCCTGCGGTTACCCACAAAACCCAAAGAAAAATTGCTCTAATACCAATATGATCCGTAAACTGTCGTGGATATTCCACTAGAACAACTCAACACAACGAATCTTACAACTTAATTATTTTTTTATTAGTTTATTAAATAATTGGAATTGAAAAAAAAATAACTAAAGCAAAGAAATACACAATCCACACAAATAACACACAATATGCCCTGGGAAAACCCAGCTAGAAATGAGGACTATGCCTTGCTCTTTTATTCTCCAATATGCAGTACAAATACAAAGAAAGCAGTACTCTCTATGGAGTTAACTGTGAATTTACGGCCATAATGGGTACTACAAGATCTCCTACTTCCTCTGTTCTGCTCTACCATCCACTCCCATGTTGTTGCTCAACTATGGAACAATACATAACATCAAAAGAATGGAACCCCTTCTTCTCCTAACAGCTCGATATTTAACATTGTCTGATAGTCGTCTAGGGTTAATTTTAGGGTTTTTGCATGCCCCAATTCTCGATTAGGAATAGGTTTTTGGACCTTTTAAAATGTTCTTGAAAGTCCACATGTGCAAGAAATAAGAGCTAATGTGGAATCCACTCGATATCACAATGGTCAACTGGATAGGTCAACTTGCGGAAGGCATAACTTCTTCATATAGACTCTGTTTGAAGCAATTTTTGGACCATTGAAAAGATCTCAGTGTGTAGAATATGGAATCTTGGTCCAAAGAAAGGTTTGAGCAAAGAAAAAGTTCCATTTAAGCCCTCAAAATGGCCTCAGAAATTTTCAGATAATTTTTTACCCCAAATCTGAAAAGTGAGACTTGCCCCTAAAATGGACCCTACAAGCCAATTCACCCCAATTTTCAGAACCCGAAAGAAGCTCCAAACAGGTGACAAATTATATATTGATCCATTTTGGATTGGATTTCGATAGTACGCTAGCAACTATTTCCACGTAGCAGCTATCTTTCTCAGTTTCTTCTGAAAATCAATCAATTATGGCAATGGTGTTTTTAATTTTTAGGATAGCAGCGTTATGAATTCTAACGCAAGATTATTGAATTCTTTCTCTTCATATTTATGTTGCTTATTGAATTCTTTCTCTTCATATTTATGTTGCTTTTTTAACAAAAACAATGTCCTTGGTACGAATGACAAGAAAAAGGCCAAGTCATGGCCAAAAGCCGAGATTAGAGACGCTCTGAAAATTGTGGGGCCAGAAGCCAAGATTAGAGAAGTTCTGAAAATTGTGGGGCCAAAGCCCAGAATCAAATCATTGCTAGACAACATCGAAAGTGCGTTGAAAGGGAATCTAATAAGAATGTAATGAACCAAACCAACATATATACTGAAGATCCAAAATAAATAGGACAATAATGAGTAACCCATATGGGATTAATATAATGTATTGAATATATATAAATGATTGACGGTTGAAACCCGACGGGTTGGCTCAAGTGGTTGAGAGCTATGAGTTGTAAGCAGAAGGTCTCAAGGTCAAATCCCCCAGTGGCTACGCATTGATATAGAAGGGCCTCACTTGATGCCCCCATAGGGTTGGGCTCCGTAATCAGAGCCGACGGGTGAGGACCCTTCGGGTGGGCCCCCTGTGAATTCTTCATGTGGACGTAGCAACTCCGATGTGAACCACATTGAAAAAAATATAAATGAATGACGATTACAATAGCATATGACATTATGTATAAGTATACATTGAAAGGTTACCTAATTGAATAGACACATACATTTTAGTCATGTAAACTTTGGTTATTGAATATTGTTTTATTATAATTATTATTATTATTATTATTATTTATTATTATAGGTGTATTTATGTATATTGCAGATTTACAATTGGATTTTCACAAAGATAATGGTAAATTTATGTTGTTGTCACTTGGTCAATTCTAAGTTACTGGAAACGTCTAGGACCAAAGGGATACGTCATTCCCCGTTTTGAAAACTGAAACGTAGGGGATACGGCTTGGAAACGGCCCTGAAACGTTTCCAAGCCGTATCCAAAAAACAAAAACGTTTCCAAGCCATTTCCAGCCATTTCCTAAAACGTTTCCAAGGTGTATCCAAAAAACTGAAATGTTTCCAGGCGTTTCCTGAAACGTTTCCAAGCCATCTCCAGTCGTTTCCAACTGTTTCCTAAAACGTCTCCTGATTTCTGAAATGTTTCAGCTACTACAGGGCAAGTTTCCAGCTAGAAATAATGATTTTTTGATATGAAAAAAAAAACTGAAGCGAAACTATAAAACCTACCCCTAAATTGAGCCTTAAAAGTTAAAACTTAATATAAAGCCTAAAGCCTTATAAATCAAGATCTAAACCGTAATCCTAAATTGACAAATGGTAATCTGCATTTTTATGTCTCATGGTTTTTTTCTTGTATTTTTCCAAAAACTGATAGGGGCTTACTTTTGGTTCAAAATACCACTAATTTGTGGACATCTTATTGCATCAAATGCTTGTCTACTATAATGTTAGTGTCATAGCCTAGTGTAGAAGTACAATGACTATTTTATTGTCTTTTTTCTCATCTTTTTTGTCAATTCCTCGGCTTTGTTGCAAATAAACCCCAATGTCTTGCATATGTAATAAAACAACTTGCATATCAAAATTGAGACAGTGGCAGTTTCAGCCCTTAAAAATAACATATTGCATTTATAAAGAATTACATGAACCAACACATATTTCTAATAATCTTCCAATAGGCAAATTCTCCATATGATATACATGTGATATTTTAATCTTAATTCAAGCATTTTTATCAGTATAAGCCATAAAAAATAAACAACATATCCAAGGGAACGCAGTGGTGTCTAGAGATAGTGTTATAGCATGGAGTGCAATATTGCATGCCACCACACATTTTATCATATTGCTCAACACAGGCCACTTATTTATACTCGAGTGCCTAACCAATCCCCTTAAAGCATGGCTGATTAAGTCAACTTTGATCATCAACTCAGTCCCAAAAGTTAGACAACCCTGTGAATTTAGGATCTTTATGCACCAGTCAGTTAGTAAATGAACCCTCACTCGCCTAGTTGATTGTCTAGTTAGTCAGTGCATCAACCCAAATACACCTTAATCAAGTCACAAACTTACCTCCAAAATTGTGTTTAATCACAAACTCCAACACTTCTTCTAGAGGTGTAATCGGTGTATTCTTTTATTAGAGATGCTAACACTTGAATTCAACATTTGAGTAATTTTAAGGTTTGAAATCGATGTTTAGAAGTAGTTGATATGTTCTTGATTGAATGCTTGACAAGGGTTGGCTTATCTATAAGAATATTGTCTATGACAATATTTGAGTATGCTAATTTCAATAGTTATAAATGACATGACTACCTATAAATCTAATTGATGAATGGTAATTTGAATTATGTATGTCTCATGTTGTGTGTGAGTGTGTGTGTGTACTGCCATTTCCCTGTCGTGTATCTGACTTTTTTGAAAATTCGTCATATATGTTTCCCTCCCCGTATCCATTTTAGTGCAACTTAGGATCAATTACATCAAGAAAGAGGTTTTAGCCTTCTATGCAATAGCCCAATGAGTTAATAAAATAAATCATTTTAATTTCCAGATACTCTAATAAATAAGTTTTCTAACAGTACTGCATGCAATTCAAAATGGCTCAAAGACTCAATTAATTTGTCCTCGGAATGGAATGATGCGTCTGATGTTGGAGTTATGTTGGCTAACCTTGACTTGTGTCGTGACTCGTAACCCGTTAAGGGGTGCCTATGTGGTCAAGGATGGCTACATCGATACATCCTATGTGGTCAGATTGTGACCACACTTGGTGTTTGTTAGGGTCCACACTAATAGGTCTTAACTCTTATATATATTCGAGGCTAAGCATCATTTGTATACAAGCAAGTTGAAAGATCTATATCATTAATGATATTATCTTAAGGGGTACTTAATGTACCAGTACACATCAAATGTACTCAGGCTATGTTTCTTAGGATGTAAATTCTTGGGTAATATAATGCTAATCACACAATGCCGTACCATTTCTAATATGCCATTTTAACATGGTATCAAAGTTTTAATGACATGATGGCTTGGACTAACCTATTGTGATCATGATTATGACACAATGTTAAAAGTTGATTGAAGTCTTTTTGGGGGGACTCTGATCTTGAATAGTTTATTATTCATTGTTGTGTCCCCCATCATGTGCACTGGATGTTAGACCTTCATTGTGTGCACATGAAGATTGTTCTTACGTAGAATAAAATGATGGTGACATCACCATGTGACTATGCTCTATGCAGAGCTAAATTATGTAAGCAAGGAAAGGGTTTATGGCAATAGTAAAGAGGCCTAATCAACTATATCTATTGAACATTGCATTTGTTACTATAAAAATTCATCACCTCATTGATGCCACAGAATTTATAATACTTGCAATGGCATAGGCTTCTACGACCTCCTCTTGCGATCTGCCTCGTTATCCTTGGTGTCAAAAGTTTGCAGCATAAACAACCTTACGCAATAGCCCATTGTTTGCTCCCAAAGAGTTATTTGACACATTTCCTTTATCTACAGGAGCGCATGAGTATTGTTTGAACGACATTTGTGAGGTAGTGGCATTAAAATTTAAAGAGCATTTGTTGAGGTGATATAAGAGTTCAACCTGTCACATATGTTTCATCTAGACTATCTAGGGGATTGTCACACAATTTCTTGCGATTCTTTTGATTTCTCCCACCCGTAGTGGTGTTCATTCAAGCATGGTGAAGCTGTAGCAATCAAACCCATTACCTTAAATATTTACATCAAGTTTATATTCAATCCACAAGCCCGCAGACCTTTCATGTCTTCGTTGTCCTCACATTGCCTACAGCGACGGGATCTACTACACTGAAAGAATAGCTTCTTTACGAGCATGAGTTTTTAGGCTATTGCAACTCCATTTGAACCCCGGTGTGAAATTTTGCACAATTATCAAGCTCCAATTGTGCACAGAGTTCTGTCGATCTGTTCTGTATCCCAAATTTAAGCACACATGCCCCTCTAAATGCACATTCTGAAGGACACTGTTCATTGTGTGTGCCTATATGCACGTTCTTTGAGCATGTCACTTTGGTGGATATATTATTTTACTGCTCTTTTCAAATCAGAGTGGTTTACAAGCTCTCTCCCACATGGCATCTCCAACAGTGCATCACCTTGCTCAATCGAACCTGCTCTTGTAAAGATCGTTTTTTGGGGAGGGGGGTTCAAAAGAAAGATTATATTTTTCTCCTCTTGTTTCTTTAAGTCTATCATTGGAGAGCTGGTGAAAGACTTTGTTGGGAAGGAGTCGTCCTAGGATCAATTCCTCTCCCTCACAATTTTGCCACAATTTTTTTTGGAGGAAAACATCTTTGAAATATGAACCTCCCTTTTGAGTAAAAAGAGGAGAATGCGATATGGGGAGGAGGAGGAAAAGTCAAAAGTTGCCTTTTCCAAATTTTCTTTGGCTGAAAAGTGAAAAGTATTTTTTACATACCTTCGAAAAAATTATCCTTCAAAGGTTGGGGGGGAGGGAGGGGAGATAATTTGTTCTAAGTACATTTCGTAAGAAGGGCAAAGTTGCAAACACTTTCCCTTCCTAAAGTTGAAATTTGAAGGGAGAACCATATTTTTTCCCACAAAGGGCCTCACACTCTGTGCGACCCGTCCAGACACTTTGCAATGTGAGTCGACCATATAGACAGTTCCATAATACATCTCTATATTTTCTTCCATTATACACTACTTTGATGATGAAAATGACTTGCTCATCCAGAAATACCGTGAGAAGATTAATTCCCTACAAGACACTATTATTGAACTTAAAATGTAAGTTTCTATATTGCAGGACACCAACTCCCAACTTTGTCATGAAGTAACTTCCTTCAAAATATTCAAGAGAATCAATAGGATACTATTACTCAAGCCCGGGATGCTAATTTTGGTATTATCGACCAAATTGTTTCAAAGTAAAGTGGGGTCTCTAATTTCACGTTGTCATAAAACCATCCTAGAACCTTGTCTCCCAACATCATAATCAGTTGGAAGAGAAGGACAAGTCCATCCAGGACCTACAACACCTCAATCAAAAACCTTGTATAAGAAACAAGTGCATTAATAAGTACTAAAGGTCACTTAGAGGATTGCATTAGAAAACTACAAAATTATGCATCTACATCTCTACTCCTGCACTAGTGGCCACCCTTGGGCGATCTTCTCTTAATATTGATGATTCTAAGATAAGGGAGAGGGAAGAAGTACTCGACATGTTGCAACTTGCACGAGGACATTCTGTCTATATCACAGAACCTTTATTCCTCTTCTTTCAATGCATCTTCTCATGCACTGTGGCTACCCATGGGCAATCTCCTAACTTTGCACAACATACTCAAGGCATTGGTTCCTACTGACACGGTATTGTTGCTCCTATTGACCCTAAGATGAGGCCAGTGAGAGCAGCCCTTAAATACTTTGAGGTTTCATTGCTAGATAAAATCATAAAAGCCACCTGAATCCATTTGTAGCTATTATTCCATAGTAACCAAATCCAGCATTATCTACTTCATCTACTGCTGTTTTGCAAGATCCAAACCATACACAATCTGACGATTCATCTATTGTTCATATTCTGTGTCACTGGATGATTCTTCTATTGATTCACAGGAACCTGCCCCTACATCTTTTGATTAGCCTGAACTAGAACTTCCACCATCCATGTCTCAGCAATATCGACATCCTCAAAATAGAGAGAGGAGACATTCTTCATCTCCATCCACCTGTCAAAGATTTGATTGCCACACCTATTGGTTCAATAGTTGCTCTTCTTATCAATCAACAATTAAGAAGCGTAGATGGTGGAATTTTGGATCAATCTGCACTTTGAGGAATCACTGTGGAGTGATTGATGATTGGTCATAACAACATTTGGGCACTTGTTTGAAGACTTCCTATCAACTTGTTTCATCAACTGTACAGCCATATAGTCCTCATTGTTCTTTTTAGTTATCTGAACTTAGTAGCAATCTCTCTTCTCTATAATTTTGATGACAGCCATTTTGCATTGCTTCTTTCATGCACATGTGCAGGAGGAAAACACTTTTATGATGGATAGCCCAACTCATTGCATGAGGTGTTTGGACTCTTGGAGCACTTGTTGAGTCCTTATGACCCTCTTGCTCAAAAAGCGTGTGGTTAGGTTCACGGACTGGTTGCTTGAAATTCTTGTTGATCTTCAACACTCTTGGCTTACTAAAATATTCGTCAAATCACTTTCAACTTCAGCATGCTTTTTGCCATCTTTTATTCATTTTTGGAGATTATTCTTTAGTAGCATTGTAGGATTTGATTCCCTGAACTGATTGTCCGTGGGAATGTTGGGATGTAATATTTACTTGGTCAAATATATCTATGAATGTATCAACACCTTAACCATTGCTTGTAGTCTCACAGTTGTCCTTTATGCCAACTTTCCTTATTTGCATTCCCAAGTCAATCTTAGGGGACGGTGTTGGAGCTTTGTTGGCTAATAATCTTGACTTAAGTCATAACCCATTAAGGACCTTAAATCTTATATGTATTCGAGGCTAAGCCTCATTTGTATACAAGCAAGTTGAAAAACAATATCATTAATGATATTATCTTCAGAGGTACTTATTGTACCCAGGTCCCATACACATCTCATGTACTTAAGTTATCGTTCTTTGTGATTTGTGATTATTAAGCGCTTGGGTTTTCTGATATTAATTGCACAATGCCATACGATTTTGATTTCTAACATGCCATTTTTAACATTTGATAACTAGTGCCTGATTTCTCGGACGGGAATGCTGAAATTTATTTACAGGCAATCTGCAAATGGCTCCCAGGGTCTATATCTTCTCCAAGCTGTCCAAATTGTAAATCTCAAAAATAGTGTTAGATCTAATTTAAATTGGCACATGCTATGTCAAGAATGTCACGATTCATTAGTTTTACTAGTAACTGATTACAGGTCCTGACTCCTAACATATTAAAGAGCAAAGCATCATATGCAGCAACAACTGTGGTTGTGGCTTCCAAACATAATTTCTTGATTGGGAAAAAACACAAGAAATAGTCGCATTAATTGCTGTGACTGTTACTAGTTTACAGCAAAAATTCACATTTGAAATATTATTCTTTCACCAGCCATAACTTATGTTTACCCTTAAGTTGTGTCCCCCTTTGAAATACCGCAACTATGTTTTATTAAAGGGTACCACAATAGCTTGAATTTTGTAGAGAGGCTATGAGCAAAGGAGAGAAAGCCATAAGTTTTTTGAGTTGGAGAAAACAAGTTGCATTTCTCAAGTGAATTCACAAAGGGTGCTGTTGCAAAGCAAAATGCACACAATGATTGTTACTAATGGGGATAAAACGTGATCTTGCTTTTACATACATAAGCCTTTTGCAGAGGATACGAGAATCACTCAACTCACTTCTCTCTTAGAGCTTAGAAGCAATGAAACTTTGCCTAGTAATTGATGCATGCTGCCATGTCAACGGAATGAAACCCTCCTGCTCAATCGTGCTTAGTATTAGACCAGAGCTCTCTCCCTCACTGTCTATATGCGCATCTGTGTGTGCGTGAAACTATCAACCCAAGCAGTCAGTGCAAGTGTACAGGTTGTCCCCACGCTTGGGACTTGTAACAGAAAAGCGAGTAAATACAAAATACCCCATGATGATATGGAAGTCTATGCGAACAGTTTGTACATGTTTCATGGGATCAGTAGTTTGTGAGTTTGGAATAAACTCAAGTAAAACATAATCATGATAAGAAATTGCCATTATGCAGGCATGACCCAAGAGATGAAGAGTTACTGCTTTTGTATGCGAGTAAAGCATCAGGGAATTTCCAGGCAAGCAAGAAGTGATGACTTGTAGTTGTTTGAAAAAACCATGAATTGAATACTGGTAGCGAAGAAAAATTAAAGGGGATTTCGATTTACAGCCAAATCAACAGCAGTGGGATAAAAGCTTGCAAGCTGCAAAATTTACAGGAGCCATTAGAGCGTGCTTTTTACTTTCCATCCACTCACGTCTCCTTTGGCTGAGTCCAGACTGGAGAATGGTGAATTCGCATTAGCAAGACTCGAGGGGGACCGAATTGTAAACATGTATGCACATACACATTCATTAGAGGCATTAACTAGTTTAACGAAAGCAAACAGTATGAATAATGCACCCCGCAGCGCAGCACTAATGACAGCATACGATGGGATATATACCGTTAGATGTAGAGGCAATCCACATCCGACAGTAATGCCATGATATATGGTCATTATGCTGCGCTGGAGGGCTGCTTATTGCTTACCATCCTGCGAATGTTGATAAAAAGCAAATGCAATTCCCCGTGCGACTGGAGGATGCAGGGCATGTAATGGCTTCGGATTTGTGGAAATTTGAGCTAATTTTGCAATAATTAGAACAAAGGAAATTGCCAAAATGCAAAGGATGACATTTAAATAGCAAATACACATTCTACAATTAAACAATTCAATCAGAAAACCAGAAACTTATCTCACATTTATTAAACCCTAGAAACGGCGCGGAAAGATATAATCTGCGAGTGCGGAAAAGAAAAACCTACAACCGCCCACTGCGAACCCCTTCATATACGCTACCTTATTCCAGAATGCCAAATTGCCAATGACAAAACGAAAAAACTGTGTGATAAACGGTGTGGTCAATGCGAAACCTCGAGCAACTTGAGAGCATTAATGGCGAAAGCTGAAGAAAACTCACCGTTAAAAGCCATGGCAGATATTAGAACAAGTCCACGGTCGGATCGAGGGCTCAAGGCTGGATCGAGGGCTCAGGGCTGCGCCTCCGAGAAGTTGTCGTATATTTAAGAAATATCTCCACTGGGCTCGTAATTTTCAACGCCTCAGCCAGTGCGGTAATTGCAAGAGAGGCGGCCGTGGGCAAGTGAAGTTAAGAAGAGGGCAGGGGCGTGAGGGTCCACCGTGGACTGCCTACATCCATGGAAGCGTAAGAATTGGGGGAAATCGATGTTTCGTGGGTAGTTTTGGTTCTCCGCAGCAACTGGTGGAGCCATCATTATTACCATTACTCGGATGGCCGCCATACCGCTGACCGGGTCTCGGCTCGTCTTCTCGTCACTTCACAGTCTTCTTCGCGCTTCGATTCTACTGTCTCGTAACGGATATTGTGACGCCTGTTGAGCGAATTCACATCAAGATTGCATTGACTTCGTGCCTCGATTCTACTGTCTCGTAACGGATATTGTGACCCCTGTCGAGCGAGTTCACATCAAGATTGCATTGTCAATGCAGTAAATTCTTATTATTTACGTCATTGGAAGATGTTATGCTTGCCATGATTTTGGTGGAGCTATTGGAAATTGGAATTATTATTACTTTCAAAATAGGTTAATTGTTTGTAATCATTTTTATAGATAAATGATATAATAATAAAAAGAAAGTGTAAAGATTGCATGTGAGTAAGAATTTTTTTAAATGGTGGAGTGCCTTTAGGTCATGTGGAGATGTCATGCTTGCCATTATTTTGCTTGAGCTAATGGAAATAGGAATTATTATTACTTTAAAAGATATTGAAATCTGTTATCATTTTTATAAATAAAAATTAATATAAAAAAATTGTAATTGAAAAAGTATTAATTAAATTATTTTAAAGAAATAAATTAAATTAATAGTAAAATTATGAATTCAAATTCAATCACCTTATTAATTGATATTAAATTTATTATCTCACTTTTACAACATGTTTTAAAATTTAGAATATATTTTTTTCATTGAAAAAAAAAGACTAAAGGCCACCAAATCACAAGTCGAAGCCTATATAACAACCACCACAATACAGACAAATAACGGTCAAACACTAGATAACAAGTCCCCTCCAAATAAAGTACGTCGGCGATCCACAAAAAAGAAAGGCCCACTGGCCCAGAGTTGAACCAAAATAAGCCCACAATCTAGGACTATCAACAAGTATTTGAAGACCAGATTTGAAACGTGAGAGGATTCGCATCCCATGGAACAATACCATGCCAATTACACTGAATATCAAACCACTAAGGGTATCTAGAGGAATATAAGCCGCATTCGCAAAAGGGTACCCACTGATCCAGTAGGAAAGACCATCCAAAAAATAACTGACAAAACAAAAAAGAGCCCAGTGGTAGCAAAATATATAGAGAGACAATACTAGAACTAAGGTGGCTTGAAGATATCAATGCATTCAACTGAAGTCTGCACACCATCCAGCCATAAAACACTGGAAATATGGCCCTCTGATACCTGTAGAGCTTGTTTAGAGAGATCATCAACCTGCCTATTATATTCTCGATAAATATGTTGAAAAGATATGTTCGAGAATTCTTCAATAAGAATTTTTGTTTTCGCCATCCAATAATTACGGGCTGAAACCTGTAACATGGATTTGTTGAGGGCCTAGTTAATAATAATCATAGATTCTCCCGCCACTTGGATAGTGTCAATATGTTTATATCTAACAAAATATAATAACATCCATAATGCTAACAACTCACTCTTTGTATTAGAACCCGGACCACAATTCATTTTTAAACAATAATAATTGTTACAAGGCACCCAAAGAATTGCCCCCACTCTATTGAAACACAAATGGTGCTAAGAAGCCCCATCGAACAAGCCTATAACTGTATTTAGTCTGAAACTGGGACAGGCCTATAACCGCCTAGGGACAACCTTTGGAATATTAGAATCCTTACATCCTTCTTGGTAAGCGGCAATAGCCAAATACCCACTCTACAAGCACTTGAATACGTGTCCTCAAAGAGTACAAGGTTCTGCTCTTTCCAAACCTACCAACAAATATAGCCGAGGAGCTCCAACCAATCATTACATTGGCGAGCCAATAACTATAGTGAGAGGATAAAGAAGCCAATGCCCAATCCCATGAAAAGCCACAAATACCTCGAGTATGTTTCCAAACCATAACAATAAAGGAGTAGTATATTAGAAGGGAGTCCACTAATTCCTCCTCACAATGGCATAGGGGGGAAATATTGGGTCCAATACCACCTCGCTTCATAAAATTATCCCAAACGAGGATACGATTTCCCAGGGCCAGCCACAGAAAGAGCTTTGTTTTTAAAGGAAGATACCACTTCGAGATCTTACAATACCACCAACGATCCTTAATCACCACCTCCACCATAAGTGCATCATAAGCCATTTTGGCATTTATTTGCCCCGATTTCAAATTCCAAGACCAGAGGAGGGAGATCCAACTATTGAGCAGACAACCAACCATTGTCGTAGACCGAATGCCAAACAAAAATGGTTACCTAGTCAAGCATAACAATTCCTTTCGAATTGAGGACATACTTCAATTATGCAGAAAGACTGAAAACAAAGGACCGCCAATAATGGGGTCGCACCCCACTTTGATCAAATGCCCATCACCCGGATTCTAGGCCAACCAGTCCCCCAAAATCTGAAAAGAAGATGTTAGACTATTCCATATATTAGAAACACCTTTGACAGGTTTTCTTTCATAATGAATCCACTCTAGAATAAAACAAGATTTGAAATATTACCCAACAATAAATTTGCTCCACAAATAAAGCCCTCCAAAGACTTTTAGCGGCTAGAGCTTGAGCAAACTTGAAGATATTTTTAAGGGCCCAGCCTCCCAAATGTTTAGGCCTCACTAAGCTTTCCCACTTAACCAAATGATATTTGTTCTTTTCCTTGATCCCAGACCATAGAAAGTTAAAAACCTTGCTATGAATACTACTTAATATGGTCTTCGAAAGCTTGCACAATGATAACCAATATACCGGTATATTCTTCAATACCGATTTCACTAAAGTTAGTCTATCGCCCAAAGAAAGCCAATAGCAACACCAATGATTGATCCTTTTATCTATCTTCTTTAAAAGTCAGTTCCAATCTCCCACCAAGTTGTTGTTGGGTTTAATACAATATCCAACATATTTTATGCCCTGGCTAAGAGGGGACACTTGATAAGGAATCTCTAGATTTATCTAAAGCATAATGGCCCGATCCACGCCATGTTCTAGGAAGCATGATTTGGAGTCACTAATAATCATACATGTCACCCTGTAGAATAATTCTAAAGAATTATTACATGCCAACCATTCCTCAACCTCTCCCATACCAAATAGCAAAACGTCATCCACAAATAATAAGTGAGTGATATACGCATGTCCCAATACTTTAGTACCTTTGATAGAGCCTTCTGCAATCTTACCATGTACCAATGTTTAAAAACTCTCACTTAAATCCAATAATACATTGGATAAATTCATCTAGGTGCATTGCCTATTAAAAATGGAAGGAATTCCCATTAAATGCATCTTTTAAGATTGATTCAAAGCACAGGGTTGGCAGGTGCAAGGTGGGTGTTCTTCAACCCCGGAGGAAAAATAGAGACTACCTATGCCTAGGGATTAGGGTGACTTGTGGGTGACTTCAAATAATCAAGTTGAACCCATTGCACTTTGGCAAGGTTTGACACAAGCTCATCGACGAAAGATAAGACATAGTATAGTAGTCGAGGATTCAATGCTATGATTCGGCACATAGCTCTTAAATCGACTCCAAAGGAAGGATCTCTTTGTTGAATACTATGGAGAATTCAACAACTTATCTCGGACTTTGAAGAAGTGAAGGTCTTTCATGTTCTACGTGAATTAAATAGAAGAGTTGATTGTTAGGGAAACATGGCATGCATTCTAGAGTAAAGTACCTTAGAATTTCATGGGGGGAGATATGTCATTCCACCATCCCCTAGCTCCATCTCCAAGAATTTCAAGCTATATTTTAGCAAGGGTAATTTACCCAAATAATGTTTAAGCATATGGATCTCCATTTATTGGCCATGGGGTGGTATCATGTTAACAAGTGGCAAGGCAATCGCATGCAGGTTGTCACATTTAAGAATGCAACTACGAAGGAATAAGGGAGTTAATTGTGACATGCCCAGTGAGATGGTTTGCGCGTGAGAACATGTGGGAAAAGATGGATACCCTGTGTACTTTGGCATTGAGTAATGGAAGGAAAATCATAGAGGATAGTGTCAATTCTCGGGCTACGTTGAAGGGCAGCCGCATTTGTAATAGAGCGAACATTCAAGTTGAAACATGGTGGAGTAAGAAACTCGGGGCTGTTGTTGATAAGTTATTGTGTAGATATGGAGATAATGGGAGGTTGCTTATCTCTACAATTCTCTTTCCAGGCTCCACAAAAAGCTTCAATCTCACAGTCCACTATCGATGTTGAATGTTATGTTCTATTTATGAAGTTTGTTTGGAGTTAGAAGGTCACCATTGCAACAGGGATCTTTGTTCGCGAAGGAAGTCTTTTACAGTGGCAAGGTTATCTAACGACAATCCTGTGATCAAATGTGGGCAAGTTTTCAGCATCAAAGTCTTCTTTATTGTGGAAGTATCCATTTTAGGTCTTCAAATTAGTTGGTTATCTGGAATTCTAAATAGAGATACTATTGCTTTGTTACGAGTAAATCGGCACACTTCCCTAGCAATAGAAGTTAAGGTTTTAGAAGTTATAACTCTCGATACCCACCCCTCCTACTGTAGAAATTTAGAGAGACAAGCAGACTAGTGTGGTATAGGAATTGAAGGTAGGGAAAGAAGAAATAGTTTCATGATGGAGAATGCAAATGAAAGAAAGGAAGTCATTGGCAGAGGAATGGATTGTCTGAATGCTAAAACTTCTGAAGCAATATTGCGAGCTCTATATAAAATGGATAGTCGTGGGAAAACCCTGGAGAGTATTGTTGTCCCAGACTCGTCAATTACGCAAATTCAATTGGAAATGTTGAGTGCATAGGTGAATAAGATGACTACCAAGCTCATTATGGCTGAAATCAAAATAGATTATCTTAAAAGAAAAAATATGAGCATGAGGATCAAATTTGGGCCTTGAAGCTTAAGGTGGAGTTACAGGATCAAGGGGGAAACATGGAGGACCAGGCAAGTATTGAAGCTCATAAAATATCAGACACTCCTCTAGATGCAGAGAATAAGGTAGAAGGCATGTAGAGGCCAGGTTCTATTTTTTTTATTTTTTTTGTAATGAAGTTTAAATGTGTTTTTCTAGCTGATCAGTACTGTAGGGTTTATTTCAAAAAAATATATGCAAATAACATAAGTTTAGTAGTCTCCATGTGTTGTGAGCCAGAAATTTTGTGTTTTGCAAAGACATATGTAAATCTCTATTATGAAACATTATGATGTACACAGATTGGTCGATAAGACCCATCCCTTTTTTTATCAATACTAAAGTACTCATTTTTGTTATATATATATATATATATATATATATATATATAATCTTTTCCATCAAGTATTTGACAATACAATATTCATTGGTTATGATTTTTCTTTACTACAATATTCATTGGTTATGATTTTTCTTTACTGCAATTTGTAATAAATTTGTTTATTTTTTGTTTTAATTTTAATTTATTATTATTTATTATCACTATAAATCCTTCATATCATATATATATATATATATAATAAGTTTAAAACAAAAAAATTTACAATTAAAAGATTATAATTAAATATAGTTAAAAATTATACAAGAAAGTGTAAGTTTTTAGTTTTTAGTTTTTTTTTGTTTTTTTCATGAGAACCTCTCTAAGCCGCTTAATGAGCATTATCGATTACGCCACTTGGATACCAAACTCATGGCATGGGGCCAGGCTTAATGTTGGATAGGACATAATCAATGGGAGTATGGTCACCAACGTGGTCGTACGAGGCCTTTAAGGATGAGGTATATCCACTCCCACCCCTCCCAGGGATTCAAACCTAAACTTCCGTTGAGACAACCATTAAAACTCTCAAACCTCACCGCTGGCTCCTACCCTCAACCTCACAAAAAAGTGTAAGTTGTGTTAAGATATTATTCCAAATGCATTGTCAAGTATAAAGCTTACAAAATATTTGAAGTAGAGATAGCTTAGCTAGAAATTAGTCACACTCCTATATCCAAAAAAAATAAAAATAGATGGGTTAATTGTCCATTCCTACATCCCAAAAAATAAATAGTTGGCTAAATTATCAATTCCAAACAAAAATGGACTTGTATATGTTCAATTTTATAATTTTGTCATTATACCGGACTTGTAAATTCAAATTCAAAGTGATCTTATATTTGGGGGCCACCGTTATGGCCGGGTGGCTGGGGCGGTCGGCTGTGGCCGTCCCCACCCAGGATCGACCCCGAGACCTCGTCCAATTCGGCATCCTCACCCACCATTGGGCGCCGGTTTAACTAGGTTGTGAAAAAAAAGTGATCTTATATTTAATTCGCTAAACATCATGTTATTTCTCACAAGAGCAAAACAACAAAATCTAAAAAGTCTGTAATGACGCCAAATAAGTTAAATATGGAGTTCTCACGGAGGAGAAGTCACTATTAAGAATTGTGTATGTTTTGTTAATCACATAGAATGCCTTGAACATTAGGCAACACACTTTCGCAAGTTTGAGATGTGAAAGTCAATTAATGAGATTTTTGGGATAAGTAATTGTATTGATTGATATGTTTTATCGTTTGAATTTGAATTTTACATTTATATTATATAATAATTTACTCTTAATGTAGACATGTTTATTAAATTTCAATTTTGAATATTTGTTTTTAAATATCAAATTTATAAATGAAATTAGCTTTCAAAATGGATAAAACATTTTTAAATTTTTATTTATATTGTATAATATGATTATTTATATTAAATTTATAACCCTTATATGATGCTAAACCATATACTTTCTACACTAATTTGCCATAAGAGTTTTGTGTTCACAATTTCACTTTAGACTAGCTTGACTTACATGATGATCATTTTTGCTTTCATAAATAATTAATATTATTTTATTATTAAAATTAAATGTTTATTTATTTATTTTTAAACTAATATTTTTAAATTCAAAATTTTGATTTATTCTTTCTAAATCTATAATTATATTTATTTTTAAATTATTTTTGTTAATCCAAAGCTTTGATTTATCCACTATAATTAATATTTATCCACTATAATTAATAGAAGTACATTATTAAGATATGTCATTTCCAAAACTCCAAAGTAAGATGTAAGGGCATTAGGTCAATGTAAATGTAAGGATTTATTGAAAAATAGAGTTGATGTATTGGCATATAACTAGATGTATTATTAAAAAGTTGTTGGACTTTTATTTAATGCATATTATAAAATTAAGTTTTACTTTTTAATCTTTCGTAATTGTGATTTTTTAATCAAAATTTCATATACTTTAAGATATTAAGTTTGTTTTGTTTTGTCTTAGTCTATTCTTTATTAAATCTAGAGGAGCGAGGTGCTCTATAGCTTAGTATGGGGGAGATGTTGTCATGTAACGTAGCGTTATGTTACCAAAAATAAAAAATTAAAAAATTAAAAAAATTCATGTCCGTTCATAAATAAAAAAATTCAAACCAAATAAAAAGTAATTAAAAAAATGCGGCTCATAAAATAATAAATTAAAACCAAATGAAAAGTAATTAAAAAAATCCAACTCATAAAAAATAAAATTAAAACCATCATAGATCCATCTTAAACTGAATCTATCAAGCACCAAGAGGGGTCAAATTTATGGAGGAGTAATTTTTTGGATGTGTACAGAATTTAAGTTAAAAAAAATTACACCGCAAAAAATTGGATCCCTCTCAATGATTTGTGAAATTTAGTTCACGCCAAGCTCTGATCAAGAAATTACTCTCTCTCACAAGTAGTCTCACACAACTAGTCAAGAACACTGAAAAACAGTCAAGTATGATGCAAACAGAATTACTCTCATGAATAATAATACATCAGGAAACCTTGGGCAAGTAATAGGCTGCAAATATATAACATTACATCAGAGATTCGAATGGATACGGATGCCATTCGAATCCTCACAAAAGTAGGCTTACTAAAAATATGCAAAACCCCCCTAGGTGGAAAGTGTGCTATCAGTCACCTCAAAGGCTCACGAATTTCTGAATGAGTGATCAGATGGTGATGTAGGATGGAAAAGCATGCTAAATCCAGAATTTGGAAGGAAGAAACATCATGGAGGATGAGTTGGCCAAAAAACAGTAATACTAGTCAACTAGTTTTTCACCTTTCACCCAAAAGTGGTAAAAAGCAGTAAGGCGCCTTTCTATTCCAGGATTAGATAAAATCAACCAAAATCAAATCAGATCTTATCTAGAATCTTCAGAAATGCGCCCAAGTGACTCTAGGAAGCCTGTGGTCGACACAATGATGATTTGTGGTCCACACAATGTATAATTTAGCCAACTACCTAGTCTAACACCTAGGAATTAATAAAAAATGATCAATAATGTTATCCTAAGGTATTAAATAACATGGATGGGTTTAAATATTCCAACATGATTGATAGATCCACATTTAAGATGGATCTATACTAGTTAACAAATTATAAAGCAAAAAAACTCTCTAACCATCTCGATTACACAAAAATAATAGTACAACATTTAAAATATATTATTTCCCTTCTCTTTTCTTTATCTTACCAAGCAAATTTCAAAGCAAAAGGTTTATCTAATAACAATCTTGATTGCACACAAATAAAAAAAATTAAGAATGTGTTATTTCCCTCCTCTTTTTATTATTATCTTATCAAGCAATGGAGCCACATATCTCACTTCAAGCTATTAGTGCCAAGGTATTATTCAACTAAGTCTTTGTTGCTAAGTGTATCCGTTTTTTATTGCAAAACCCTCATCCTGGGTAATATTGCATCTAGGTTTTTGAGAGTATCATACAAAATTATTTTATCTTTTTCATTTTAATCCTATAAAAATTATGAATTGTTTGCATTTATTTTAATTGATAATGATTAGATGACAGTTATTAACGTTTTTTTAAAACTAATTTTGGTCTATTAGACATTAAAAGTAAGGAATCACTTGGTTTCTTTAAAAATTTATTATATACTCAAAAAGCTTTGATAAAAGCATTTCTAAATCACCATAGTTGTGATGAGTTAAAAGTTTAGGAAGGTTAGTATTGTAGAAAATATTTTGAAATTGCACTCCAATGTGGTTGTACACATGATAGTCTATGATAAAGTGATTTTCATCTTCAACCCTCTTGGTGTCACAAAGATGACAAATTATTTCGTCCCATGGCATTTTAGGAATTTTCCAACACCATGTTTCACTATGGAGCTCGTAACAATTTGTTCTTATTTTAGCAATGTTGATTTTCTTCTCTACAATAGTTAAAATATAGAGATACCTTTGGTCTTCTAGACTAGGGTTGATCACCTCCTTATATTATCTTAATTTTATCTTATCCTCTAACTCTTTATCGCACTGCATCTTCTCCTTAAATTTAGATGTAATACTATTTTCAATATTATCACCATTATGCAAAGTGACCTCTTCCTCCACTCCCAATGATCTACCTAAGGCTTGACGTCTTTATGCCAACCTTGCTTAAGCTGTAGGTGGTTTTGACTAGAGTATGAAGCAATCTTAAAAAGCATATTGTCCCCCATGGTGTTTATTTTGTTCTTGTACATTAGGTACCTAGTCATAGTCATGCTCTCAATTAGGGAGAGACTCGCTTATATGAGGAGGATAGGATAGGGTGTATTGCCTTTAATTTTGAGATTATATGTTATAAAACACTTTTGAGTTCCTCTATCCTTATCCATTCTCTAGAGATGTTGCAGCCCCAAATTTCACCTCCATACAAGATAACAAGGGTGACGATTGTTTAAAAAATGAGTTTCTTCCTATTTCAAATCCAAAGGTCTATTGTTACAACTATTTTCAAGTCCATAGTAAGATTTTCACCCTCCATTAATCCTTTTCTCAATGCTATAGTTCTAGTTAAGCTTATGATGAAGATCAAATCTGAGATATTTGTTTGAAGTCACTTCCTCCAAGTTGTTGTTGTCATACATGAAATTATCATAAGTGATCTTTTGGGATTTGATTATCATAACCTTTGTTTTGTCAGTGTTAATAATCATGAGCATATTGGAGCAAAAATATTTGAGAATTTTCAGTTGCTTATTGAGATCATATGGACTCATTGCCATAAGAACAATATCATCAACATAGATAAAAGGATGATGACTATACCCACCAAAGTTGTGCCGGCACAACCTACCTCTTCCAAACAAACCTCTAGCTTGTCAAAGTAAATACCAAAAAGGGTAGGGGATAGGGGACAACCTTACTTGACTCCTATGTTATAATTAATTTCTTCTGACTAGCCCTCAGAGTTCCTAAACTTGGCAATAACATTCTCGTGCAATCTTATTGCAACAACTCTCAACTCGAAAGAGACTTTTAGCTCTTCTAAAATATTCCAAAGGTTAGTTATGGCACAACAAAGAAACACAAAAGATTGGTTTTATTATTGTGACACTCCTCGGAAATGGTCCTAAGAGTAACAAGGTGGTACATAGTTGAATGATAGCCCCAAAATCCTGCCTGGACTTTACCTATTTTTCCGTAACTTTCTAGCCATATCATAATCTTCTTTTCCAAAATAATTCCATATAATTTGGTTAAAAGAGACCTAATCATAATGATCCTATAATTAGATGAATTACTTTTATCTCCAGTTTTAAAAATAGGAACAACTTTATGTCCAGGGTTTGGGGAATCCTTGCCTAACTGCTAAATTGAAGAGATTGTGGATGTGAGGGATGAGGATAAGCTTGCCAATTTTTAAAATTTCTACTTGGTATCCTTCGATCTCCTTAGCTCTCCCTTTTGTGGGTCACTTAACCCCAAACTCTATGTCTTCTAAAGAGAAAAATTCTTCCTATGTTAAAAGGGTTTGAATGTTTTCCACAACAACATTTGGTTCATAAAGCTTTTTAAGGTGGGAATTCCAGTCTCTCAAGGGAATTATATTGTTTTCTTTAGTTCTATGACTTAGAACTTTACTCCATAATTTCTTAAGATCCACCTTAGAGAGGTGTAAAATATTATCTTTTTATTATTATTTAGATAACACATTTTTTCCCTTTTAATTAGGGATATATATCTATAGATCTTGTTGTTTTTTAAGGACTCGTTAGGAGAATCCCTAATGGATTTTCTAGCATGCTTGCATACTTTATCATACCAAGGGTTAGTTGTACTATTCTCCTTTTTACATGACGCCATGATAGAGAACTTCTTAATGGAAGTAGAGAGGGTTCTGGTAAAATTATGATATTTAATTCATCATTTAAATCCATTAAAAACATACCAACTTTATTTTTATTGAATATCAAGTGCTTTTGGTTAGTATAATTCTATGTTATGGGGCTTATGTGCCTGTCAAAGTTTAGAATTAGGGTTAAAGGTCCATTGTTAGAGTTGGGATCATGGTCATTTAAGATGTCAAAAATTATTATTCGGTTGTATACAGTCACATTATCTATGACACTACTACCCAAACCATGGATACAAGTCATATGGTTGAATTTCGGTCACTTCATAAAACCATTGCAAATTATTAGATCTTGAGAACTACAAAGCTTGATTAGCTTGGTACCAAACAAATTCTCAACCAAGTCTTCAAAGTTTCTTTTGTATATGCTAGTTAAAACAAGGTCCTCGTCTAGCCATTAAGGATTCGGGTTAGAATCATTGTTTAAGATAATAGCTCGCTAGTTACTATTCTAGCATTTAAGTCTCTTAGCAAGAGGACATTGCTTTCATTTCTTAGGCTGGAAATATCTTGTTCCAAGCCAATGTAAGGACAATTTTTATCTAGATTGTGCTTCTTATAAAAGGTAGAATCAATAGGCACAAAATAACATATTGTTTTATAAAACTTCTTAGCATTGATATCTGAAATCTCCATCCACATGTGTTGATTGAAAGGATCTTTCTTGTGAAACCTAATATGAGGAAAAGTGTCCTTCTTTATGTAACAAGCTATGCCTATGATCCCTATACAATAGGATCTCCATATCGACAACAAGGCAAATCCTTCTATGTTAGGGACCTTATAAGATTCTTCATACTCCCAAGTTTCAACAAGCAATATAATATCAATTTCACTCTGGATCCAACTTAACATGGGACCCTTTCTCCATGGAAAGCCATGGTAGTTCCAAGAGAGGATCTGAAGTGTCCCAAACTGCTACTTATTATCATTCGTTTGTTCTTTATTCCTAATAATAGTTTTTTTATGCCTAATTATTATCTGTTTTCCTTCCTCTCTAGCTTCCTTTATCTTTTGAACATCATTTCTTAATTCAACTTGATCTTTTGGAATAAGATCTTCTTTATAATCATTATACAATTTTCTCAACAAAATTTATATTCAAATTTTATAAAAATATATTTAAATTATTTAATTTATTAAATTTTACTCAATTTCACATTCTTATAATATAATAATTTACTTTTAACATAAAAAAGTCCATTAAATTTTAAATTTAAATGTTTGTCTTAATATACATATATTCAAATTGCATAACTATCCAAATCCATCAATAAAATTAGCCTTTGAAATGGGCAATTATTCTATAAATAATTATTTCAAATTGCATAAACTATCTTAATCCATCAATAAAATTAACCTTAATAACACCGAATCTCTAGAAGGAAGAAAGGTTATTTTGAAGTTACATAAAATTATTATAACACACTGAAACGTTGAACACAATCCAAGAATACGACTTTACTCCCATTTTCATATTATTTCTTGAACCCATTATATCATGCGAAATCATAATAGGTAGTGGATAATAATTGTCAATTGATGGTCATGAGATTTATCTTTGTATGTAGTCTACAAACATATAATGATTTTGATTCTTGTAAAAGCAACACTCAAACATAAAATCTAGTTGCACATATGAAATTACAATCATCTTATTCACAAGAGCTGAAATGGTTAAATTACCAAGTTTATAGACAATTCATTTAGTTTAATCAATGTGTCCTTGAAATAATCATGGAGTGTTTTTACTATGCTTTTAACTAAATCATGAGGCACCCATATATTATTTCGGTCAAACAAGTGATTTCTAGTTACCTAAAATTACCTATCCCTATATTTGAGAACTTAGGTAGGGATCTAATGTGGAGATTTGATAAATAAAAAGAATTTTGATAAGAATTTAATGTGGGAAGATTTGATAAATACAATTAGAAATAAGATTAAAAGTTAAACGTTTACGCCCCATTCCCTTTTCTTCCATTTTCTTGGCTAAAAGAAATCTAATCGAAAAAGTCAATCCTTTGAGCCATTTTTTTTACAAAGTTTACATATTGATGGATAAAGTTCTAAATGTAATTGAATAACTTCATAAGGACTTATGTGGGGAGGGGTTTAACTAGAAAGCAAAATTGCAAATGACCTTGCATGGAATGAAAGATATGTGTTGTCCTTAAACTCACGGTGTATTAGACTTAGAAGAAGGAAACTCATGAAGCATTTAGTGGGGAAGGTTATATGGCAATATATATCAAGCAAAGGCGCACTACAAGCCTAGGTATGGTCAACCACGTATGCTCATGGTATTCAACAACAAGACCTTGTTCATGTTAAATATTTAGGGAGAGGATCATATGACTAGGAAAGTCCTTGATAGTCTGAAAATCTTGTTCACGCATATGTTTTTCGGGAGATTGGGGATGGAAATTAGGCCCAGTTCCAAGAAGAATCTTGTCCACAATCTTCACCATTGACAAATCTAAAACATCCTAGAAACCAAGGTTTCCTTCCTTGGAGAAGGGTAGAAGTATGTTCATATAGTCTTGCACCTATGGAGAGAATAGAAAGATCCACCTCAATGGTCATTGAATATTTTAAGCAAAAGAAAATATCTCATGTGGCAAGAGCCAAAACTAAGAATAATTTCAATATATGAAGGGGAAGATCATTTTGACGAGGCAAGTCAAGAGATGAAAACTTTGCAACTAAGCATTCGTACCCATATCTACAAGCAGAGAAGGCAATAGCCCAAGGGATGGCATTTTCCAGTAAATATAGCCACAAATATCAACCTTATTATGGTTAGTGACAATTTTTTTTTTTTTTGACATGGGACTGTGTAGAAAAGACGTGATACCTAGGTCCATCTTATTATGTAATGTGTAGAGAAGGAGTACAGAACATAAACCACTTACAGATAGAATGTGAATTTGTTAAAGCATTGTGGGAACGAGTAGTTATTGAAATGAGGTAGAATGGGGAAATGATCAAGTGGAGTTTCACCTATGATATGAACGTGGACAATAACTAGACATTCCATATATATATATATATATATATATATATATATACACACACACACAAATAAAGAAAAATAAATAATAAACAAATGATAAAACAAAAGGTAATAAAGCAAATATTAAATGATATTTGATAAACAAATTACCATATAGGCAAGAGACGTACCTTTCCATTGAAAAGGCATGAAGGACCATATTTAAATTGTCAACGAAAGTGTAATGTATTCATTAATTTATTTATCTGTTATAAAACTATATACATTTATGTCTACACAGCCATTGCTTGTGAGATATAACATTGGTATCAGAGTTGAATCGTACAAGTTCATACCAGTTGTTGACATTGTACATTCTACACTAATTCCACACCAGTCACTGCTCCTGTACATTATGTTCCATCTGTGTCCGTACACTTGCACTATATAGTCACTCTGAAGGACAAAAAGACCACCGCATATGTTAGGAAGACCCGTACTAGTCCATACTGTACAATTCTGTTGGAACAACTGTCACCTACCCAAATTTCTGAAAATTATTATTTTATTTGCAAAATACTTTATGTTAAATTTAATTACAAATTTTTGTAATTCTGATCAATTCTGATCAAGGATGAATGTAATTACTGATTATTATTATTTAAATAAATTAATTAGGAGACAAACACCCAAGGGGACTGTTAAATGAGTGTTCACTGACCCACTAGGAGGAATGGAAGCTGTTGGAAGGTATGGGACAGATGGCAACAATTGCATCACAACACTAGTTGTTGGTTATGGGACAACTACCCCTAAAAATGTGGCATTATCCCCCAGGTGGAGGGAGTGAGCAGGCAACTCATTTAATGACCCAGTAACAACTGAAGAGGCCTAGGCAGCCTACATAAGGCAAATTCGAATTGAGCAGGCAACTCTTAGACAATATTTTTGCAGGAATATTTCCTCATGTGCATCAGGTGATCACTGAGAGATTCAAATAGGGAGGCTAGTTGTGAGTGCAATCATAAGTCTGCAACTATTTGTTAAGGAGACCCAGAGGTGCTGGAGCAGGTCCCTTGGACTGCTAACTCTTGAAGATTCGACAAGTGATTTGCTACTGCAAGAAGAGATCCTAAATTCCTAAGTTTCTTCCTCCTGGTGGTTCAGTGAACAGGCTCGGGAGTCCTAAGGCAAGTACTTGACTGTCTTCGGGAATTGGTTGGGTGGAACAGTCTTCTTGGGCTGTTTGTTCCCTACAGATTTATCCAGGTTTTACTGTTTCCTACTTGTTCCAGTTATTTCTGTTTAAAAGTCTGAATGTTAAAGTTTGATGATGAATCGAATTAATAAACCAATATCTACATTTTTCCACATGTTGTTTTATGCATCGTACTGTAGTGTAGATAAGCAAATTAAGTATAGATGAATAGATAGGCAAACTGCCATTTGATTCGATAGATAAAGTACAGTGATTGAATTATGTTTTTATTTTCTGCCCTATAGCTAATAACAGTAGTAATTACTATACAGTGTCTATTACAGTAAATAATATTCCTTGTTTTCATGAAAAAGAAATGTTGTATATTCCCTGTATAATTACACTGTGTTTTCCTATCCCTATTATTTACATGAGAAAACAATGCAATATGTAGTTCTGTATATCATATTTAGAAATAACCTTTTTTTTTTTTTTTTTTTCTTCTTCTGCAAAATAAATAAGAAGTGCTAGTTATGATCATAAGCTAGAAATTACAGTCAACATACTTTTCACTCACACACTGTATTTTCCTTCATAAAATCACTATAAATTACTTTATTCATAATCGTTTCAGTATTATTAGAAACTGTAAACAAAAGAATTGCAAACCCTATTTTTATCTTACTCTTCTACAATTACAATCATATGTATTACTCTCGTTGAGTGTCGCTTTATCTATTATTTTACAAACTGTAGATAGTATTGCTGCAAATTAAATAAAGGAATAAATTATGGACAAAGATACAATCCACAGTAAATTCACAGTCTTCACATTTCACATTATTTTCATTCCTACTATAACCATTGCCTTTGATTATTTAATTCAATCAGATAATGAAAACATTACAAACGATATTCTTTGCCATCATTCATTTTATTTATATAGTTATTCTAAACTGTAAGTGTCGATTTCAAAATTGAGTTTCATTTCAACCCTAGATAGAATTTCTTTTCCATAAATCAATCGTTTTTGCATAAACAAACACAATCTATACAAACTATGGTTTTTGGCTTCAAAGACCTTTTTAGAAGTTCATTTTCAAACATTTATCTTTTATAGTCAAATAAAACTTGAACTAGGGTATGGCCCTGTTCCTTTCCATTTCACAAACGAAGAGAAGAACCGTTTTGTAATTACATATTACAGACTTATTAACTACGACAAGGTTCTTAAACCCTAGCATAGCTCGAAAAACACGATACCAACCTACAGTACTAAATCTTATAACACAGACGATTGGCACATAATGAAATAGCATGTTTTTCATTGTCGAGAAGGAAAACATTGTTTACACAGTAGACGAGCCTCGACTCCATTTATCACTTATCATAACTTAAACCAACAAGTCATGGCTCGAAGTTTAAACCAATACAAGTTCCAATTTCAAGAAGGGAAATCAACGATTTCAGAAAACAAAAGAATTACAACATATTTTCCAAACAAAATCGCACAAGGTTTATTCCCAAGTGTAAACATTTTAAACAGGTCCAAAAACCTTTAGCATTGACGAGTAGTATAACTCCCAGTTCGACGAACCTAGTCATCAAAGTTTAAGACCGAGTATCATACATTTAGACGAGGGTCACAGCCCTGTACAGACATCGTTTGAATAATAAAAAGGGTCTTCAAAGTTTTTCAATTAACAGACATTGCCGAGGCACGGCAAAATGCTGGTCACTCATCTTTTGAAACCACATCAACCAAAGTTGAAAGGCACCTACGAGGGTTTGAGACCCGGAGCTTACCAGGAATGGAAGCACGTCGTTCCTTTCCAAACCCTTACTCAAGTCGTTCTTCGAACCTTGCAACTGACAAAACAATAGTTTGGATTTAGGTAATTGTTACATTTTAAACTGAAAGTCGAAATGCAACAAAAGAATCACTATTCTTTTTGAGAAACGCTTACCTTCTTAATCAGTGGCTAAGTTCTTTGCATTCACCAGAAAAACGTCGAGATCTTTGCTGTAGACAAGACCAGGGTACTTCTTCCACTCTTGCAGTCTTGTGTGTTTTCACTCAACTCTAAAATGAAAAGCTTAAAAACTATCAACTCTTTAAGACTTCAAACCAGAGACCCAACATTTTAACATGACGCCATTACAGTGAGAGAAAGCTTGCAAACTTCAACCCTAATCTATAGGTCTCGAGGTCGAAACCTCACACAAACTTTCTAACCCTAGAATTCGGCAGCCTATCGGCCACACAAGCTGAAACAATAGCAAACAATAACTTCTTTCACTCCTCAATAACCCAACATAACGACGCAACACTAGGGTTGCATCCAACGATCAGAATTCAAGACGATCAACGATCATAAACGAGCCAACGCAATCACCTTGGGGATCGTATAACTTTTACATCTATTGCTCTATCATTTCAAATGCACGGTCTTGCCACTTTGGATCACGTTGGAGCATTCTGCATCCAGTTCGGAGGTGAATCAAACTCATAAACATTACACAGTGAAAGTCACAATGTCTATTACATTGTTATCATATTACGTGGATCATTAAACATCCTCGCCAGCTGGAGTTTTCGAATCAAGCTTTTAATGCAGGATCCAGTTACGATCTCCACGACAGCTCGAGGCTCATGCCTTTTTATTGAACCGTCAACTCGTCCACCCTGTCGACATAAATGCATGTCAGTACCATGATAATGACAAATGAAACCTTCACGTAGGTCTTTTATAAACACAAACATTTGATTTCATTATGAATGGTTAAAGTTCTAAGTTTACGATCACATTTAGTGTATCAAGGCTTAAGTCTAGCCATATATTAAGTTTCGACTTGCATATCATTTTTTTTATATGGTGTATTTTCATATATATATAATAATTTTGAAATTACAAAACTATTACATAGGATATAAATCTATATGATTTATATGGTTGGCATAATAACCATAGTTTCTATTATTCCATTATTAAAAATAAATTGATAAATAAAATGATATAGGAATTACACTTTTGATTTTCCAACAAGATCATTAAATAGTAACTAACATAAAACATGCCATTGCCATGTACATCATACCCTGTCTTTGAATGCAATTGACGGTTGGCGACACATTTGCGACATTAATACTATACAAAGTATTAATTATCCTAAGATGACGCCAAAGCCAAACCATAACAACGTCATTAACTTACGACGACAATTTTAAACAGCAGGTATACTTTCTAGACATTACTTTTGTCAACATTATGAAATTAAGACAGTGTCAAGAAACTGGGAAGTAACACTAAACCGTCATACCTGTAGATACTTGTTTTCGCAAAAGAATTCACAACATTTTTATTCTGACGATGAATTGAATTATACACATACTATTAAACTATGCAGTTATTGAACCTCTTACCTGTCGTCTGCACATAGAATATTCAAATGCGTTAGCGTTGCAGCTAAGTAAACTCCAGGGTACCTCGTAGGACACCCTTGTTCATCAAAAATCAAACTGTCAGTATCTTCTCAAGAAAAAGTATTACATCATATTAATGACCTGTTAGTTCGTCTATTACCATAATCATGTTCATAAATTATGTATTAAAATTGTCATTATCACAACGCTGCTAAAAAAGAAATTAAAGTATGTTTAGTACTAACGACTTTTAATTAAAGCTGTCATAATCAAAACAATTATTATTTCCGCATCTATAAATTTTGTATTTTATGCCGTTTACAAAAGTTTTAAATTTTTATGAAAATTTGGGATGTTACAACAACTGCTGATAAGAATTCTGAAGTGGTCGTACAGTAGCAAGGGATAAGATATGGATCTGATTTTTTCTAAATGGAGTCATCAAGACAGAGATATGTATCTCATAAAGAGATGAGCAAGGAAAAAATTAACCAGAAAGACGCTTTAAATTCTATACAAGCTCACCTTAACCAATTAGAAGAAGGACAAGAAGGATTACACATAAAGTTGGATGATGGTGACACTAGATTGCATAAGATAGAAGATGCATTAGATAATATCACTATCATGAAAGGTCAAGAGAAGGACGAGTGTGAGGTAATAAATGCAAAAAATGATATTATGTTCAACAAGATTAGGAGGAAATTGAACACAATTTGTGCAGGCTCAGTTCCAGAGCAAGAAAAACCAGAACCACCTCCCTTAAAAGGTACACATAACCTAAGATGGCTAGATAAAGATTTAAAAAAAATTAAAAAGGAATTACTGAAATATTATGGGAAAGACCATAGAGGATTTGTCATTTGGGTTAATAAAATGGAGGGCATCTTTGAATCGAACCCCCCGCTCGGTGAAAGAGAGAAAATAATGACAACCTCAATTATCTTGGAGGAATAAGCTTATGATTGGTTTCCATGGTGGTCTAGGAAGTGTAATGCTCGCTCTTTCTAGTGGAAAAACTTCACCACTGCATTATTAAAAAGGTTCCACGGCAAAGAAGAAGATGACCTTTACACAAATTTTGTCCATCTAAAGCAAAAAGGAAATGTAAATGATTATACTCACGAATGGGAAATTTTGGCAACAACACAAACTGGGTTCTCAGATGAACAATTACTAGAAATGTACATTTGTGGCTTGAAGGATTACATTCGTAGTGAATTAAAACTATGGAATCCCCAAACTATTGAAGACGCTAAACATGCATCAAAATTAATTGAACAAAAGAAAAAGGTCAACAAGTCATCATTTACAGGGCCAGATAAATTGAATCAACATTTTAATGAAAAATCAAGTAAGTATGCTACATATAGGACAAACAAGTATGTACCACCTCCCCTGAGGGAAAATGAAAACAACATCAGGATACATACAAGAAATGAGTAAACAAGTGTAGATATTGTGGAGATAAATGGGTGAAAGGGCATACATGCAACAATAAAAAATTGTATAATTGTGAAGCTGAGAGGGAATCAGTGTTGTCCAAAAACAATTCCGATGATGAAGTTAGCAAGGAGGAAAATAATGACATCAATGCAGACTATGAAGAGGTAATTCCTAGGATATCTCTAGCTGCAATAACAAACTTTGCACAACCACAAACATTGAAATTAAGAGGACATGTGAAAAAAGAGAATGCCACCAAACTTATAGACACAGAGAGTACCCATAATTTTATAGACGTAAATGTGGCAAAAAGGTTAAATTTGTTCTTATACCTAGCAATAGAGATAAGGGTTATGGTAGTGAATGGAAAAAAGAGTGATGGTATCGGCAAGTGTCACAAGGTTGAGCTACAAATAGAATATTACGACTTGGAATCTAGATTCTACACACTACCCTTGGGAGGACTAGACATTGTCTTGGGAATTCAATGGCTACAAACATTGGGTACATATTTCACAAATCATAACAAACAATTAATTCAAGTGGAAGAAAAGCAAATACAAATTGTATGGGTTCCGACCACCTCCTACCCAAATTATATCTTCGTGACAAATGGAGAAACTAATTTGAAAAGGGGCACCAACATTTGTGGCACAATGTCATCAAATGGACATATTAGCATAAAAAGTAATTTATGCCCAGCAACCAAAGATCCAAGGGTTAATCCAGAAGTACAAGAAGGTATTCCAAGATCTACCCATGGAATTGCCACTCGAAAGAGAAATAGAATACATAATTGAGGTTAAGCCATATTCAACCCCTGTGAATGTCAAGCCCTATTGATATCCTCATCATCTTAATACACAAATAGAAAGACTAATTCAAGACTTGTTAATATGTGGAGTTATCCCAAGAAGTAGGAGTTCGTATGCAACCCTAGTTGTACTGGTTCGGAAAAAAGATGGATCCTTCAGGCTATGTATAGATTACCGAAGTCTAAACAAGATAACCATAAAAAACAAGTTTCCCATTCTTTTCATAGATGAAATGTTGGATGAACTCCATGGAGCCAAATATTTTTCCAAGTTAGACTTGAGATCAGGATGCTATCAAATTCGAGTGAGGTTAGAAGACATTGTGAAGACTGCTTTCCGAACTCACAAAGGTCACTATGAATTCAAGGTGATGCCATTCGGTTTAACCAATGTTCTTGCTACCTTTCAAGCAAGTATGAATGAACTCTTTTGACCCTGATTAAGGAAGTTGGTGCTTGTTTTTTTATGATATTCTTATATATAGTAAAACTTGTAAGGAGCATCTCGCGCACTAGAACAAGTACTCTCCCTACTAGAAAAAAATCAGTTTTATGCAAAAATGTCAAAATGAATGTTCAATAAAGAAGAAGTGGAATACCTCGGTCATGCCATATCTGGGGAAGGGTTCAAGGTAGACCCAAGAAAAATTAAAGCAATCATAGATTGGAAGAAACCATATAACATATAAAAAATTAAGGGAATTTTTGGGATTAGCATGATACTACAAAAGGTTTATAAAAAATTATGCACAGTTGACGACACCACTTTCAGACTTATTAAAGAAGAATTCCTTTTAGTGGAGTAGCAAGGCAGAAGAATGTTTTGAGACTTTAAAAGGGGTTATGTCATCTACACCTATGTTAGCTATCCCCGATTTTACAAAACCTTCATGGTAGAATGTGATGCTTTGGGTTTTGGAATTGGTGCAGTAATAATGCAGCAAGACCATCCAATTGCCTTTGAAAGCCAAAAGCTCAACAAAAGGGAAGGATTAAAGTCTACATATGATAAAGAGATACTTTCTATCATACATGAATTGGCCAAATGGTGACAATACCTACTGGGTGGTATATTCTTGACACATACTGATCAAAATAGTCTTCAATATTTACTTTGATAGAAAACCTTATCCACATAGAAACAAAAGTGGATAGAAAAAAATTATGCTTTTGATATGGATATATTACTCAAAAAGGGAAAGGATAATGTAGTTGCTAACACTTTATCCAAAAAATATGAAGAGATGACAACAAATGCAATATCAGTGGTAGTCCCTGAATGGCTGGATGAGATACGAGTATAATCTGCCAAGGATCCTGAATCTTGTGCCATCATCAATAACCTGGGAAAACATTCAAAATTAGAATGGAGAAATGACATTCTTTGGGGCAAAGGAAGAATTTATCTCACACCAACATCGAAGTTCAAAATAAAAATATTAAGGGAATGTGATTAGATTTTATTCCTACAGATAAGAGGAAAACCTCTTGGATATCTAGATGTCTCCCTTAGACCAATCCAAGACAGAAAGGAAACAAATGGTGTTCTATTCTCCAAGATTTAACATAACAATGCAAGCACTCATGATGAGAAAAGGGATAAAGGTAGATGTCTTACCTTAATCCAAATGATCATCTTCTCTTCCCTTTGTTGGTCCAGCCCTTTGCTTGATACTCCAAGTAAGAAAACATGTAGACAAAAGAAGAGGAGAGAATCTACTTTCCTACACAAGAACGTTAGACTAAATCTCTCTATCTAAACAAAGACAAATATAAATATTTCAACATGAAACACACAATTTGGGGGAATAGGCCAAGTTCTTTATTAGAAAGCCAAAGAATAAATAGTACAATGAAAGATTATACCTGATAGCATTCCGACAACATCTCTTCCTATGCCTTCCAACAAATCACCTTTGAGAACCTTGAGAACATGAGAGTCTCCTTCACCAATAGATCTGCAATTAAAGCTCAGACTTAGCCTCTATGTGTCTCTAATCCCAATACCAAAGAAGAATGGGCTTGATATAGAGTGAAGGAGACCAACCAACATGGAGAAGATGGTGGATCAAGGGAGAAAGGTGTGGATCTAGGTAGGAATGCATGGATCTCATAACTCCCAACATTCTTCATGAGGAAATACAAGATTGGATCTCGAAAGGATGATGGGATTATCGAGATGAGGAATCCTAGATCCAAGGCAAGACAAGCTAACTAAAATCACCATGCCCCAGACATTGAGCAAGGCGCGAAATAGTTGTAATTTTTGCGCATGCAGGGTGCGAAAATCTGGAATTTTCGCGCCTCTATAGTTCAACAAGGCGCAAAAATATCTATATGAATGGTAGAAGGTGGTTAGATAAGGTGGGATTCAGCTTCAAGAGGTTAGATGATCCAGATTTATGCAGGGATGAAATAAGATAGCATATACAGAATCATATATAGAGATATATTGCAAAGAACACAGTGATACAGTAAACACATATTCTATTAAATAGCGGAAATAGAACACACTGTAAAATACAATAGCTGGAATGGTGGTAGCTATCTCTGAGAAGAGATGTGGCCGCTATGCTCATTCGTTCCAAGATGAATACAAAGAGAGGCCGAAAGGGCCTATTTATCATAAGCATGAGGGAAAGAATCCCAAACATCCAAAAAACCTAACCCTAGAAGATGAACCGTCATAAATTTTGCGGCCCCAAGGTGGTTAGTTGAATAGTCAACTTCCCGGGGTCATAACTTTTGCATACGATCTCCGTTTGGGGCGCTCGGTAGCCCGTTGGAAAGGTCTATTTGAGATTTGCAATTTTTGAGTAGGTCCAATTGCATGCCAGTGGCAATTATTTGTCCCCCCAAATCACCAAAAAAGGTTGTTTAGGGCCTCAAAACGGCCCCGGAAGTTTAGGACCCGAAAAACTATAGAAAAATTACTAGAAAATTGGCAAAATGGGAAACTGTTTTGAGCCAGTGGAATAGGTGGGTGGCCACCGATATCCATCTGGATCAATCCTCCCCCCTTAGGAAGCAATGGTCTCCATTGCATCAAATCCCTTATCATATGTCGAGCTTTGTGTCGAGTTGAGATCCTGGTGCGACATTTGCTGAAGTGGAAAGATTGCCTTATTTTGACATCGTCAGAGGGTTGTAATTGTTGTTGATGGATGCGCTGGAGCTGTTCAACAATTTTGGTTGTTGTGGTATCCTTGGTTTGTACCAGTGTGGATGGTTTCTTTTTGGAGGAGCACCTTGAATGCATGGCCTTGCACTGTAGAGGTACCCAAATAGGCGATGCTGCACTGACTTTGTGTTCTTCTTGTTTCTGCTGAGTAGAAGGATAATGTGGAGAGGTTGTGGATGTCTCTGCGATCTGATGTTCACCTTTAGTGGCAATTGCGAATAGGGAAAATTTCCCAGTGTGGGAGATTATCTTCCTTCCCTGCTTAGTTGGGGTAGGTGCAACTATCTCTGGTATCTGATAGAGTTGTCCTCCCAAAGTGACAATGACACTGCGAGGTCGTGATTCATATACAACATGACGCTTCCACATATATGGTTGTCCTAAAAGAACATCACATCCTTCAAGTGGGGCCACATCACACAATACCTCATCTTTGAAGGGCTTGATGTTGTATGGTAGGCGACATTGATGACCGACACGGATCCGTCGTCCTTGGCTTAGCCATCCAATGGTGTATGGTTGCGGGTGTGGTGTTATCGGTAGTTCCAATATCTTGATGACTTCTTCTGAGATCAGGTTCTTTTGGTTGTCGTTGTCCACAACAAAGTGTAGGGGAATTTCCTTCACCCACATTTGTGAGTGGAAAAGGTGCTTCTCTGCCTCCGACTCTTCAGGTTCCTCTGGTTGAATCTGCGTGGTGGCAACAACGACACTGGGTTCTCCATCAATGATCTGCTTCCCTTTTTGCACAACTGTGAAATCAGGTTCTGATTTAGAATCAGAACTGGGATTTGATTTTGAAGCTTTGATCTCAGCCACCAATGACTGTTTTGAGCGATATTCATTAGTGTTGTGCCAAGGGATTTTGTGGAACTCGCACCACTTCCCGATGTCCTTCTTTGTCTTTTTGTTACCCTTCTTCTCTTGTGGTTGGGGCTGGTTGTCCTTTCCTTGCCCCATGTTCTACGAGCCAAAGTTTCCCTTGCCCTACTACTGCGCAGGTCCGAAGTCATGCTTCTTCTTTTGCTGAAATTTCTGCTCAATTTTGACAGCATATCGATAGGCGGATCCGAGTGAAGAGATTTCCAGGAAATCCATCTCTATTCGTATGTATCGGTGTAGGCCACTGCGATACTTCAGTACTAGGTGCCGCTCGGAGTCCTTGATACCTAGCTTTGTGCGCGAGGTATGAAAGTTGTTGGTGTACTCCAACACCGTTTCGTCCCTCTCTTGACGCAGAATGGTCCATTTTGTGTATTGGTCATCATAGTTTCCAATAGGGTAATATTGTTCATTGACGACATCTATAAAAGAGGCCCAAGTGGGATTGGCATATTCAAACAATCCAGACTTGTCTGATGAGTTTTTCTCACAATAAGTTTCCCACCAATTTTTTACATTGGGGACGGCCTTGAGGAGTGCAAAGATGATCTTTTCCCTGTCGGAAAATTTGTGGACAGAGAAATACCCTTTTAGTAGATTCAACCATTTATCTATGGCATCGGCATCGATCTGGCATTCAAATAAAGGGATATCAAAATTAACTTGTACCTTGAAGGGAGTCGTATCTCCGAAATGACTGCTCGTTGAAGGTGTATTCGTCATCGTCTACATGCGTCGAAGGATCTCGGTGAAATTATCCATCATCTCTTTCCTCTGTCGCGCGAGGTCTTCTTCGAGCAACAACTTGATAGGATCTCCTGCTCCGCCGTCTCTCTTTTCTCTCGCCATGGGAGGCCGTTTGGGGCGGCGAGAGTTGTCTTCCCCAAGTGAAGCTAGTTCGAGACCCAACTCTCTGTATCCTGACCTCATCGGGGACATGCACTGAGAAACAATCAAAGAGCGGACAACTCTAATACCACTGATCCAGATTTATGCAGGAACGAAATAAGATAGCATATACAGAATCATATACAGAGATATATTGCAAAGAATACAGTGATACAGTAAACACATATATTGATCCAGATGGATATTGGTGGCCACCCACCTATTCCACTGGCTCAAAACAGTTTCCCATTTTGCAAATTTTCTAGTAATTTTTCTACAGTTTTCGGGTCCTAAACTTTCGGGGCCATTTTGAGGCCCTAAACGACCTTTTTTGGTGATTTGGGGGGCCCAATGGTTGCCAACAGCATGCATTTGGCCCTAGTTGAAAGTTATAGATCTCGAATAGACCTTTCCAATGGGCTACCGAGCGCCCCAAATGAAGATCGTATGCAAAAGTTATGACCCCGGGAAGTTGATTGTTCAACTAACCACCTTGGGGCCGCAAACTTTATGATGGTTCATCTTCTAGGGTTAGGTTTTTGGATGTTTGGGATTCTTTCCCTCATGCTTATGATAAATAGGCCCTTTCGGCCTCTCTTTGGATTCATCTTAGCACGAATGAGCATAGCGGCCACATCTCTTCTCAGAGATAGCTACCACCATTCCAGCTATTGTATTTTACAGTCTGTTCTATTTCCGCTATTTAATATAATGTGTTTATTGTATCACTGTGTTATTTGCAATATATATCTGTATATGCTATCTTATTTCGTTCCTGCATAAATCCGGATCATTAGATGATTTTTCCAACTTAGGTGTATAATGATTTTATCATACAAAAATGAGTTTAACACACCTAGGAGGTCATAGAATTCATGCTTCCCATGGTGGTGAAGCATGGAAATGGAAATGGAAAAATGAGGTATAACAGGTGCCCCCTAAAGTGTGAGGTCAAAAAATATTTGATGGCTGAAACAATTTACCAATTTGCAGATTCTCAAAGATAACCTGAAGAAAGGTTAGGAGAGAGCTACAGAAAAATTGACATACTATGATCATCCTCGAGGCGGGCATCCCCATGCTTGAAACAAACTAATTCAGAACATGGCTACCGACCAATACAATGTAGATACATATAGATATTGACCGAGGACATGACTGTTGATTGAAATAATCATGGATACTATGAATTAAGCGTAGATCCATGATGAAATAATGACACAGCCATGACCAACACACTAGTGGATCTGTGTGACAATATATCAAACATTCTCCCTCGCACCTGGATATGACAAGTGAAGATAACCCAGGATCTTCTACCTGATCCAAAGTGATACAAACCTAACCATGAGATTACAATGTGTTGAAGTCGAACATGGTAGGAACCACTTGATCAGCGGTCAATGGTGTGAACTGTTAACAAGTGAGAGGGAAAGCACCAATGGTGACAATGATTCCCAAGGTACCATAGTACATTCCATCAAAATGTGAACAAATGAGCTGGAGTCGAACATTCGTGGAATCTTCCAGTTAGGAGCCAATGTTGTAAATTCAATGCTGAAAGCGAGGAAACCTACCATTGAGGTATTTAGGCTCCAAGGTACTGAGTTGGTTTCTAAGTCCACTTCCCGGATGATGAGTTGATGTCGACAGGAATGGACTCGTCGAAGGAAGGCCATGATGATTTCCACATCATCAACACGAAACCATCATGAGATAATGAAGACATGAGTAGATACTGAAACAAGGATGAAAAGCTGACGATGTGGCGGAAGGTTGACACAGGCTAATACTTTCCTTTCAACATGTAACGGCATGACATATGACTTGGCAGCATCGACATGAAGAGGCAAAAATCAAAACATAACATGACAATGACTGTGGTGTTCTTTGGATCTCTCAAAGGAGAAAAAGACTCACGAATTTGATTATGAATCAAGGACAAGCTGAATACCCAACCGTAAGACAAGACAAAAACATATGCCATGTTCAAAGGTAATGACTCATTGGCTGCCATAATAGTCAAACTCGACCTACTCTCCCATTTTCCCCCATCATGATTGATGGGTAACTCTTTGTATTTTAACGAGCTTGAGGAGGATAACAAATGCTCGATATAGCTCAACTTTGGATGTGTCCAACCTTGTACGTTTTATGAACCCAAGGGAGGAGAGGTTCGGTCCCATAAGGATCCTTCGATATTTAATTTTACGAGTCCAAGGAAGGTAAACTCAATGGTTTTTCATGTTTAGAGAGTCTGAAACAATCTAAAGAAGACTCCAAGATCTTGACTTTTTTCGTAAAAGTGAGTCCCTAGGCCCGAAAAAACATAAAATAATACCTATAGGAACTTTCCTAGTCAATGGCTGACTAAGGTATTCCTTTTTCATAAATAGTCTACACGGTCCGAAAAATGGGTAAACTATCACTGGATAGACGACCTTTCAAATACTTTTACAGGCATAAAAGAGACAAGTTCGCTTGGCAATCTTTTCCTATTTCAAGAGTTTGAAAAGAGCTTAAATGAAACTCCATGGGGTTCCTTTTTTGTGAGTGAATCGCCCTAGTCCAAAAAAGAGATAAAATAATACTAGGTTGATACTTCCCTCCTCATTTTACGAGCACGAGTAAAGCGGACTAAGCTTCTCACTTTTTACTAAGTTTTAACAAGCATGACCAAAGTGCAAAAAAGTGCTTGGAATAGTTTTCATATTTCAGATATAGAGCACGAAAAAGAAAAAGTAAGCTCGAAAGGTCAACAAATGGTCCTTTTGGTGTGAACATCTTTAATGAACTTGTTCAAACCTGGTCAAAAACCTAGAAAATAACACTAGAATATGCAAAATATGTGAAAAAAGGTCCTAAACAAAGGCAAGTAATGTGAACATGGTTAGAAAATAACTAGTTCCACTAGTATAAAAGATAGTGAAAGGTAAAACAAGTCATTTTCACCTTACCATTTTTACCTTGAAGAGATTTTTACCTTGTTTGGGGACCAAATTTCAACTGAAGGTTTCGGGAGATCCATGGCACTATTCAATCCGTCGTTTGAAACAGGTTAGTCCTCTTGCTCTAGTCTTTCATTTCATGTATTATTTTTTTGATTTCATGCTGATTTGGGGGGACAGGAAATCACCTTAGGGCACAAAATTGCATGCCTAGGAATTTTTACGCCCTCGATGTATCGTGAAGCGCAAAAATTCTCGTATTTTCGCGTTATGGGATTCGTTGCGAGCGCGAAAAATGATATTTTTTCGCATCCCAGGCTGTTTCCAGGGCGCGAAAATACGCATAATGAAATTTTGATGAGCTTGCCTCTCTCTCAATATGCAAAAATATGTTTCAAGGTTCTCATCATAGCTTCCTTTGATGATTTGCAGGAGTTTCCAAGAGACAAGAGTGACAATGCTTAGTGGAAAGAGAGAGAGCATGAGGATGATGAACGCGATTCCCTAAACGATGATGCTACTTTGGCTACACTCAGGGAGTGTGGATTGTTGAAATTTTTCAAGACACGAGGCATCAAAAAACAAGGGACACTCCTAACCCGCTTAATAGAGATGTGGGACCTAGATCTACAAGCTTTCCAAATAGGAGCGCATATCCTCGAGATAGAGCTCGAAGACATCTACTTCTTGACCGGTCTCTCTAAAAGAGGGGCACAAATCAATTTGGTCGGGCGTCGTAGTACTGAGGAGAGCATAGAGGATTATATAGTTCGGTATTGTATATAGGGATCTCACAAGAAGAGTGGGAAGATACTTATATTTGACGTGAGGGATCTTCCTTTGAGGACGGTCTTATACACGATTACTCGAGTAGCTGGGAGTGTGGGGTCTCATCATGCTACAAAGGAACAAATGACTTACGCCTTGGAATGTATGGAGCCAAGGTTATTCAACTAGTGTGAGGGGGTTTTGGTAAACATCAAAGATCAGATCACCAAGTGTCACACATGATAGATCAAGCAGTTCGGGTATGGCAGTATTCTAGTCACCTTCTTTCTGGAGAGGGTGCCACTACTACTGTCACAAATAGATAGGCCTCGCCGCCCTCCATCCGAGCCATGGATGGGTTGGTGGAGTGATTACACTGGGCGGCTAGGTGGGTCACAACTCTTATCTTTTGGGGCCAACTTCTTCTCATGGCTAGAGGAACATATCGTGATGATCAAGGATTACCCTTATGTTGGGGTAGACTTTCGTGGCGACATTGATTTGGCTCTACCGGAGGACGACGACTGGGATGAGTCAGGTATGTGACCTTTAAATGTGTTTTTTAGATTATATATATATATATATATATATTCTAGTGCAAAAGAACTAATATGTACATGTGTAATGTTGTAGATTGCGGACTAGTGAGGCTGGTAGGATATTCACCACTGCGACGATGAGGAGAGAAGTTTTGAGTAGAGGAGGCTGAGGGAGGAGGGCTCCGTGATGTAGAGTGGAACCTCAAGGAACTGACGATGTGGGTTCCTCCTATGAGGCTACCTGAAATCTCGTATTACATGCAGATGCATACTGTGGGTGTGTTAGAGTGTATAGGTTTCCTACTCCGTTGTGTTGCTAGGGCGGTAGTGTGTTACCACAAGCACCGTGCTCCTCATGACTAGGTCTAGGCAATGGGTATTTTTAGTATTAGCGAAATTTATATGATGTACGGGCGATAATCCCAATTTTGTTCTTTAGCACACTTTGATCTTTTTATGACATGATTAAACTTTTTACATGATATATACATGGACCTATATCTCGACTATTTACTTATGATGATTTGTACTTTCTATTGTTTACATGTTTTCAACGATGATGATATTTTTCATGTATGAGATAGATTCCAATTCAACATGTAGTTAGCTAATGAATCAACCGCTATATTAAATTGCCTTGGTATGTGTTGATATGAAATGTAATCAAACGATATTTCAAGGAGGTTTATCCTTCGATACAAACAAAGTAATATGGGATTGTGGATGGTATATATGCGATTCATCTGAGACACCACGAGTTGGGAATCCAAGTGGACGATGAGGTGGTTGATACCAAGGGAGGATGCTTCAATGAGAAGCCCAATTACTGCATGGTATTCCACAATGTTATTAGTTGCTGAACCCGAGAAGGTTCCACTTGAGGATATCAGCTCTTCAGTAGGGGAATAAATCACCCATGCTGCAGAAGTAAGATTATGGTGTGTCGAATAGCTCCATTCGCGAATCCTGAATACACCGACATATGCGCATGAAAGCACAAATCTGGATAAGTATTCACAGATGAGATATGACCTCATGCAAAAAGAAATCAAAATCACACCATAAATACACTATGTAGAGAGTGCACACGCATGATATCCTTATGCATAAAATCTCTTTAGGTAGATCCCATTGAGAGGCTGTCCTAAAGGTACTCCATCACAATCATCCAGCTCATAGGCCCCTTTTTCGAGGACTCGTTTCACAATATAGGACCCATACCACATGGACGATGAGGTGGTTGATACCAAGGGAGGATGCTTCAATGAGAAGCCCAATTACTGCATGGTATTCCACAATGTTATTAGTTGCTGAACCCGAGAAGGTTCCACTTGAGGATATCATCTCTTCAGTAGGGGAATAAATCACCCATGCTGCAGAAGTAAGATTATGGTGTGTCGAATAGCTCCATTCGCGAATCCTGAATACACCGACATCTGCGCATGAAAGCACAAATCTGGATAAGTATTCACAGATGAGATATGACCTCATGCAAAAAGAAATCAAAATCACACCATAAATACACTATGTAGAGAGTGCACACGCATGATATCCTTATGCATAAAATCTCTTTAGGTAGATCCCATTGAGAGGCTGTCCTAAAGGTACTCCATCACAATCATCCAGCTCATAGGCCCCTTTTTCGAGGACTCGTTTCACAATATAGGACCCATACCACATGGACGATGAGGTGGTTGATACCAAGGGAGGATGCTTCAATGAGAAGCCCAATTACTGCATGGTATTCCACAATGTTATTAGTTGCTGAACCCGAGAAGGTTCCACTTGAGGATATCATCTCTTCAGTAGGGGAATAAATCACCCATGCTGCAGAAGTAAGATTATGGTGTGTCGAATAGCTCCATTCGCGAATCCTGAATACACCGACATCTGCGCATGAAAGCACAAATCTGGATAAGTATTCACAGATGAGATATGACCTCATGCAAAAAGAAATCAAAATCACACCATAAATACACTATGTAGAGAGTGCACACGCATGATATCCTTATGCATAAAATCTCTTTAGGTAGATCCCATTGAGAGGCTGTCCTAAAGGTACTCCATCACAATCATCCAGCTCATAGGCCCCTTTTTCGAGGACTCGTTTCACAATATAGGACCCATACCACATGGACTCAAGTTTGGATTTTCCTAGTTTGTCATGCATATGGTCATAGGTCAAAACTAGGTCTCCTTCATTAAAGGAATGAGGTTGAACAAATTTATCATATTGGGCCTCGATCCGCTTTTTATGAGCTTTGTTAATGAGTGCAGCTTCGCGACGAGTTTCATCAAGCTTGGTCAAGTGCATAAATCGTTCTTCCTCTACAGTGGTGTTTGGAAAAAGTTCCATGGCTAGTTTGTGGGATGGAATTTCGCATTCAATGGGGAGTATTGCCTCCAAACCATAAACCAGTTGAAAAGGTGTAAAACTGGTTGTGTTTTTAACGGAGGTTCTATAGGCCCATAAAGCCGAAAAGAGAGCCAAGTGCCAATTTGACTTCTGAGTTCCCACCATGCGTTGGATCATTTTCTCCAAGACTTTGTTAATTTCCTCTACTTGTCTATTGGCTTGTGGGTAGTAAGGGGATGAGTTTTCATGATGAAAACCCAATTTAGCGCTTAACTCAGCCATCATATGGTTCCTAAAATGGGAACCATTATCAGTTACAATGGCTTGAGGGACTCTGAACCTGGCAATGATATGATTGAACACGAATAATGTTGTTATTATTCCATCTTCAACATATGTAGGCATAGCCTCAGCCCATTTAGTAAAATAGTCAACCGCTACAATGACGTAACTATGCCCCTCAGCTGAGATAGGCTTACTATGCATGAAGTCAATGCCCCATTTTGCAAAAGGGTCCACGGTAACTACGAGATGTAGTGGAACTGGGTGAGAGTGCTTCTTGAAATGAAAGAATTGACATGGTGGGCACTTCTTAACAGCTTCAATGTAATCTTTGAAGAGAGAGGGCCAGAAGTAACCAACGCGCAATTTTTTTTGGGTTGTAGCCATCCAAGAAAGATGACCGCCACAAGCTCCAGAGTGACAGTTATTGAGTACACGTTCAACTTCATCTAAATTCAAACATCGACGCAAAATGGAGTTGATACCATGACGATACAAAGTATCACTAATAATCAAGTAGCATTTGGTGTGGTGTCAGATGCGACGTCGCTCATCGCGGGTAAGATTAGACCGAAAGTGTTGGGTTTGGGGATATAACACAATATCTTCGTACCAAGGATTAGACGTGCCAATGAGGAACAAAGACTCATCGGGAAGAGAGTCAATGGGATCAGATTCGTCATGAACATGGGTAAGTGCACATATTAACTCAACAAAGATCAATGATTTTTTAGATTTTTCCTTTTCAAATTCTAGGTCAAACTCTTGGAGGCCAACGATCCAACATGAGTATTTGCTCCCAAGGAATTTATGCGTAAGAATATAATACATGGGATTGAAATCGACAATGACAATTATCTTACGGAGCAATATGTAATGTTGAAATCTCTGGACAGTGAAAACGGTGGCTAGAGCCAGTTTCTCCAGATGTGAATATCGGATTTTAGAGTCAACTAGACGCCTACTGAGGTCGTATATCACATGTTCATTACCACTATCGTCTTCCTGCACTAACACCATACTGATGGTGGAATTGGAGGCTGCGAGATATAAAATGTAGTCCCGTGTGTAGTTGGAGGGTTGTAATACGTAAGCATTAGTCAAGGCCTTTTTTAAATTATCAAAATATTTTTGAGCTTCATCATCCCAAACGAATGGGACGTTGTTCCTGAGCAATCTCATGTAGCCCTAAGTAATCTTGGAAAAATTACAAATGAAGCGGCATTAAAAGTTTTCCTTCCCTTGCAAAATTTGGAGTTCTAGAATATCAGTGGGGGAAGGTAAGGCTAAAATGGCCTCTACTTTCAAGGGGTCGATTCGAATGCCATCCTTGGAGACTATGAAACCCAGTAGTTTGCCGGATTCAACGCAAAATACACATTTGTGAGGATTCAAGCAGATCTTATAATGACGACACCGTAAGAAGATTGCTCTAAGGTGGTCAAGATGATCTTCCCGATGAATGGAATGAGTAGGTAATTCATCTAAATATGGATCCACAATATGATTGATATCATGAAATGCATAAGATATGGCTTGTTGAAACGTAGCCCCAACGCTTTTTAGGCCAAAAGGTAACTTTCGATATGCGAAAGTTCCTCACGGGCAGATAAAAGCAATTTTATGTTGGTCGGTGGGGAGTATCTCTATTTGATTGTATCCAGAGAAGCCATCCATAAAGGAAAGGATGACACTTCTAGCACAATTATTGATGATTTGATCGATAAAAGGGGTAGGATAGTTGTCTTTTGGACAAGCCTTATTGAGATCCCTATAATCAACACAAACCCTAATTGTGCCCTGTTTCTTAGCTACAGGGACAATATTAGACACCCAATCTATCAATGGGACAAGATAAATGAAACCAACTTTAAGAAGCTTTTCCACTTCTGCCTTTATGGATGTAGTTTTTCTAGGGTGGATGGGTTAGAGTTTCTGCCGAACAGGTCATGCGCCGGGGTAGATCTTAATTTCATGGACCACTATGGAGGGGTCAATACTCGACATTTCTTCATAAATCCAAGCAAATATGTTGCAGAACTTCTTAAACAAGGATGTATAAAATTTGACCTCTGTTAGTGTACATGTTTTTCCTATGTGGATGTGTTCTATGATGCCAGTTTTCACTGATATGTCAATGGAAAATGTTTCCACGACGTTCCCTAAATTTTCCTCTGATAGCACATTGCGAGTGAGGATGGGAGATTGAGGGTTGGGGACAATATCATATGAAATGAGGGATGTGATGTCAGTTTCCACCATTTGGAGATTAGGTAGGAAAGAGGACTAATGGTGGTGATCTTCACAAGGGGGATCTTCGATCTTCATTACTTCCAAAATGGACTCTTCAATTGGAAAAGTCTTGAGCAGGTGATCATCGGAATATGTAGTTGTCCAAGACAACGGGATGTTTTCATTGGAGGCCACCTGGTGGTGGGAATCGGGTTGAAGATAGTTTGCAGCAGACTGAATCACATCATAAATTGCCTCATTTAAATTGAATGGCATATGGTCACCCATGGTTTCACAGTCGGATGGACTGGGTACGACCCAAGAATTAGAAGATTCAGGGGATTGTTGTACAGTAGAAGCTTCATGTTATTTACAGAAACCGAGGGTCGAATCTTTGGGAAGACTCCAATAATGGAAGAGTCTTTGAGAAGTCTAACACCAATGTATTCATAGTGGTGTTGGGATTGCGCCAACAAAGGGACATTGTTGGTGTTGTTTGAATGCATATTTGGAGTACAAAAAGGTTAATTGTAACGACTTTTACTTGGTGAGGAAATTGCACCAAATGAAATACTGAAGATGCCACAAAAATCATAGCATAGAACCAATTACGACCAAGAAGGATATTATAATCCAACGGAGCATCAAATATTTCCACATGGATGGAAACGGTTTTTCCCCCCAGTTCAAAAACTAATGAAGGCATGACTCTGTAAGGTTGGAAACTACGGTTGTCGAAGGCATTTAATGTTGTGGGAGATTGCGTTACTTCGGGAGAGCCAATAGATCTCCAACATGACAAAGACATAATAGACGTAGAGGCTCCTTCGTCCAAGATGGTATGATGGATATTCTTCCAACAGATCTTTGTGTGAATTTGGAAATCAAGTTGGTGGGAAAGCCTTGGTTTAAAATATTCCATGTTGAACATAATCGTGTTGGAATTTTCAGGGTCCACAGCTCCTAGTGCTGACAACAAGGTTCTACGCTGATTTGGACAGTGTTGGAGACCTCAAAAGTCGACATAACGCAGGGTGCTTAAGCTAAATCCTCAACGATGTTGTAGCTTTGGGAAGCTTGCGCATTTTGATTGAAGGTCACTTTACGAATAGTGGCCTTGGGAGGGAGCAGTACTATGTCAGGGATGGGTCTCTCAATTTGAAGAGAGACAAAAGGTGGAGGGGTGGAAGAAGGATCATCAATGGGAGATTTGTCCTTCAAACTTTCATTCGTGTTTAAATTTGGAACTGGTTCATATGTCTTTGATCTAGTCGAAAGGCTTACAGTCTCATTGCACATGAGGACTTGTGTGGAGGAAGATGTTTCAACTTGATTGGAAGTATTGGTATTTCCCCCTTGCGGGGGGTGTGCGTGACCATTTTCTATTGTTGCAGTGGGAAAGGGTCAGTTAATACTGCAGGACGAGAAGATCCTTTTACAAATTTATTAACTTCCTCTCGATAAGGGAATTCTTTTGTATAGTGGTCTTCCTGACATATCAAGTAGGGAAACTTAGCTTTCCGCTTGGGTTTATTGTCAGCATTGGTTTCTTGGGGTTTAGGATTCTCCTGGTGGGTAGAAGATTTCTTTGATTTTCCTCGATTGTTCTTCTTCTTGCCTCTGGATTATTGTGATTAGGATTGAACAACATTCACCTCGAAGGCTTGAGCAGGGGGGGTGTTGTTTTTGGTATTGGAAGCAGCCTGGTTCTGTGATGGAGTGGAAGTAATTTGGCTTGATTGTCCACTCGCCTTTGGGACAGTTTGGGCCTTTATGGAACCAACTATGCCATCGACAGGAGTTTCAGTGACAGGCTTGGAAGGATCGTTGGTAGGACGTGGGGTATTGGGGATCAGATTGTATAGAGTTCCAGACTGAGAATAAACTAAGTCGAAGTAATGTGCACGACAGATCGCTTGTTCCTTGGTGACAACACCTCCCATGGGGTAATCTCTCGCAATAGGTGGTAGTAACGATTTAGTGAACCAATTAGCAAGTAATTGATCGGGGATAGGAACCTTTATTAATCTTCAGCGCCTCCTCCACTCGTGTATATGATCGGATATGTGAGTGGAAGTGGATTGTCGCAATGAAGTCAATAATTTTGTACCGGTTTTGTACCTAATCGGTAATTGAAAATGTGTAAGGAACTACATGGCGAGAGAGTTGAAGTCTCAGAAGGAATGTTGTGGCAGCTCGATATACCATGTAGCTGTTGTCCCAGTGAGTGTTCGTTGGAAGAGTCGTAAGCGTATGGAATCGTCCATCAATGAGTTCGAAGAACACCAAATATGGAATGTCATAACGTGATTCTTCAGGTCTTCCCCAGGTTTCCCGTCAAATTTAGGAATATCAGAAGGTAGTTTGGTAGGGATAGGTGGCCAATAAGGTTCATGCCAAATGGGATCATTGATTAGATTTGACAAGTCGAGAAAGTCCAATGTTTCCAGGAAGGGAAGTTGTCTGTTTGATTGTAGGTAAGAATAATATTGATGGGGTGCTGGAATGCCCATGGGGCCCGACACTAAAGGTTGTTGTACATTATACCCATACATGTTGCTCGCAGGGTACTGTTGGAAACTTTGAGGATTGGGGACCATCATATTGACCGATTGTTGGTTGGAATACATCGTATTGACTGAAGGTTGATTCAGAATCATCGGATTAACCGAAGGTTTATTTGGAATCATGGGATTGACCAAGGACTGATTCAGAATCATAGGGTGAACCGGTTGTTGGAAATTTTGCATCATAGGGTTAACAGGTGGAGGTGTAGGCGGGGGTGGAATCCATTGATTGTTTATGGAGACTTGATTCAAAGGTGGTGTTTGAGGAGGAGTCCACGGATTGGATACAACTCCTTGAGTAAAGGGTGGAACAACCCCTTGCTGAGGAGTAGGCGTTAGGGGAGGTGGAACCCATTGAGTACCCATGACACCTTGATTGAAAGGTGGCGTTGGAGGGGGTGGGATCCACTGGTTATTACCGGGACCGAGGTAAGGTAAACCAGCATGTAAGTTAGGATTAGGGGTATAAAAGTTTTGGAATTGGTTTGTTTTCCCCCGGTAGGGTTCTAGTTTCCTACCATGGGTTGCTCCCTAGCGGGATTCTGACTTCCTATTATAGGTTTCCCCCTAGCAGGTGGTTGTTGCGGTTGTGCCCATGAAACAAAGGTCCTATTAGTGGAGGTTTATTATGGTCCGCACTAGGTATCGTGATAAAAGGTTGACCTTCGGAGATGGTATAGATCATTGCTGAAGATTGAATTCTAGTTACGACCGACGTTCCAACATAATATATTTGGGAACTCCCAACTAGAGCATTAAAAGGAACGGATTGAGCAGCTTGGGTAGCCGCATTAATGTTGTTGACTTGTGACAGTAGAGATGCACTTGATCCAGTTCTAACATGTAACAAAGGGATATTAAGATTGACCCCTTGACTAGAAGCAACCCCTAAAGAACAACCAAGAATCTCACTCGGTAATAACCGTGGGAAATTTCTAGGAGTATCTAGGGTTAACTGCATAGGAACTTGAAAAGAGAAAAAAACATTGAGCGCTTGACCCAAAGTAGTGTTCCATAAGGATGGGGACGAACCAAAAATATCTACCGTGGTCGGATCATCAAGAAGGGGTCGGGTAGACACCCAATCTGTGGGCCCAGACCAACCTACAAAGGACATGGAATAAGAGGAATCACGAGGAGCAGACCGTAGAATTATAAGAACAGAAGGATATACCACTTCAGAAGTGAAAGGCGATGAAACTACTGAATCCAGAGGAAACATCCTACACACTGTCTCTTGTCTAGCCATCTCGGCAGATGCATGTTCGCGAGTCAAAGCATCAATTTATGTTTGTATAGATGCCATAATTTATTGACCAGTGGGAAGTGTAGTGGTTGGAATTCCCAATGTCTTTCCACTGATAGATTTAGATTGACGTCTGGTTACAACAGGGGAAGGAGGCATCACATTTGTTGCCACCAACTGGAATAACGATTGGTTAAAATTTACATCTAATTGAATGGTCATGGAAGGGAAATGATCTGATTCTTCAATGAATTCCATATAACCTTCAGGTAAGTCATGTTGAGATGGAATCCCTAATACTGTACTACTTTCCGACGCGATACTGACTTCATGAGCAATAGTGACCTCCATGGTAGGGGTAACTTCTGGAGCGATACTAACCTCGGGTGCAACACCAACTTGTGATGTCGCAACATCTTGTGGCACTGTAGTAACATGTGGCATGGCACTAGATTGTCCTGAGACAATCTGAGACAATCTCCCGTCCAAAATTTCTTCCGGTGGAAGGAGCCTGGGTCCGAGGAGGTGGTGTTCAACTATTCCTAGGGGCGGTCAATTCAACAATCAATCCTTGTTGTCTCCGAGATTTACACGGATCCACCATGGAATAGAACTAAGTGATATGGGCTAAGTCTCATGAAAAGAGCTCAAAAACTCGAAAGCAATCGAGCGTGCGAATGGGGAGCTAGAAGAAAAAGAGGCACACAGGCCAAAAAGTAAGCTCCAAAACTTTACTGTGGCCGATATCACAACAAGTGAGCTAGAATAAAGCATCCAAAAAGACAACAAACAACACTAACTAAAAAAAATACCTCTTAAAAGGTAAAGGAGTAAGCAATTACCTAGCTAAGAGCTGGAGACCTCAACAAATTGTATCCCCCTCAAGGTGATGAAATCCAAGTCGGACAATACGAAATGAGAGACCAATATAGGTGAGGGTATATCCCTCTATCTAAAGGGATCTTGGGTGAAAGATACCTAGCATATTGGCCACTAAGATACCTCGTTCATGACACGTTAGGGAAGGTTTACCGAAGCTTCAACCTTTTAGGCCCTGCACATCCGGTTTGGAGGTCGAAAAATACAAGGAAGACAATGGATCGATGTCCTTAGGTTCTAAGTGGAGTGCGACATTCCACAAAGTCCATCCAGAACCAGTCCTCGCTGCTTAGCCCCGTGGAACGAGAGGCCCTCCCAACAAATTGGCTTATAACCGTGTGAACAAATACAAGAGGATTTTAGCTCCCTAGAGGACAACTTCTATGTTTCAAATATAAAGTGACAAGGGGGAGTTGTTTGGATTCTTATCCCCGGTGTCCTACCTAAATAACATATTATTTTGATTTCCTTAAGTGAGGTTAACATGTGTTGAGTGAAGTTATTTAATTTTAGAGGTTGTTATTACTCAATCGGGAGACATAAGTGCAACTTATGGTGTGTGGACTCGACTCAAAACCATGCAAAGTGGATGCGTATGCAAATATTCTATTTTTTATGAACTTCTAGCTACATAAAGGAAGAGTTATTTTCTTTTCCCCAAAGTATGAACATACTCATGCAATCCTATCCAAAGATGAACAATCAAATTTCAATCTTTTTCAATGAAATGCCAAACTAACCAAGAAACACTCTTTTCATACCAAACAAATCCAAAACTTTTCCAAAAACAATACTAAATAATTTTTTTCATTTTTTTAAATGAGTAAAAGATGATGAATTGAATGGAGTAAACTTCTTCAAATGCAAAATATTTCCAATTTCAAGCAAATAAGCAAAGGAGTTAAAAAAAATTGAAGAATTTTGAAAGCAATTTCGAAGCTCAACCAAGCATAAAACTTTTCACAATGAATGGAATGATTCTTTATAAATATGGAAGAGCAAGCCCTGATTTCGAATAATCCTTCAAATATGCAATGATTTCCTTTGTTTCCAATGAGATGTAAGAAAATGAATGGCTTTGCAATACTCAAATCAAGAAGCTATGTAAATTATTGAAGCCTTTTTTAATCACTTTCACTCAGGAATCCAAAACCAAATAAGTATAAAACCATGAAAACCAAGCGAACTTTTGGACCTTCAAACTGGGAGTAGAGGAGATAAGAAGCTATCAAACCGAAATTAGAGGTTTGAGAAGGTGATGGAATGATAGGGGAGGGTATGAAAACCATCCAATTAACAACACTCTTCCAAAGCTTACAAATTGACTCCAAAGTCTAAATGAAGGTAAAAGACGATCCACATGTAGAGATTAGATTAGACTCACACACAATTGATTAACAACATATGTATGAAACAAGCTAAAAGGAAAAACCAAACATCAACCAAGCAAAATCACTTAATTTGAAACACTACAGGGAATTTTCTCTCCCTGGCTCACTAGGACAGCGCAGAAATTAGAAATAGTCATGTTATGGATTACTGTGAGGGCAGGAAAATTAGGAAATTTTCGGTCTGTGGTGCACTAGGGGGCCACAAAAATTCATGTAGAGAGGATGAGGGCGAAGGTCTGAGATGAAACTTGACTGTGTACGAGGTCTGAGACTCAGAGAGCTTATCAATGATGTCCAGGATGACAAGACAAGTCAATATCAAGTAGTCTAAAGAGGAAAAAGACCCAAATCTCAAAGATTCAAAGGCTTAAACAAACAAGGGAAAAATACCTAGCGGATTCGCCAATTTATGTGATTAGATTTTCTTCCTATGGATAAGAGGAAAACCTCTTGGATATCAAGATGGCTCCCTTAGACCAATCCAAGACAGAAAGGAAATAAATGGTGTTCTATTCTCCAAGATTTAACATAACAATGCAAGCACTCATGATGAGAAAATGTATAAAGGTAGATGTCTTACCTTGATCCAAATGATTATCTTCTCTTCCCTTTGTTGATCCAACCCTTTGCTTGATAGTCCAAGTAAGAAAACCTATAGTCAAAGAAGAGGAGAGAATCTACTTTCCTACACAAGAATGTTAGACTAAATCTCTCTATCTAAACAAAGACAATTGGAAATATTTCAACATGAAACACACAGTTTAGGGGAACAAGCCAAGTTATTTATTAGTAAGCCAAAGAATAAATAGTACAATGAAATATTATACTTGACAACATTCTGGCAACATCTCTTCCTATGCCTTCCAACAAATCACCTTTGAGAACCTTGATAACATGAGAGTCTCCTCCACCAATAGATTTGCAACTAAAGCTCAGACTCAACCTCTATGTGTCTCTAATCCCAATACCAAAGAAGAATGGGCTTGATATAGAGTGAAGGAGCCCAACCAACATGGAGAAGATGGTGGATCAAGGGAGCAAGGTGTGGATCTACGTAGGAATACATGGATATCATAACTCCCAACATTCTTCATAAGGAAAGACAAGATTGGATCTCGAAAGGATGATGGGATTCTAGAGATGAGGGATCCTAGATCCAAGGAAAGGAAAGCTAACTAAAATCATCACGCCCTAGACATTGAGCAAGGCACGAAATAGTTGTAATTTTTGCGCCCCAGCAGTTATGCAGGGCGCATAAATATGGAATTTTCGTGCCTCTATAGTTCAACATGGTGTGAAAATATCTCGATGGATGGTAGAAGGTGGTTAGATAAGGTGGGGTTTGGCTTCAAGAGGTTAGATTATTTTTCCAATTTAGGTGTATAATGATTTTATCATACAACAATGGGTTTAGCACACGCAGGAGGTCGTAGAATTCATGCTTCCTATGGTGGTGAAGCATGGAAATGGAAAATGAGGTGTAATAGGGAATCACATGAATCACCTGCTGTAGAACATGCAGGTGTCCTTAAAACTTATTAAAATGCTTGACAATCATTTTATTGGAAGGGAATGAGTAAGGACATCCAAAAGTGTGTTTTTGAGAATGATACTTTTCAAAGAAACAAAAATGAAAATGTTCTATCACTAGGGTTACTTTATTCTCTACACATTCCAAATCAAAAGTGGGAAGAAATTTTGATGGAATTCATTGAGGGGTTTCCCATGTCTAATGGAAAAGATAAAATTTGTGTAGTAGTTGACATGCTAACTAAGTATGTTCACTTCATGGGGGTAAAGAAAACAGACTCAGTAAAACAAGTAGGTAATTTTTTTTGCAAAAATATTTATAAGTTACATGGGTTTCTGAAGGTCATTATCAGTGACATGGACAAAAAATTTAAGGGAAAATTTTGGAAATACTTTTGTAAACAAACAAGGGTATCCCTTAATATGAGTTCAACATATCACCGTCAAACCAATGTACAAACTGAAATAGTGAATAAATGTTTGGGAACATACCTTCGTTGTTTTGTGACAGACAAGTAAAACAAATGGTTCCAATGGTTGCTTTTGGTTGAATGGTGCTATAACACTACTTACCATACTTTAGCTAAAATGACTCCATTCCAAGATTTATATGACTATGAACCTCCCAAATGGAGGGAATATGTTTTATTTAACTCTAAAGTGTTGACAATAAGGAATCAGTTAGAAGAAGACCAAAAGAGCATCCAAATATTAAAATAAAATTTAACAAATGCTCGTAATCGAATGAAGCAACAAACATACTTACGAAGATAAGAAAGAGAATTTGAAGTGGGTGATTGGGTGTTCATAAGACTACAACCCTACAAATAGTTGATGCTCAAGCATCAAGGCAAGAACAAGTTGGCTCCAAAATTCTATGGCCCATACCATATTAAAAAATGGTAGTCCAATAGCATATAGATTAAAATTACCTGACAATTTCCATATTCACAACGTGTTTCATGTATCAAGTCTCAATAAGGTGTTAGGACAACATCAAGCAACACAATCCAAATTGTCTACATTGGATGATGAAGGACGGGTGATCTTAGAACATGAAGGCATATGAGCTATTAAGTAAAGGAAGCTCCATTCCAGGAATATAAAAGAGTATCTTTTTAAATGGAAGAACTTGCCGGAGGAAGATTCATCATGGGAAACCAAAAGTTTCTTTCAACAACATCCTTCTCTACCCTTGCTTTGAGGACAAAGAAATTCTTAAGGAGTGGGCAATGTTACACACAAACACATAACACAAATAAAGAAAAACAATAATAAACAATAAATAAGCAAATAATAAAACAAAAGGTAATAAAGCAAGTATTAAATGATATTTAATAAAGCAAATTAACGTATAGGGAAGAGACGTACCTTTCCATTGAAAAGGCACGGATTACCATATTTAAATGGTCGAGGAAATTGTAATGTATTCATTCATTTATTCACTTATAAAACTATATACATATATGTCTACACATCCATTGCTTGTGAGATATAACATCCATATTGTATTCTTTACTTCCATGGTTTGTGGTATGGATAGTATGGAACAAGAGGAATATATATGTCTTCGAAAACCGATATTAGTCTTAATCATTAGTGTGGAGATTGTAGAAAGGAACCTGCAAGAAACCAACAGAGCAAGGAAATGGTGAGTATAAGACATATAGTTGTAGGAAGATGAGGAGTGTATCTTGAATTAATGATATGTATGCCTAAAATACCTTAAGGAAATTGATCACTGCAAACTCAATGCTAGAGAATCATACACCATTTAGAAACCACCACCATAAAATTAGTTGAAAGTAAACTTTGATGGAGCACCACATGGGAACTTGAGAGTGTGGGGGTAGGAGGAATAATTAGAGATTCGTATCACACACACACACACACACACACACACATCATATGCACACACACACATCATATGCATATGCATACATACATATAAATGTGTGTGTGTGTGTGTGTGTGTGTATACTCTGTAACTATAGTAGTTCAGGAAAGTTGGCGGTGGTTAAAATTGTGGAAGGTAAAACTAACCTATAAGTGCACTTTGTTTATGTGGTTGGTATTGAAGAATAGGTTACCAATTAGGGAGATGATACAAAAAAGGAGATAAATAGGTCCTGGATAGTTTACTTTATGCAAAGCCAATGAAGAGACTACATCTCACCTCTTCATGACCTTCCCCTTCTCTTTGTAGGTGTGGTAGGATATGGAAGCACATTTGGAGCTTAAGAACTTGTGGAGGAAAGGGTTAGTGGATGAGAAATTTCATGAGTGGTTCAATAAAAGGAAGTTGAAGAAATTTAGGGCAATTCCTTATTTATTTTTATGGGGTATTTAGCTAGCCATAAATGCCAGTATATTTGAAGGGAAACAAATTTCATGCTTCCAAGATTCTGCTTAATTTTTGGCTTTTCTCACAGCCTACAAGACTATTAAATGTGTAAAAGTGTCAAGGGTTGTGAGGGATCTCCTAGTGGACAAGTCACATCAATGGATATTCTTTGATGGGGCCTGTCAAAGCCTGGTACAAAAATGTAGTTTGGGTTTTGTACTAAACTTGTCAGATTCATACTACTACTCAATGAAGGAAAATCCAGGATCAAGAAGTAATAATCTAGGATAATTTAAGGCACGTCTCTTTCTCATGAAATTTTCACTAGACAAAGGAGTCAAAATCATTTATATTTATGGGGACTATGCTCTAGCTATTAATTGGATGAATGACTAAATATAGGTGTACAATATAGGACTTCACCCTTTGGCATTGCACGTGAAAGAAATATCAAAGTAGTTCCAGTAGGTGTCTTTTTCCCATGTATTCAGAGAGCTCAATGAGCAGGAAGATACCCTCTCTAAGTCAATCTCCAAGTCAATCTTGTATGTTAATATTGAGCCTCGTGTGTAGAGGTAGTGCCTTATAGGTGCCTGAGTTGGACTTAGGAAACTTGGAGAAGAATCTTGAGTTGGACTCAAGAATGAATAAGCCTCATATGTCGAGTTAAGTGCTGGTATGTCAAAGTGATGGTGCTGTACAGTCTTGTTTGTCAAGACTAAGTTCTTGTGTGTCAAGATGGCTCTGCATGTGTTGAGGTGGTGCCTCATGTGTTGAGGTAATGCTTTGCATGTCAAAGCATGAATGGTGTGTGATGTACTACTAACCATGGTTGAGATATTAAGTCTCCACTAGAGACTAGCCATCTCTAGAGTGAATTACTTTACCATATGACCACTTGGAACGATAGTAGAACAAGATGATCACATCATTGGAAAAATCTCCTTAGTAATTTGATATGATAGATAAATTAAAGTTGGAACATGTGGACCATGCAGATAAGGCAAGAGATAAATATAAGATGTGATAGGATAAGAGAGAACTTGATTTGATCACTAATGATAAATCCTTCAGTTAAATAAGTGAGAACTCAAATTGTTAAAATTTAGTTATGTTAACAAGAAAGACTTCAATTAATTAAATAATTTGAATTATTCACTTCAATGATGTTATCAAGAAGGAATTCAGTTAAAAGAGTTAACTAAGTGTTAATAAAGAATATCTAGTTAACTAAAGTGTTTTGCATGTAAACACTTGAGTTAAACTAAAAGACAACACTTAAGTTGAACTAAAATACAACACTTAAGTTGAACTAGAATACAACACTTGAGTTACGACACTTGAGTTACAACACTTAAGTTACCACACTTGAATGATGAAACTTGAGTTAGCCTCCTAACTAAGTGACCTAGCATCCATATGAAGGGCGAGCTCATCTTGAAGTTAGAATATAAAACTAGAAGGCAAAGCATGAGAAGTATGATATATATATGTTATGCAAGATTGATGAATTCAATGTGAGAGCGAATTCTCTTCTCTCTTGAGGGAAATTTGCATTCAATGTGCATGTGACCAAAATCAAGGAATTGGTTATGTGTAGGATATTATTCTAAGTTATGTTCTTCCATCTTCTCTCTTGCTCCATGATTGCACCAAGGGTGCTTGGTATTTCGCTCTAATAATGCACCAAGGATGCTTGATGTAAAATGATCATTGTAAATTCATTCTTTGCTATCTATCAATATTCTAAGGAATATTTTGCTGGGGTTTTCTCCCTCAAGTACTAGAGGGTTTCCTTAGTGTAAATATTGTGTCTCATGTGAATGATTATGTTTTTTATTATTCATTGATTTCAAGTTCTACTACAATTCTGCATTAAGATAAAAAAATTAACATGGTATCAGAGCTTAGGGCATGAATCAGCTAAGTTTTGCAGTCAAGCTTGAGCCTACGTTGATCCTGGGTGAGCAATACTTGAAGAATAATGGCTTCAATCTCAGTAAGACTGGAAGAAAAACTTGAAGGAACTTCGAACTTCAATACTTGGAAGGCCAGGATTCTAAATATCTCGGAAGAGCATGATCTAGATGGATACATATCCAATGTTGTTGAAGAGGCCACTTCTAATGCTGGGCGCATATCTTTCAAGAATAATCAAGCCAACACAAAGAGAATAATTTATGATTTTGTGAAAGATAGTTTGATGCTAGTGATTACTCCATTGAATACTGCAAAGGAGTGCTTCAACACCTTAACAAATCTATATGATAAGAAGGCTCCCATTCAGAAGAGATCCCTGAAGAACAAGCTTCATAATATGAAGAAGGAGAAGGAAGAATTTGTTGCTTCCTTCTTCACAAATATATCTCAACTAAGAGATCAACTCATGAGCATTGGAGTTATTCTCGATGTTGATGATCTTATTTAGACTGTTGTCGATGGTATTCCATCCTCATGGGATACATTTTTGTCTGCTATTAATGGTCAAGAAGTGCAACCGAACTTTGAAATATTGTGGCATGATTTCCTTCAAGAAGAAGGGCGAATTCAAAGCAAAAATGCTTTCTCCAAAGAAGAGAACCTTGCTCTTACAGTAAGGACAAAGAGAGGAAAGAAATCCTTTTCTCAGAATATGTTTCCTCATCAAAAGGAAAAAGAATACAACAAGAAATTTGATAAGTCTAAAGTCAAATGCTTCAACTGCAATAAGAAGGGCCACTTTGCAAGAGATTGCCATGCAAAGCAAAGAGGAAAGTTCAAGGGTGTACTATTCATGATTCTATTGCTACAAAAGATGAACCTACAAGAAAGAATTCTTCAAATGATCAAGAGACAAGGAAGGAGTACTATATTGTCTCAGCTCTAGTTGGATCCATTACCACTAGTGCTGAGACATGGCTAGTGGATAGTGGTGCATCAAAACACATGACTAGATATAGGAGTGCTATCTCAGATATGAAGGAAAAGAAGTTCTCCTGTCAGGTGGAGCTTGGATATAAACCACCTATTCGATCCAAGGAGTTGGATCCACTTCCTTTCAGTTGAATTCAGGTGATGTAATCCATGTTGATGATATTATGTATGTTTCTAGTTGAAGAAAAACCTCCTAGCTATTTCAATTCTAGAAGATAAAGGTTTCAGGGTAATATTGATGGACAACAAAGCGCTCTTGTGGCCTAAGAATTCAAACTTGAATTATGCAGCTGCGATTGGAGTTAGAGAGGGAGGTTTCTACAAAGTTCCTGGAAAGTTCATTAAATCCATGATCCATGACACTATCAGTCCTTGTGAATTATTGCATAGGATGCTTGGTCATCTTCATTTCAAAGCGCTACTTGGCTTACAAAAGATGGTAAAATGTATGTCTGTATTTTAATTTGAGCATGATTTTATTTGTAGAGGTTGTGCTCTTAGTAAGAACATCAAGAAAATATTCCAAATAGTACTAAAAGATCTAAAAGGATCCTGGACTTGATCCATTTAGATCTATGTGGTCCCATGTCTGCACCATCCTTGAGTGGTTATCTATACTATGTGCTTTTAATAGATGACTTCTCTTGCAAGTCATGGATCTATTTTCTGAAGGCAAAGAGTGAAACTTTCAATAGGTTTCAAGAGTTTAAAGCACTAGTTGAGAATCAGACTGGAAAGCACATTCGTGCTTTGAGATTTGATAATGGAGGAGAGTTCGATTCTCATGACTTTAATGAATTCTATTGAGATGTAGGGATAAGAAGACAATTGACTGTACCTTACAACCCCCAACAAAATGGGATTGCTGAAAGAAAGAACATAACAATATGTGAGGCTACAAAAGCTATGATGTGTGATCAGGATCTTCCCACTTCCTTATGGGAAAAATTGTGAAAATCCTCACAGCAGATCTAAGAGATGATGTATCTCACAAGAGAATAATTATGATTAAGCAAGAAAATAGAAGAAGAGTGATACATGCAGTATAATGAGCAACAGAATAATATGGTACAGTAGAACTCATATAGAAGCAATAATACTTCGGTCATACTAAATTATTAATCACAAATGGACATATAAATAATACAATGCATGAGGAATTCGAATGCCTAAGGTGGCAATTCGAATTAGCCTTCATGGAGTGATCAAAGGATCACTGGAGTGTCATCGGAGCACAACTAGGTGTCCTCATGATCATCGGAGTGCAACTGGAAGTCTTCATCATCATCAATGGAGTCATCAATGCTCAAGTAACTGTCAACCATCAGTCAAACTAACTCTGGTAGGTGTAACTGAGTGTAACTCAATGTAACTGAGTGTAGCTGAGTGTAACTGAGTGTAACTGAGTGACAACTGGACTGGTAGGTGAAGGAGGGCGAGTTGCTCCCTAAAATCAAGGAAGAAGGGCTCATTAAGCAACTGGAGGGCTAAAACTGAATAGTGAGAAGCTCCTGGGGGCTGAATAACTGAGGGCTAGGTGCTAGACTGATGACTGGGATGCATGCAAAATGCATGCAAACCCTAGAATGCATGCAAACCCTAAAAGGTGCATGCATGACTGAAAATGTAAATGATCAAAATACTGGTGGGACTAGGATGGAGTATAGGAATATCCTAACACCCCCCCTTAATCCATCCTGGGCCCTGGTAACTAAGACCAAGGGTCACCCAATACAATGAATAATAACAATCAATAAACCAAGGAAGTGGGAAAATTTCATGGGAAACATACCCCCTCCTCAAAAAATAGACTGTAAGGCACACATAAAAATAAAAGCTCCAAACTCAAGCATGTGTGATGCTTGGTCATATGTCTGGAGGTATCTTCTTCTTGGGAAGAAGTGGATCATGCTCAAAAAACATGTGCTTGTACTTGCTCTTCAAATTGAATGTGATGAGAACAAATCCAACAGTATTAGAATGATCCTTGAACCTGTGATTCGAATCAGCTGAGGTAGGATCAAATTTTTGAATGTGCATATAGTCCTTTGTCTTCTCCTTCGAACCACCATGGGTGAGATTATGCCAAAAAGAACTATTACATGTTTGCTTGAAATCAAAATCAGATTTAAGACTTTCAAAATAGTTTCTTGAGATCTCCTTTGAACCAGCAAGGGTGAGATCAAAACTATCATATGCATGAGAAATTATCTCAAGCGGGTGGCAATGGCCATATTCTTCAATAACCTTCTGAAAGCATGTGCTAATGATCATATAGTAGTAAATAAGAGATGTTTGCTGAAGAGGAGCGAATGCATTACCTCCAATAGCTGATGTTACCTCCGAAATAATCATGTGATCATGATGCAAACCAACAAACTCTGGTGCAAGAGAGGATTTAGGACCTTCTGCAATATCTAGAGTGTGAACTGGCACAGAAAGAGAAGAAGGTTTGAGCATGAGCGGAGAATCTGCAAGTTCTTTGTCAACAACTTCAATACGAGATGATACTGGTTCATGATCTGAGAGATCATCAAGGGGAGCGAATGCAACATGATCTGAGAGACCATCAGGAGGAGCGAATGCATCATGATTTGAGAGACCATCAAGTGGAGCAAATGCATCAACTTGCTTGCTTTTGAAGGGATTTGGACCAAATCCATCATTCTTTTTGCTAAATCTTTCATCCAAATGAGCCCATAACTCTTTTGGAGTTTCAATATCAAAGATGGTCGGGTACAATATGTAATCAGTCATAGTAAGCTTCATTCTTCCAATGTGCATGTCACCTTTATTCAACCATTTAATCTTCTTTGTAGAGGATTCGAACTCTCTTTCAAAATAGCAATCAAAGAGATCATGGCTCTTCAAATATGCTATCATTCTTGGTTTCCATTCATCATAGTTGAATGGAGAAAGAGGAGTAATTTCTTCTAAATTCATTGAAGTTGTAGAAGACTTGCAAAAACAATATAGAATAACTGCAACTGCTACTGCTGCAAAAATGCAGAAACTGTTGCAACTGCTGAACTCGAAATCTTGGTAATAACCTGCAAAAAACTCTCAAGAATGGAGATAAAGAATACTCTCAACATGCTCTGATACCATGTGAAAATCCTCACAGCAGATCTAAGAGATGATGTATCTCACAAGAGAATAATTATGATTAAGCAAGAAAATAGAAGAAGAGTGATACATGCAGTATAATGAGCAACAGAATAATATGGTACAGTAGAACTCAGATAGAAGCAATAATACTTCGGTCATACTAAATTATTAATCACAAATGGACATATAAATAATACAATGCATGAGGAATTCGAATGCCTAAGGTGGCAATTCGAATTAGCCTTCATGGAGTGATCAAAGGATCACTGGAGTGTTATCGGAGCACAACTAGGTGTCCTCATGATCATCGGAGTGCAACTGGAAGTCTTCATCATCATCAATGGAGTCATCAATGCTCAAGTAACTGTCAACCATCAGTCAAACTAACTCTGGTAGGTGTAACTGAGTGTAACTCAATGTAACTGAGTGTAGCTGAGTGTAACTGAGTGTAACTGAGTGACAACTGGATTGGTAGGTGAAGGAGGGCGAGTTGCTCCCTAAAATCAAGGAATAAGGGCTCATTAAGCAACTGGAGGGCTAAAACTGAATAGTGAGAAGCTCCTGGGGGCTGACTAACTGAGGGCTAGGTGCTAGACTGATGACTGGGATGCATGCAAAATGCATGCAAACCCTAGAATGCATGCAAACCCTAAAAGGTGCATGCATGACTGAAAATGTAAATGATCAAAATACTGGTGGGACTAGGATGGAGTATAGGAATATCCTAACAAAAATCCTCTAGCACTGTTGTTTATATACAAAACATAAGTCCTCATCCTATCCTAGGAGAAAAGGCTCCTGAAGAAGTTTTCATTGGTGAAAAACCAGATGTTGGACACTTGAATATTTTTGGTTGTCCTATCTACATTCACGTGCCAAAAGAGAAGAGGACAAAGATGGAGACACCTGGAAAGAAAGGCACATTTGTTGGATATAGTGAATCCTCCAAAGCTTATAGAATCTATGTTCCAGGAAAAAGGCACATTGAAGTCAGTAGAGATGTAACGTTTCACGAAGAGGATGCCTTCAAGTGCTCTAAAGAACTTTAGTGCAATTCAAATAAGGAGGATCCTGAGACTCCCGTGATGGAGGATCCATCTTCTAATTCTCCCCTTTCAGATGTTGAGAGGGAGAAGCTAGAAGAGTCCTTAGATCTGATTGATCCCAAAGAGCTAGTAAAATTGGTAGAAATATATCTTGATGAACCTCCTGCGAAGAGGAGATCTGCATGGTGTTGAGAAATTCTGTAAGAGGCAGGAAAACATGGAGCACCAACAAGCACATTTAGAGAGCGAAGGAGACCTGAAATATTTTTAGTATATGTAGCTCAGATGTGTCACATCAGTGACTCATAACCCACCACCTATGAGAAATTTGCTGAGCAGCAGGTATGGAAAGATGCCATGTTGGAAGAGTACAAGTCTACCATGCAAATTGATGTGTGGGAAGTGGTTCCTAAACCGTAAGGGAAGTCTGTAGTAACTTACAAGTGGATTTATAAAATCAAACATGCACCTGATGGTAGTATTGAGAAATATAAAGCAATATTTGTGGCACATGGTTTCTCACAGAAATAAGGGATAAACTATGATGAGACATTCGCTCTTGTGTCCAGGTACACCACTATTCAAGCTATAATTTCTCTTGCTTCATTTCTAGGGTGGAAACTTCACTAGATGGATGTGAAGACTACCTTTCTCAACAATGAAGTTGAGGAAGAAGTATACATACAACAACTTGAGGGTTTTGTAGTTCATGGGAAGGAGTCGTATGTATGCAAACTTAAGAAACCCTTGTATGGGATTAAGCAGGCCCCGAGGGCTTGGTATTAAGGATTGACAACTATCTTCAGAGCTTGGGATTCTCCAAAAGTGAAGTTGACCCCAACTTGTACTTCAAGGTTGTGAAGAACCAACCACTAATCTTGGTTCTCTATGTTGATGATTTTTTCCTTACTGGAGAGGAACAATAGATAGATTGGTGCAACAGGGAGCTCACTTCAGAGTTCGAAATGAAAGACTTAGGTCTTATGCACTATTTTCTTGGTTTAGAAGTTTGGAAAAGGAAAGATTAGCTCTTTCTTTCATAAGGAAAGTACATAGCTGATGTGTTCCGCAGATTTGGTATGGTGGACTATAAGTTCATGACTACTCCAATGGTGTCCAATCTAAAGAAACTACATGATTTAGATTCCAGATCAAATCTAGTGGATCCCACCATGTATAGACAACTCATTGGTTCCTTGATGTATTTAATACATACTAGAACATACATATGTTATGCTGTGAGTATCTTGAATAAGTTCATGTCTAAGCCAAGACATAGACATTGGGTTATTTCCAAGCATGTGCTTAGATACCTTCGAGGTACTATTGCTTATGGAATCATATATGCTTTTAGTGGTGGAGTGATGTTACTTGGTGATGTTGACTCTGACTGTTGTGGTAGTATTGTGGACCAAAAGAATACATCCGTATTTTGTTTTATCTTGGGATAAACAATGATCTCTTGGTCCAGCAGGAAGCAGGGCTCTGTATCCCCTAATAGTACATAATCATAGTATATTGCAGCAAGTACCACCTTTCGAGAAGTTGTGTGGCTTAGGAATCTAATTTTGGGTTGTTCGATGAGAAGCTTGAGACCATTATCATTCGATCCAACAATCATAGATGCATTAAGCTCTCAGAAAACCTCGTATTTCATGATAGATCGAAACATATTGAGATGAAATACCACTACATCAGAGACATGGTCCAGAGAGGTGCAATAAGACTTCAATACATTGTTACTGGTGAGTAGATAGAAGATATGTTGACTATGCCTCTATCCTTGATGAAGTAAAGGTAATTTTGAGACAAGCTTGGCATGGAAAAGAAGGCCTCCCTCCTTGAGAGGGAGTGTTAAAGTTACATCATCATGATTCATTCTCCAAGTCAATCTTGTGTGTCAATATTGAGCCTCGTGTGTCTAGGTAGTGCCTTATAGGATCCCGAGTTAGACTCACGAAACTTGGAGAAGAATTTTGAGTTGGACTCAAGAATGAATAAGCCTCATGTGTTTGTTAAGATTCAATATGCTAAGATAGATAACATCAGTATTCAATTCAATTTTACAACAATAGCATATAAAGGATCACTGAAAGAACAACAAGCACAACATAAACACAAGAGACACAATTTATCCTGGGAAACCCTCATGGGGTAGAAAACCCAACAAAAATTGCTCAATATAGATGATCAACAAGTACAAAGATGAAATCCAAAAACAAGAGCTCCTTCTCCTCCTTTGCATATCTCTCTCTCTCCTATGCGAGTTCGCAAGTGAGTGTGTGTGTTAAATGAGGAACACACCTCCTCTATTTATACTTTACATTCACTTGACATTTTATCCAGCTAGGTCGACCTCATAACTAAATGGCCAATTACTAACCAGGCAGACTTCTCTAGGGGACTTAAACACCCCATTACAACTGAATCTAGGGGAACTAATGCCCCGACTTACATGGGAGGTTTTACCTCAATAACTTTACATTATAATAACATCCCGATGGAGGAATAAACATCTCCAGATACATAATAATGTACCGACGGAGGAATAAACATCTCCGGATAATAAAGTACACATATAATATTCTTAGAAGTTACAATATTTAAACACTCCCCCTTAACAAGAAGGATATTCTAACAACATCTACAGGAAGAAGGAGTCATCAACTACATCATAGTGATACATCTATAAATGATTGGAAGTTTTCTTGAATCATCATCAGTAACTCAAACAACTACTGGAACATCTTCAATATCTTCAATACTGGAACATCAACATCTTCAGTATTGAGTCTTCATCTTCTGTAGCACTCGATCACTCGATCAACTACAACAACAACATCATTTGGATCTCCCGATCAACAACATCATCTGTATCTCTCGATCAACAACATCATCATCTGGATCTCCCGATCAAAAACATCGTCTGGATCTCTCGATCAACAACATCATCATCTAGATCTCCCGATCAACAGCATCATCATCTGGATCTCTCGATCAACAACATCATCATCTAGATCTCCTGATCAACAACATCATCATCTGGATCTCTCGATCAACAACATCATCATCTGGATCTCCCGATCAACAGCATCATCTGGATCTCTCTATCAACAGCATCATCATCTGGATCTCCTGATCAACAACATCATCATATGTATGTCCCGATCAACAACATCATAATATGCAATATACATGATCCAATTACAGGATGATCAATCCCTCTCACTTTAGGACATAAGTCCAAGGATGATACAATCCTGATCCACTTACGGGATGATGAATCCTTATCAATTTAAGACACCATATCATGTCTAGGGACAATGCAATCCAGATATACTTATGGGATGATCAATCCCTATCAATTTAAGACACCATATCATGTCTAGGGATGATGCAATCTAGATCTACTTACGGGATGATCAATCCCTATCAATTTAAGACACCATATCATGTCTAGGGATGATGCAATCCAGATCTACTTACGGGATGATCAATCCCTATCAATTTAAGACACCATTTCATGTCTAGGGACGATGCAATCCAAATATACTTACAGGATGACCAATCCCTCTAACTTTAGGACATAAGTCCAAGGATGATGCAATCCTGATATACTTACGGGATGGTCAATCCTTCTCACTTTAGGACATAAGTCCAAGGATGATGCAATCCAGAACCACAGTGCCAGTCCTTTTTCATACTGGATGCGACCTAGATCAAATCTAGGATTTACCACCACAGAGCCAGTCCTTTTTCATACTGGATGCGACCTAGATCAAATCTAGGATTTACCACCACAGAGCCAGTCCTTTTTCATACTGGATGTGACCTAGATCAAATCTAGGATTTACCACCACAGAGCCAGTCCCTTTTCATACTGTATGTGACCTAGATCAAATCTAGGATTTACGACCATAGAGCCAGTCCTTTTTCATACTGGATGTGACCTAGATCAAATCTAGGATTTACCACCACAGAGTCAGTCCTTTATCATACTGGATGTGACCTAGATTAAATATAGGATTTACCACACAACATCATCACATTATCGGAGACAAGAGTCTATGGATCTCTTTTAGGACATATGTACAGGGATGATACAATCCCACTGCAACATCATCAATATCTTTCACGGAGACAAGAGTCTACGGATCCCTTTAGGACATGTGTCCATGGATGATACAATACCACTCGTCAACTTATATCAAGTCTAAGGACCACTCATCGACCTCATCGTTGGTACAGGTATCCTCATCATCGACCTCATCATCGGTACAGGCATCGTCATCATCGACCTCATCGTCGATATAAGTATCCTCATCATCGATGTAGGTATCCTGATACAGGTATCCTCATCATCAATAAAGTATCCTCATCATCGATACAAGTATCCTCATCATCGATACAGGTATCCTCATCATCAATACAAGTATCCTCATCATCGATACAAGTATCATCATCGATACAAGTATCATCATCGACCATATCACTCCCCCTATTGAGGAGGGTCCTTTTGAACTACATCAAGCTTGTCTCGGAAATACTCAAACTTTACTCAAGACAGAGGTTTGGTCAATACATCGGCAACTTGCTCATCAGTGCTCACATACTCGAGCTTTCTAGCTCCTTTCTGCACCATATCCCGTATATAGAAATATCGGATCTCTATGTGCTTTGACTTATCATGGAACACTAGATTCTCTGTCATCTTGATACAACTCTGGTTTTCACATAGGACCACAGTGGAGTCCATCTCTAAGTCAAATTGCCCTGATAACAGCTTCCGAAGCCATGTGGCTTCACAACTAGCAGAGCAAGCTGCTATATGTTCTGCTTCAACTGTGCTGAGAGCCACACTGGACTACTTCCTGCTAAACCACAAGATCATAGCAGATCCCAGAAAATACCATCCACCCGATGTGCTCTTTCTGTCTGAGACACTTCCAGCCCAATATGTATCTGTATAACCATACAATCTAAAGTCATGATCTACAAGATAATACAGTCCAAAGTCTATCGTACCTTTTAGGTACCTCATCAACTGCTTTGCAGATACTAGGTGAACATATCTAGGCTCAACTAGATACTGACTCAGGGTGTTCACATCAAAGCATATATCTGGCCTGGTATTCGTTAAATACATCAACGAACCAGTCATCTGTCTGTAAACTATAGAAACCACTGTCCATCATCCCAGATCTCTACTTCACATTTTCCTTGGCTAAGGAAAAATCTCATCTGATCTCAGCCACATATCTAATCACAAGAATCATGCCAAGATTCTTTAAATCTGAGATATACTCCCTCTGAAGTGGAGTATTGTCCTCCTCTGTGACTGAACATCATGCACACTCTGCATTGAGTGATCTTTTGCATATCTATCTATGCCATCTCCCGTCATATGGGTCTATTGATATGATCCTCAATATCACTCGAACTCTATGGTGAGTTCCTTCTTTCTTCCATCTGAGAGAAGCATGTCATCTGTATATAGAAACCCTCTTCAACCTTGTAGCAAAGGTTGAAATACGCATCACCTGTGGTGATCATCAAGCTCATCAAATGACTATCGATCCTGGGTACCTATTGAACTCGTACAAAGCCTTCTTCTATCGAATCCTGGGAGTTTGCTCCATATGCACTTCTTCTTCAATTACACCATTCAAGAGAATGGTCTTGTCATCCATGGGTGTAATCTATCTTTGGAAGTGTGTCTAGCCACTTGGAGCAAACATCTCGTCATGATCCTCTCCCTCTTTCTAAGAGAATCCTCTAGCCACGAGCCTTTGTTAAATTTTGAGCATTAATTCACAATACTCTAGGATCTTTGCTGAGAGAATAACATATATAGTATATCAATGCATGACAATCAGAATATCACAAGAATCAAAAGCATAAGAGACAAGAGACATAGAGTTTCCGTGGGGAAAACCCGAAGGTGAAAAACCCCACAACTTCCTCAGAGATAGAGAGAGAAATGGCTCAACTAAAATACAACCAAAATACACTGAGATAGTCTCCTAGTAGCAGATGATCCTCCTCCTCACTAGTGCACCACTTTCTGAGTGAGAGTGAGATACTTTTTCGAGTGAATAAAATAGAGATCTCCGATCTCTATTTATACTAACCTTTTTGCCCAGTGACCTTATGGGGCCGACTGGTCTAGTTAGGTACATCCACATTATAATATATATAATTCAGGGCCGACCCCACATGGTGGTCTAATAACCCATCATCAAGTACACACACTTGCAACACTTGTCAATCCACATGACGACACTTCCTTATAGAGGAATAACACATCTCTAATAAGGGTACAATAAATATATATGAAATACATAGATGAAATACATTCCGAAGTTACATATACATCAACAGCCTTCCTTTGTACTTCTATAGTATGTTTGATTTGTAAATCTTCTTGTTGAACAATCATCACTTGTTCTTTGGAACAAGTGTTCATCATCCTTCTTTTGTAGATCATAGCACATGATCTTTCCTACAAATCAATTTTAATTACATGATTAGTAACACTTCATAATCATCAAATCATGTTGACATTTCAATGATAACCTATTATGCATACTGATATGATTCACATAGTTATGCAACTATCTTGACCAATACTTTGGCACAACACTTTTCCATATCCTGTATGCATACAGTGGCTATCTAGATGCCTTCCATATCTACCAGAACATACTATCAAGAGCGTGCACAACTCTCAGCATGTCAGCATATAGGTTTCATTCTAGACAAGCAACAATGGAATGTTTTTCCAACTTACCCATCGTATGCATATTAGTAGTATACTGTTCAATGCTATATGAATTCTTACACTATGCATGATATATTTCCTGACAAATGTGCATACAACTATTACGAGCAATATTATTAACTATTCAGAGATTCAAGAAGTAATTCAAATAACAACTCAAATACTTATCTTTTATGTTTGTGTGGTTGCCTCCCTCTTGATCTCTATTTTCCCTTTACGATAGCGTCATGATTATTCTGTACCACTATGCATGCTTAAGTGTGTACTAGTTTCATCATTGTGTCTTCCTCAAGATCTCATACATAATCATACATTCATTAGTATAATCTCAATACTATCAAAACATTATGATTCTAAATAATCTTAAACATGTATGGTCATGATCATTTCATACACAAGTATACTTATCTAAGATCCTAACACAAAGTACGATTCTAACTCGATATAGGAAAACATACTTGGATTAGCATGCTTGCTAGTTATGTCTAAAACAGTATCTTCTTTGTTCTCTTCAATGATTTAGAGACCTTGTGCTAGTAACCTACATATCTCATAACTTAAGCATAGTAGAACCAAACCATACATACCTCATAAGTAGAGCTTCTATGTGATCAAAGACTATGGATGAGTATTTGTCTTCATGTCATCATGGTCATATAGATTTGTCTTACTTGATGTACCTTTCATGTTAGCAGACAACATCATCCTCATACAACACCACAAGTGCATTAGTACAATCATAAGTGTCATAACCCTAATCAATGAATGTCTTCTATCATTCACATGCATTCATACTTTTACTAAGGTGATCAGACAATCTAAAATTAATCATGATTGTACTAACCTCAATAATATGAAGAAAAACATATTATGAACTTAATCATGAAACATATTTCAAAACATACTTGTATCTTCTCAAGTCATACCTGTCGAGTAGTCTTCTCTATAAGGGTAAAACCATAACCATCCAAGGTAGATCAATTGTAAACATCTTATATAGGTTCATGGTGCTAGGATGATAAAATATCAGTGCCATTTAAACCTCCTTCATTGCTTCCCTATGAGTCTCCCAACTTTGTTAGGGTTTCTTCTTACTTGGAAACCCTAATTTCAATCTCCTTCCTCCCACAACATTTTGATGGAGGATTAATATCTATGATGAATGGATTCCAAATCCACTTTCAAGTTTCCTATGTTGCATCATGTGTCTCCAACACTGTATCAGGTCATGCCATACCTAAAAACTGAAAACCCTAAGTGAGAGCTTCTTCCTCCTCTTCTTTGATTTTCTCCATTGAGCCATTTCAGATGTGTCGTATTGTTTCTGGTGCATCTCTGAAATTTCGGATCTGCAGGGCTTGAAACTTCGGCCTGTGGTAGAATGACCTGTCATATTTCCATACCCATAGGTTTGAGCTTAATTGGATTCTCCATCAGATATATATGCTCAGTTTCCCAACATGACCTGTTTAAGGGATGAAACAGAATAGCGAACTTCTACGGAGTGACACGTGTCACTATTTCAACTTAGGAATCTGAAACTCAGACCTATGAAACTAAAGTCCATGCCCTAACTATCACTTTTTACGGAATTCCATTTGGAGATTCCTATCCCGATATATAACCTTTTTACCTAGGTCACCTGTTTAGGGCTTCATTCTGGAAGAGGCAAAAACCCTAACTTGTACGGATCATATCTCAGAAAGTTCAACGAATCTAAGGCTGAAACTCAGACACAAGGTACAGGAACATTTCATCTTCATCCTTTCCAAGTTTCAGATCCTGAACCCAGGCCAAAATGGATTTATAGCGAAAGTTCCACGATGACTAGGTTTTTCTATACAAAACCCTAACTTTCAAATTGTTGCAAGTGAAACAAGTGTCGTAAGTGCCATACATTACCTTCCTTCAGGATAGCTCTAATACCATGTTAAGATTCAATATGATAAGATATATAACATCAGTATTCAATTCAATTTCACAACAATAACATATACAAGATCACTGAAAGAACAACAAGCACAACATAAACACAAGAGACACAATTTATCCTGGGAAACCCTCATGGGGTAGAAAACCCAGCAAAAATTCCTCAATATAGATGATCAACAAGTAGAAAGATGAAATCCCTAAATAAGAGCTCCTTCTCCTCCTTTGCAGATCTCTCTCTCTCTCTCTCCTATGCGAGTTCACAAGTGAGTGTGTGTGTTAAATGAGGAACACACCTCCTCTATTTATACTTTACATTCACTTGACATTTTACCCAGCTAGGTTGGCCTCATAACTAAATGACCAATTACTAACCAGGTGGACTTCTCTAGGGGACTTAAACACCCCATTACAACTGACTCTAGGGGAACTAATGCCCTGACTTACATGGGAGGTTTTACCTCAATGACTTTACATTATAATAACATCCCGACGGAGGAATAAACATCTCCTGATATATAATAATGTCCCGACGGAGGAATAAACATCTCCGGATAATAAATTACAAATAGAATATTCTTAGAAGTTACAATATTTCAACAGTGTTGAGGTAAGTTCTTTGTATGTCAAAGTGATGGTGCTGTACAGTCTTGTTTTTCAGGTCTTGTGTGTCAAGACGGATCCTCATGTGTTGAGGTAATGCTTTGCACGTCAAAGAATGAATGGTGCGTGATGTAATACTAACCATGGTTGAGCTATTAAGCCTCCTCTAGATATTGACCACCTCTAGAGTGAATTAATTTAGCATATGACCACTTGGAATGATAGCAGAACAGGATGCTCACATCATTAGAAAAATATCCTTAGTATATTTGATATGATAGATTAATTAAAGTTGGCACACGTGGACCATGTAGATAAGACAAGAGATAAAGATAATATGTGATAAGATAAAAGAGAACTTGATTTTCTTAGTAATGATAAAGACTTCAGTTAAATAAGAGAGAACTCAAATGGTTAAACTTCAGTGATGTTACTAAGAAAGAATTTAGTTAATTAAAGGAGAATTCGAATTGTTCACTTCAGTGATGTTATCAAGAAGGACTTCAGTTAAAAGGGTTAACTAAGTGTTAATAATGAAGATCTAGTTAACTAAAGTGACCGAGCATCCAAATGAAGGGCGAGTTCATCCTGAAGTCAAAAGATAAAAATAGAAGCCAAAGCATGCGAAGTATGATATATATATATATGTTATGCATGATTGATGAATTCAATGTGAGACTGAATTCTCTTCTCTCTTGAAGACAATTCACATTCATTGTGCATTTGACCAAAATCACCAAATTGGTTTTATGCAAGATATTATTTCGAGTTCTATTCTTCCATCTTCTCTCTTGCTTTGTGATTGCACCAGGGGTGCTTGGTATTTTTCTCTCATAATGCATCAAGGGTGCTTGATGTCATCTGCTCATTGTAAAGACATTCTTTGCTATTTGTCAATATTCTAAGGAAGATTTTGCTGGGGTTTTCTCCCTAAGTACTAGAGGGTTTTCCTAGGGTAAATACTATGTCTCATGTGAATGCTTATGATTTTGATTATTCATTGATTTCAATTTCTACTATAATTCTGCATTAAGATAAAAAAAATTAACAGGGGGACTAGTTTCTTCCTGGTCTATTAGTATTCTTGAATTTTAATGACATGTGGCTAGGCTAATTTGTATCTATGTCAGTCCTTTGAACTATTTACTTAAACTAATTTTTGTTGTTGTTTAAGTTGAAATTAACTACGATCACGATGATCTTTGGTCATCTAAATTTCCAAATAATATGTTGGAGACTGAGACAGAAAAGTAGTTTGACTGCTTAGGAGTTTTAGCTTTTGGAACTGTGCAACTTGCACCATGAGGATTGTATTATGAATTCTACTTGAATGAAAAATACGTTTTTTTCTTGGAAAAATACATACATACATATATATGTATATATACACAAATATGTGTGTGTGTGTGCACATATACATATATATATATAACATATGTATGCTATATAGATATATGTATATGTGCACACACACACACACAAACACAAACACATTCAACATTTGCAGGGTGGGGAACTAACAACTGCTCGTAAATATGAGCAGTGGAATGAGGATTCCTTGCATAATAAAACTTGGGAGTGAAGTAGCAATGGTAAGTTGAGGGTGACTCTCAAGTTGGAATCCAGATAATGTCAAAATACAATCAAATGATCCTTTAAATGATATCAATCAAAACTAGGGACTCATCCCAATAATACACATAATATCTCTCATTGTCAATTAGTCTAAGATTATAAAGTTAAAGTTGTGATGTACTTGGATATGCAATTTGTAATATTTCTCACTCTAAACCACAGTCGTTGTCATGTTTTCCATTAAATTGCTTGTCTCCCTTGTATATAGATCCATGATGGGGAGACTAAGCAATCTCCGTGCTCCTCTCTACAGAGGTGATCTCTTTCCAAAATCTAGTTTTTTTCCCAACAAAACTTGAGTAAAAAGTGTGCTCCCTCAAGGTTTGTTAAGCATCCATATGCAATCCCTAATGTGAAGCTTCTCCATGCAACTTTGTAAGTGATAGTAACCCTTACAGATCATTGCCTCATTCACCAATTCGTTGTTATTTGACCTTCCCCTAAGGCCATGGAATTTTGGGTGCATAAGAATTGGATGATCTTAATCAAACGTAAACTCTCAAGTTTTTTATGGAAGAGTATATTATGCATTTTCATTTGAACTCCAGGAAGATAGGGATCCCATCTTTAGAAATGGTCCCTACTTCATAAGCCCTAGAGGTATGCAATTAAATTAATGGACCTTGGATTTTGATCTTGAAGTATATGTGCCATCATCTATTCCAGTATAGATTTAGCTCCCTCACCTCTCTATCCATTGTGAAAATAATGAGTCTCTTGACGCAATAGAAAACATCTTGGGGAAATTCATAGATAATGAATCCCGATTATGGAAGGTTTGCATGCAATCGAATTCATGTAGAAGTAGATCTATAAAAATGGCTTTAGGGAGCAATAAATCACACCTTGTATAATTGGACTTGCCTCCAAAAGTTGGACTATGAATGACTCCCAATCAAATGCAAAACCTATTACAAGTATGGATACTTTTTCACAGATTTCAAACTTGAGTCCCCTCCCTAGTGAAACCTTTAAACCTCAGAAGTAATGACAAGAGGTTGATTGCCTCACTAACATACGAGTGCATTAGAGTGAAGGAGTAATTATAATAAATGGGGAGCTCAAAATCCTATGCTCCTCCCCTGATCTTACTCCCCATTAAATTTTTGATTGTAGCAATGCACAAGTGTTTCAACATGAGGCCGAAAGGTTTAGGGTTTATGGAATTCACTTATCCTTCCACCTTGATGCAATAGGTTGACAACGTTTAAAATCATGAAGAGTAGTTCACTTTGGTTCCTCTCTATTGTGGTACTATTATTTTGGTTTTGTGGTTGTAGGGCGTATTTATCCCCTCTCTCTTGACTCCTCGCCTTTGTAATTCAAGGGTAGGGTTCTATGGCATTAAAGAAGTGGTGGATGTTCATGCATTGCAGAAGCACATTTGACTAAAAAAACTTGTCTCTTGGTAAGGGATTTACTCCTTTAAGAGGTTTAAATGGCTTAGTGCATACATGAAAGGTGTGTGTTATGTGATTTGCTTGAAGTAAAGCAACAAATGAGGAGATGAGAACAATGAATTCCATAGGCCCAAAATGAGGTTATTAGATCGACTCTTGAATGGAACTAATGGCATGAAATGTGGGAAGATAATGTGTTGGTGGAGGCTCGAGAGAGGGATAAACATGTGGTATAGACTGTGGTTTGGGTTAGGACTTTATAGGAAATGGAAAAATAAATCAGAGCTCTCACGTAAATTTGGAAATACATATATATGGAGTTGGATGTAAATTTGGGATAGTGTTGGGATTGATAGTCTCTTTGGATATCATATTATGGGTTATTTAAACCTCCCTTCCTCCACAAATACTTGGATTAATTGATGAATCAACTTTGCATGGAAATTTGGAATACACGGATGAGAAGAATATAGAAGCATTTATATATGAATTGACCTAAAGGACCATCGAAGCATGGAAATGCATAAGGATGAATTACCTGAGGATATCTAGGTGCTAGAGGATGCTCCTCATGGGACAAATTATTAGTATTTCTCTTTGTTTGAAATGTGTTGTAGAGTCCTGCTAATTTTGTGTTAGTTTGTGTAGTAGTATACATATCAATTTCAGTCAATTTAGAACTTGGTAAGGTAGTTATGAAGCTTTTTGGAACATAAACTTGGTAATTTTGATTTAAGGTTGAGCCCTTCCTCTTTTAATGTTGATCAGTTAGTGCTTCCAATATTTCTAATCCAAAGTTATCCATTATTGTTTAAAAAAAAGGTTATCATGTTTTAGAATTAAAAAGACTAGGTAATAAGCTCATTATATACTAGCCAATAAAATATATAATGTCCTCAATCTAAGTTTGTCAACCCTTTTGTGAGATTTCCGAGTGTATATAACACGATAGGATATAGAATATCTGACATATTTGTTGACTCCACGAAACCAATCAACTTAGGATAGATAAAAATATAAGTAGTTACAACACCTGAATAATGCAATCAGGGAAGTGTCCCGACGTAATAAATATAATGAGAGTTACAAATCAACACAATGTCGTAGAGGTCCTATAAATCCACCATGACATGACTTAATCTAAGTCTAGGTAGGAGTATGAAGATTTTTCAATTAGGTCTATCTTGGGTGGTGAAGAAGAGAAGTTGTTATGCTTCACACTCATGTTCAAATCTCACTTGTGACATGTTTTCCCCTTATGGATCTACTGGGTTTAGAAAGGTACCGAAAATACCATTCTCACTTAAGTTCTTGGGGATGGGATGATATGTTTCCAAACAATTTTTAGGTCGATTTAGTCTATCTTGGGTGGTTACGAGGAGAAGATATTATTCTCCCCACATAAATTAAATTCCCACTTATTACATGTTTTCCCTGTGTAGTTTAGTTGGAGTTGGAAAGGTACCAACAATATTACTCTTTATTAAGTACCTAAGGGTAAGAGAAGATGTTCCGAAGAAAATAATCTTATAGGATAGATCAAGTGGTTGAATACTTTGAGCTTCATGCAGAAGGTCTTGGGGTCAACCCCTAATCTATTTACCCTTTTTGTGTGCCCCACTTGATGTACTTACTAGGCCAGGCATTGCAATATTAATTGTTAATGAGTTTATACTAAGTACCATCCTTGAAATGCGAGGAACTGCCTGGTGGTGGTTTCTTCATGAGGTTTTATGGTGAGAATATTGTCAATCCAAGTGTTAGAACCATGGAGATTTTTGTATCCTTTTTCTGTTAGCTTAGTAAAATATATTAGGGAAGAAGATAATGATAAGTCATATTGCTTAATATATAGTAATAGTAGCACAAGTCTATATGATTGGTATTTTTGATAATATGCCAATTATATTTAAAGTTCAGAGTGAGGGAAAGGGCCAAATAGGATACCAATATGGTTGGTATTTTGGATAATATGATAGTTATATTTTAAAGTTGGGAGTGAGGGAAAGGGCCAAATAGGACGCCAAAACTAGACTAAAGGGTTCATGCCCAATTTTAAAAACTCTTTACATATTTGTAATTTTACAATAATAAAAATCCCCACTTTCATTTACTAAAAAAGAGGAATGGTTAAATTATATTAGGGATGATTTCTTGGTGTATTTCTAATGTCATTAATAATTCTTTGGAAATGTGCAAGGTTCAAACCTCTCTTCCTTCATATTAAAGTGGGTATATATCATTAGGCAATTTATGAGTTCATGTTTTACATTTAGTTTTAAGGTTCAAGTAGTGAAAGTTCAAGTTCCCTCCCTCTCTTTTGACCTTAACTCTTTACAACCCAACACACCTGACATGCAACAAACATCATGACCACGCCCTTCCTTTACAAATCTAATATAACTACGTGATAATTAATTATGCAATTATGGACCCTAGATATTTTCTTAACAATTCTATCATGACAATGTCCCATGCTTCATAGATAAAAGGAATTACCCTTGTCACATGTGCCTACCAAGTCTTTAACAACGTATAAGAGAAAAATATAGCATCGACCTTTCTTACTTTCACCATTGACCCGAAAACTTGTTGTGCCCACAAAAAATCCCCCTTAATTTTTGTGCAAAAGCCCCCCATTAAATTTTGAAACTTTTGCCTACTTTTATTATCATATCTTACTAATTATGGTTTCTAAAGTCCTAGTTTGGGGGTCCTATGTTTAAACAATTGACTATATTTTGATGATGATTGCAATAGATCCCTTCATTGCTCATTGGGTTTTGTTTACCTTGATGATGGAATCTTATAGATCATGTCTTATAATTGGGATCTCTTTGCTTTATTATTGATGGGCCTTGGTTGGATTAATTTATAATCTTTGATGACTGGTTTTATGAGTTCATGCTTGAACTTGGATTCTTATCCTATGATTTTCAGTTTTTGATCATTGATACTTACCTAGATCTTGATTGTTGTTTTGAAAATATTTTATGCGCACAATCCCTGTTGTTTCATAAAACTGATTTGAAGGTTTTCTTTTAATTGATGGCTTGGATGCTTTGATCTTTGTTCCCTTATTTGACATGTGATAAGATTTTCACGCTCCTAGTGCTTATTGTACAACCTTGCTTGAATTCCTTGAACAATGCTTTTGCATTGACCTTTAAATATGTGATCAATTATGCATGGCAAAGTGGATAAGTTTTGAATAGTTGAAGTAGGAGATAAAACATGAAAAGATTGAAATGTAGCTTATATACTTATTGAAATTATGTAAGTATTTAAGATTAAAGATAATTGGATTTTTCCTTGATAAAAATATGTTCAACATCTATGATGAGATGCTTATGAAGTGGGTTGGTGAAGAGAATATTCATGTGGTGATATTTTCTCTTTTCAATATGGAATCCTTGAAACAAAGTTTGTTACATTAGGAAAACTATCGCACCACAATTTGTCACACTTATCTGGTCATAAATTATGATTTTTTTGCTTGAATATACCTTGTCATAAATTATGATTTTTTTGCTTGAATATACTGCAGACTCACCTGAAATTACTAGAGCTATCTAACTTCTTTAGTTGACCTAAAAATCAGTTTCGACATTTTCACTAGAGGTTTTGTTTTAGTGCTTAATTGATCATTTGAGAATTTTGGCAGATCATACTAATTCAACCAAGGATTATTCTTTTACAAAGTAAATCTGCACCTTAAAAGATTATGTATAAAAGATTAGACGCACCCTGAAAAATTCCAATTCAGGAAAAGCATCGGATTTTACGAAGCATATAATTTTGTTAAGATATTGTAAATTATTTCTTAGTTAATGACTTTGTTTTAATTCGTGGAATGATTTTCACTTACATAAATTTATGGAATAGTCTATTTATTTTACGATTTTGGATTTTTTGGTGGTTTTTGGTCGGAATCAGTAATTGTTTTTGGTAAAATCCACACATTGAAGGGTTTAAATTGTGTTTTTGAATGCATAAAATGATTTAGCACCCTCAAATACCTCTATGACACTTATATTATGCAATTTCCACAAATAATTTATGTAACTCTAAGACTTTTAAAAAAAAGATGGTATTGTGTGAGAGAGTATATAGGGTGGAAAATCTGCAGATGAAATTTTTTAGTTACGTCATGAAGGGATTGGTATCCTATCAATGGATAAACCTAGCCAGCACACCAATGGTTCTCAGTTATTTATTAACTTTGCAACAACAACTCATATTGATGGAAAGCATGCTGTCTTTGGAAAAGTTGTTGAGGGAATAGATGTTATGGAGAAAATTGAGTGGTTACCAATTGCAGAGCAAGGAATATTGAAAGTGAGAGTGATACTAAAAGTGATAGTGATAGTGATGTTGGTAAGAATAGTGTGAAATCAAAGACACATTCATTTGCAGTTGAGAAGCCTCAAATTTATGGAAAACTAGTTGCATCTCTACCAATGGAAGAAACTTTAGACAAGCAAGGCATTGAGGAAGAGAAAGGAATTGTGGTCAAAGATATTGTGGAAGAAGGAGAATTAGTGAAGGAGAATGAGAAAAAAAAATCCAAGAGATGGATGTTGTTGAAGTTAAGGTAGACATGAGTCCATATTATTAATCACCTTAGTGATTCCCCTAGTGGTTCTAAGATCCCTCAGAAGAGTTTGAGCAGAATCCATAGAAGAAGCATGAGTAAAGTCCATGAAGAAGTTTGAATAGACATTCATGGCAAAACCCAAAGTCCTTTGAAAATTTGAAGCAAGCCTCCAATAGAAGGGTGCCAAGAGGGTCAAGTTATAGTTTTCTCGTTGATAAGAGTACACTTCCCATCCTAATCAAAGTCGGATTGTTGCAAGAAATCATATCCCAGAGGGAACACCTAAACATGTGAGAAGAGGTCATGTATTTAGCCAACGTTGCTCTTTGCACAAGGTATTATTGCCTCAGTGAAAGGAGTATTCCTGAAAGGGACATGATAATGTAGATGAAATGGTTTCCTTTGTAGAAGAGAATAATGAAACTTGGTAATCAGAGACAAGTTCCAATGAAGAAGAAATCAGAGATGAAAAGGTGCGGGATAAAGTGATTCCATCGAACTGAGATAACTTGATAAGAACAATGGTAGAGTTGAATTGTTCAATAAACTTGTCAGTGCAGGAAATAGAACATGCTTGGCAGTTAATAATTAATCCGATCACTTATGTTTAATAAGCTTTCTAGTGAGGTGATGTTGGACAAAGTATCGAGATAAAATAAACCAAGCATGATAAACTTATTCTGATAATCTATTTCGGTAAAGCACATTCGATGAATCTTGAACCAATCAAATGGACGCACGAGACTTATCCAATTTAACATCAAAATTTCAATTCAAAATTAACTAAAATCATATTGGAAAATAAAAAGGATTTTATGTTTGATTTAGTTTTATAACTAAACAAGGTTGGGTTGCAACACATACCTGTCGACCTGCAACCTGCACACAAGTCAATTGCTTCTTATTTGTGCTTTGCATTTTTGGGAAAGGATATCATAGTAATGATCATTGTATATACTCATTAAGTTTCATGACATCTTTGAATTCAACGGAAAAGTATTTAAAGAGGGAGAAGTGAATGTTGGAGGCATAAATAACAACATAAAGAATGTGCAAAATGAGCTACGGCTCTTAATATTTAATGATAAAAAAGGAAGATCTAATTTGCAATTACAATGAAAGGATGAAGGTGTATTAAAACACTTTTACAAACCTAAAACCCTAACCTATCTCATGCATGTGTGTTGCATGCTTTATTAACTGAATTGAATCTTGACTTCTAATAATAGAACTAAATCTAAAGCGGGAGTTAATTACTATTTCTGACACTCCCTCTTAATTATGACCACTGACTACTACAACTTTTACAATGCCTAAATTATCTCTATGAGTTTCAAATATATCTTTTGTCAATGGATTTGTGAATATGTCAGCCAATTGATCAATTGATTTACAATGTTCTACATGAACTTCACCATTGTTCATAAGTTCTCTGATGGAATGATATATGGTATCAATGTGCTTTCTCTTTTGGTGAAATACATGGTTCTTGGACACTGCGATTGCTGAATTGTTGTCGCAATATATTATTGTTGGTCCTTCTTATTTCTGTTGAAGACCATCCAAAACTCCGCATAACCAAACTGCTGCACATGCCGCTGATGTCATTGCTACATATTCTACTTCTGTTGATGAAATAGTCACAATGGGATGCTTCTTGCATGCCCATGAAATCACCCCTGATCCAAGATGAAAAACATGACCGGAAGTGCTCTTCCTGTCATCCAAACTTCTTGGAAAATCACTGTCAGTAAAACCTGTCAAAACATCATACTTAGTGCTTGAGTATAAAATTCCATAGCTTGAAGTCCCTACAACATATCGTAAGATCCTTTTTCCAAATTGCCAATATGAGCCTTTGGGAGACTCCATGAACCTGGAAATCAAGCTGAATGCATACATGATATTAGGTCTCATAGCTATGAGATACATAAGAATTCCTACAAATCTCTTATACAATGTTGGATCTACCTTGGGACTGTCATATTCTTTGCTCAACTTTGTACATGTTGCCACTGGTGTAGGTGTCAGTTTGCAATTAAGCATTATGAATCGCTTAAGCACTTCATTAGAATATTTACTTTGAGAAATAAATATACATTTTTCTTATTGTTCTACCTCTATGCCAATAAATAATTTCATCAAACCTAGATCTATCATCTTAGACTCTTTCTTCATTGTTTCTACTGATATATTACCTGTAAAAATCATATCATCAACATATAAACAAACTATAAAAATCTCTCCATGCTGATTTACCTTTGGGTTGAGTATTGGTTTGTTGTTGCTTCTACTAAAACCATTGTTGATAAGATAAGAATCAATTCTGCTGTACCAATCTCTTGGAGCTTTCTTGATCCCACATAGAGCCTTCTTCAACTTGTAAACTTTCTCTTCATATTCTTTGATTTCGTACCCTTGTGGCTGTTGCACATAAATTTCTTCTTCAAGAATCCCATTCAAGAATGCTGATTTGACATCCATCTGATACACTTTCCACTTGTTTTGAACTGTTATTGCTAAGATTGCTCTCACTGTGTTCAATCTAGCCACCGGTGAAATTTTTCCTCCAAAATCAATTCCTAGTTGCTCCGAGAAACCTTTGGCTACTAACCTTGCCTTGTACCTATCAATCTCAACTTTTTCATTGAGTTTTTTCTTACAGACCACTTCACTCCAATATGTTTCTTATCTTTAGGCAAGTCAGCAACATCCCATGTTCCATTTCTTTCAATGGAATCTATCTCTTCATCCATAGCTTTTACCCAATGCTCTTCTTTTATTGCCTCATCAAAAAAAATAGGTTGACTAGAAATAAAAGAAAAAATGGTATTTGCATCCAATTCATCGTAAATATCTTCTAGTATTCTAGTCTTTCTATTACTGTGATCAGATTCATTACCTGATTGTGGACCAGGAGTATATCGATCTACTAATCTCGATGCTTCACCTCAAATTGAATTTCTCGATGTCCTTGATGGTGTAATTTCTTTCGGTGATGATGCTAATGGACCATGCTGTCCAATATGCCCTTCTTCTTCTTCATCTTCTGGTTGGGGTATTGCATCTCCCGCAACCTTATCTATGGTTCCATCCCATGACTCTTACTCTTTGAACAATACATCTTTGCTGATGATTACCTCTTTGGTCATAGGGTTATACAACTTGTAAGCTTTAGAGTCTTCACTGTATCCAAGAAAGATACATTTCTCACTCCCATCATCTAGATTTTTTCTTAGTTGTTTAGGTACATTAGCATAAGCAGTGCAACCAAATATTATGAGATGAGAAACACTGCAATGCATACCTTTCCATGCTTCTTGTGGTACTTTGTTCTTCACAATTTTGGTGGGAGATTTGTTCAACACATGAACAACACAAGCCATTGTTAATATTTTCTGAATTTACTTCAATTTGATCTAGGATCTTAACTGAGAGAACAACATGTACAGCATATCTACAGCATATCAATCATGGAGACAATAATGCAAGCACACAAGAGACACAAAGATTTACTTGGGGAAAACCATAAAGGTGAAAAATCCCAATAACTTCCTCAGAGATAGATAGAGCAATGATACAACCAACCAAGAGAGATAGCCATAACCTAGCAGCAGATCCTCCTCCTCCATAAGTGCGCCACTCCTCCTTGAGTGCATGTGTGAGAAGTGAGTGAGTAAATAGAGTGCCTCCCGCACTCTATTTATACTTGACTTGACTTGCCTTTTTACCTAACTCATGTCGGCTCTAACTTAACCACATAACATAATGCTGAGTGGGCCGACCCCCAATAGGGTGGTCTAATAACCCTTTGACCCACATGGCCGACCCCCAATAGGGTGGTCTAATAACCCTTTGACCCACATGACTTATACAGGGCCGACCCCAAACAAGGTGGTCTAATAACCCATCAAGTATAAGTTACGACACTTACAATATAAATGACGACACTTCCTTATAGAGGAATAATACCATCTCTATAGGAATACAATATACATATATGTGAAATACATTCCGAAGTTACATATACATCAACACTCCCTCTTAACTAGGAAGGTATTTCTCAGCACAGTTCTTCTAGCACAAGTCATCTTCTCTGGATCATCGTCACTGGATAATCGTCATCGAGTCATCATCATCATCGTCACTGCTGCTGCTATCTCAATCAATCTCTGAATCTACTCGTCATAGAAAGTTCTACAGAGCCAGTCCTTTTTCATACTGGATGTAGGCCCACCACCTGCAGGTCTTCATAATCACTGGCCATACTGTGGAATCCTCAGGACTTATTACGTGCGTCACAAAACCTGGCTGCAGCATCCCAGGCTATTACGAGCACACAGCTCTACCTGTAGGATCTCCCAGGAGCACATTACATGTGACCCATCACAAAACCTGGCTGAAGCATCCCAGGCTGTTACGAGCATGCGGCTCTACCTGTCGGATCTCCCAGGAGCACATTACATGTGATCTCACCACAAAACCTGGCTGAAGCATCTCAGGCTGTTACGAGCACACAGCTCTACCTGTCGGATCTCCCAGGAGCACATTACATGTGGTCCACCACAAAACCTGGCTGAAGCATCTGAGGCCTTTTTCATCCTGTCCAGATCTCCCAGGAGCAAATTACATGTGGTCATGGCAAAACCTGGCTGAAGCATCTGAGGCCTTTTTCATCCTGTCCAGATCTCCCAGGAGTAAATTACATGCCATAGGACAAAACCTCACAAGAGCATCTGCCAGATATCCCAGGGCACCGAATTACATGCCATAGGCAAAACCTCGAAAGACTATCTGCAGATCTCCCAGGGCACAAATTACATGTCCTCCCAAGCAAAACCTCGCAAGAGCATTTGCCAGATGTCCCAGGGCACCGAATTACATGCCATAGGCAAAACCTCGAAAGACCATCTGCAAATCTCCCAGGGCACAAATTACATGCTTTCCTGCACAACCTGATCCACGGCCACAAAGTATCATCTGATACTCATCATCATCACTGCAACATCCTGCTGCATGTCATCTGGAGAAGCTCGTCATCCACGATCATCCTGATCATACAATGCATCCATCTGATGCACACATAGATACATGATCCACACAATGTATCCATCAATCATACATGATCTACCTGATCATACAAAGATACATGATCCACACAATGTACCCATCAACATACATGATCTACCTGATCATACAAAGATACATGATCCACACAATGTATCCATCAGCATCCATGATCTACCTGATCATACAAAGATACATATCATCATACATGATCCTCCTGATCATCAATGCATCTACCTGATGCATACCAAGTATCTACCTGATACATATCATCATACATGATCCTCCTGATCATCAATGTATCCACCTGATACAAATACAAATACATGATATATATCACCATACATGATCCACCTGATCATACAATGTATCCACCTGATACATATACAGATACATGGTCCAAGCATCCAACATGATGCATATATACATACATAAAAATGATCCAACTGATCATATCCAAGCAGAAACCAGAACATCATCCTGATGCTCATCATCCAGCGCTTACATCCACAGCCATGTGAAGGATCCTCCTTCCAACATGCTTGGAATGGCTTCAGCAAATGTGTCCATCACTTCTTCCTCGAAGTGTCCTTGATCTGAAGAACGCCAAGCCTCTCTCTGAAGTACTCGAACTTCACCCTGGCTAGTGGCTTCGTCAGCACATCTGCAATCTGCTCGTCCGTCGCAACATATAGGAGCTTCACAGCTCCTCTCTGCACCATATCCCTGATATAGTGATATTTGATATCAATGTGTTTCGACCTGTCATGAAACACTGGGTTCTCGAACAGCTTCACACAACTCTGGTTATCACAGAAGATACCAGTAGCCTCCAACGGAAGATCAAATAACTCAGACAGTAGCATCCATAGCCATACTGCCTCACAACTAGCTGAACAGGCTGCAACATACTCTGCCTCACCTGTACTCAGTGCCACGCAGGACTGCTTCCTGCTAAACCATGAGATCACACCTGATCCCATACTGAAGCAACACCCATATGTGCTCTTCCTGTCTGCAGCACTGCCAGTCCAATCTGAATCAACATAACCCTGCAGGTTAAACTTTTGATTCACCTCATACTTGAGCCCATAATCCACTGTACCCTTCAGGTACCTCAGAACATGCTTTACAGCAGCTAGGTGAACACTCCTCGGATCCGTCAGGAACTGGCTCAATGTGTTCACAGCAAAGCAAATATCTGGTCTCGTGTTCGTCAGGTACATCAAGGACCCAATAATCTGACGATACATAGAAACATCAACTGGCTCAGATGAAGCATCGCAAAGAAGCTTCAGATTCGATGCCATAGGTGTGGTCATGGCCTTGCAATCCATCATCCTGAACCTCTTCAGGATCTCTACTGCATACTTCCCTTGTCCAAGGAAGATTCCTTCTGCACTCTGCCACACCTCCATGCCAAAAACAAATAATGCATCATTCCCAAGTTCTTCATCTCGAACTCGGTAGTAAGCTTCCGCTGCATGTCGGCAATCAATCTATCTTCACCTGTAACAAACAAGTTATCTGCATACAAAAGTAGTATCACTTTTATATTTCTCAATGCTGTCATCTGCAACATGCTTGATCTGATAGATCCATATGGAAGTCATAACAAACTTCCCTTCAGGTCTTGGGACTACATCCAAACATCGTTCTTCATGATCTACGGATCATGGCATTCCATTTCTTCATCCCAGATCCTGGGAACTTCAATATCTTCAATAGATAATTTTGTTGTTGAACAAATGTTGTAGTTCTTCTTTTGTAGGTGAAGATATACGGTCTTTCCTACAAAACAGGTTAAATTGCATGATTAGAAACATCTCATAATTTTCAGAACAAATTCTTACACATAACGAAATATGTCATACAGTCATGCAATTATCTTAGCCAATGCTTCAATACAACATTTATCCATATTCCGTAACTTTCTAGATGCCTTCCAATCTCTACCAGAACATTGTTAAGAGTGTGCACAACTCCCAACATGTCAGCAAAGAGGTTTCATTCTAGATAAGTAGCAATGGAATGTTGTACAGTGCCATAGGCCACTTACCCATGTATATTAGTAGTATACTGTTCATCAATGCAACTATTCTAATATGCATAATACATATCCTAAGTCTAGGAACATGAGCATATACATCATTTGAACAATTTTATTTAAACAAACACATATGTAAGAAATGATAATTAAAATACTTATCTTTGTTTGTTCATTGGGTGGACTCCCTCTGAGTCTTTGCTTCTTTGCGGGAGATACTGGAGTCATAATCTGAAGTAGCTTCTTCTACACCTTTCTATTGTGGAATGTAGGAAGATGTTCAACTCCCTCTAAATATCTGCATCCTTGCAGAAGCTACTGAAGTGTGCTCCTTTGCTTTCTTTGCAGGAACAACTGGAGTGTGCTCCCTCTTGATCTTTGCTTCCTGGATTACCTGTTCTTGAATCTCATATTCATCCTTGGTCCCTATGCATGCTTATTAGTATCATGAATGTGTTATCCTTGTGATCTCATATAAAATCATACATTCATTAATATACTATTAAAACACAATAATCTCAAGCATGTATAAACAGAAATAATAAGCATTAGCATTCAAGGTTTATGTAGGAGTCTTATGGTTAGTCAAATCATAAGAAACATAACATAACATGTCTAAACCTGTAATTACTCAAACCTATGACTATTCAGGTTAGTTGAATCATCAATCAAGATAAGAGATATAAAATCCATAAAACCTGTGATTATTCAAACCTATACCATCATGATTCTTCTGGTTAGTCATATCATCAATTATGGTAAGAAACATAAGATGCATACAATCATGATTATTCAAACCTATGACTTCATGAATAATCATTATCAACAATAGTATAAGATCTTAACACAAGGTAGGATTCTATCTTGATATAGGAAAAACATACCTGGATTAGCATGCTAGCTATTTATGTCTAACATACTCACATGATGTGTTCTTGTTCTTCTTCAATGACTTGTGCTAGTAACCTGTATATCTCATAAGTTAACTATTACAAAACCAAGTTATACATACCTCGTAAATGGATCTTCTATGAGATCCATGAGAATGGATGAATCTTTGTCCTCATGTTATCATGATCATATGTTCTTGGAACAGAACATGATTTGTCTTTCTTGGTGTACCTTTCATGTTAGTAGACAACATAAACCTCATACAACACCATAATGCATTAGTTCAATCATAAGTGTCAACACCCTAACCAATGAATATCTTCTATCATGCATTCATAATTTTGTTAAGGTGATACAACAAATCTAAAATCAAAATTGTACTAACCGTAATAACATGAAGACAAACATACCAAAAACTTAATCATGGACAAATATCGAAACATACCTTGATGAGACATACCTGTCGAGATTGCTTGTAATCTTCTTATGTAAGACCTTAGCCTCATCTCCCTCTGAAACAGGAACTTCTTCACTCATGCAGATGATCAATCCATCTTCTTCTAGGATTAACCCAATCCACTTGATTTGCAAGAACTGGACCTTGAGCTGGATATGGGTTTGTCAGAGAAACCCCAAAAATTCAAACTTTGAATTTCAACCTTCCGATAGGATAGGAATATGCGCCTTGATGAACTGATCAAACTGGTATATTCAGAATTTGAAAACTGCAAAGTTTCACTCCTCAATTTTGCCTTTGAAACTTCTGGATTCACAGGACGTGACCCTGAACTGGGGTTTGATGAAGCCCACTCTTTTGCCCCATAAAAATGTTTGATCCAAATCTCTAAGCTTCTATTTTTCTGAGGAGCTTCCAGTCGTGTTCACAGATTTCAAAAATTCCCATTTTTACAGAAGCCCTAATTTTCCACTTTTCTGATCAAAGTCCCGAACTAGGGTCTAATCAAGCCCGGCCTTCTGCCCAACCAAAAATTCTGATCTTGGTCTCTAAATTTCTATTTTGATGAGTAGCATCCAGCCGTGGTCTCCGATTACAAAAATTGCAACTTTCTCCAAAGCCCTAAATTCCGGAAGCCATGAATGAAGGTACCAAAAAAAATAATTCTGTTTTGACAGAAATATGTACTTGATTGTTTCTGGTGTAACTCCAAAATTTTTGATCCACAGGGTCTGAAAAAGTTTCCTGAGATAGCCTGACCTGTTATCTTTCCATCCTGACAGGTCTGACCTCAATTGGATTCTCTGAGAGAGAGTTATGCCAAATGTCGCAATGTGACCTGTTTTGGGATAAAACAGGAGAGCGAACTTGTACGGCGTGCCACGTGTCACTGTTTTAACTTCGGCCTCTGAAAAAGTTTTCTGAGATAGCTCGGCCTGTTACCTTTCCATCCTGACAGGTCTGACCTCAATTGGACTCTCTGAGAGAGAGTTATTCTAAATGTCGCAACGTGACCTGTTTTGGGAAAATACAGGAGAGCGAACTTGTACGGCGTGCCACGTGTCAATGTTTGACCTTCGGCCTCTGAAATTTTTTTCTGAGATAGCTCGGCCTGTTATCTTTCCATCCTGATAGGTATGACCTCAATTGGATCCTCTGAGAGAGAGATATGCCAAGTGTCGCAACGTGACCTGTTTATGGGATAATACAGGAGAGAGAACTTGTACGGCGTGCCACGTGTCACTGTTTGACCTTCGGCCTCTGAAAAAGTTTTCTGAGATAGCTCGGCCTGTGTAATACCTGTCACTTTTCACGAAATTTCATTTGGAGCTTCCTAGCCCAAGTTATGACCTTTTTCCCAAGGTCACCTGATTTTGACTCAGATCTGGAAGAGGCAGAAACCCTATATTGTACAGATCATAAATCACAAAGTACAACGAATTAGAGGTTGTCCTTTGGACACAAGATACCTGGAGATCTTAGCTTCGTCCTGTAACAATTTCAGATCCGAAGAATTTGCCAAAACGGATTTATAGCGAAAGTGCTACGATGACTGGGTTTTGCTATATCAAGCCCTAGCATCGTAAGTGCAACAAGTGTCATACATGCCATATCATGCCTTCTTTCAGGCTAGCTCTGATACCATGTTAATATTTTCTGAATTTACTTCAATTTTATCTAGGATCTTAACTGAGAGAACAACATGTACAGCATATCTACAGCATATCAATCATGGAGACAATAATGCAAGCACACAAGAGACACAAAGATTTACTTGGGGAAAACCATAAAGGTGAAAAACCCCAATAACTTCCTCAGAGATAGATAGAGCAATGATACAACCAACCAAGAGAGATAGCCATAACCTAGCAGCAGATCCTCCTCCTCCATAAGTGCGCCACTCCTCCTTGAGTGCATGTGTGAGAAGTGAGTGAGTAAATAGAGTGCCTCCCGCACTCTATTTATACTTGACTTGACTTGCCTTTTTACCTAACTCATGTCGGCTCTAACTTAACCACATAACATAATGCTGAGTGGGCCGACCCCCAATAGGGTGGTCTAATAACCCTTTGACCCACATGGCCGACCCCCAATAGGGTGGTCTAATAACCCTTTGACCCACATGACTTATACAGGGCCGACCCCAAACAAGGTGGTCTAATAACCCATCAAGTATAAGTTACGACACTTACAATATAAATGACGACACTTCCTTATAGAGGAATAATACCATCTCTATAGGAATACAATATACATATATGTGAAATACATTCCGAAGTTACATATACATCAACAGCCATTACCTCTCCCGAAAAATCATGAGACAAGTTTCTTCCCTTCAACATGCTCCTTGCCATATTCATGATGGTTCTGTTCTTGCGTTCTGCTACACTATTATGATGAGGTGTATGTCTTGTAGTAAATTGCCTCTTTATTCCATGATATTTGTAGTAAGCATGGAAATCCTTTGAATCATACTCTCCCTCTCTATCTGATCTCAATACTTTGAGTTGATGACCACTCTGGTTTTCAACCAAAGCCTTAAATTCCTTGAACTTTCCAAAAGTTTCTGACTTCTGATGAAGGAAATACACCTCTGTTTTTCTATTGAAATCGTCAATGAATATAAGAAAATAATAGCTAGCACCAAGTGACTAATTCTGCATTGCACCAAACAAATTAGTATGAACAAATTCTAGAGGTGCATGTGCTCTTCGAGACATACCTTTAGGTAATTTATCCCTGTGCTGCTTTGCAAGGATGCAACACTCACATGTGCTTGCTGGATCCTTCATAGGGGGTAATCCTTTAACCATATATTTCTGCTGCAACAACTTCAAACCAACAAAGTGAAGATGTCCATATCTAAAATGCCACAGCCAATAATCATCCATGCATGTTGCTTTTTGAGCAAAAGAGATTACCTGCTTGCTACAATTCATGACTAGCAGATACATTCCATTCCTAGTCGCTTGTACCTTGATGATCAATTGTCAGTTAGGAGGTTTGTCATATATGTAACAATCTAATTCCTCAAAGACAAGTCTATATTTATTTTTAGTGAGTTGCACAATGATGAGAAAATTATGCTTCAATCCTAGAGCATAATATACATCTGTAATGGTCTTCTATTGGCCTTATTTGGTTAGTATGTTGATCACTCCTTTTCTAACTACTACAACTATCTCATCGGTGCCTACTTTGACCTCTGTCTTCATTGGTTCATCTAGATTTTCCACTATATTTCTATCACCTGTCATATGATTGTTGCGACCACTATCTAAAAGCCAAAGACCCTTTGGGATTTTGTGTGCAACATGACATGCAAGAGATAACAAGTCTTCATTCTTCTTAGAGGTGTTAGCCACATTTTCATTTTGTTTTTCCTGATCAACCTTTCTCTTTTTACATTCATTAGCACAACGGCCAAATTTATTGCAATAATAACACTTAACATTGGATTTATTTGACCTCTTTTTGTCATAGTTCCTACTTTCATGATCTTGATCTCAATCTTCCTTTCTATTGCTTCAGGCGCCTCTGCCTCTTCCTCTTGATTCAACTCCTCGTCTTCCTCTTCCTTTTCCTTTTGAGAATGAGACATGTGCTTTGAAAGCATTCTCTAGAGAGGATTCCCCGTTTCTATTGAGTCTGGATTCATATGGTAGCAACAATCCTGTCAACTCATTTACAGATAAAGTGCTTAGATCGTTTGCTTCTTTAACTGCTGCAACTTTTAGATCAAATTTGTCGGGTAGGGATCTCAAAACCCTTTCAATCACCCTTTAATCCTCAATATTTTCACCATATGTATTCAACTAATTAACTATCCGCGTGACTTGGATCATAAAAGAATCCATTGTTTCTGATTCTTCCATCTTCAGATCTTCAAAATCTCTCCTTAAGTTTTGAAGTTTAGTAGTTTGTACCTTAGTAGCACCTTGGTAACTAGTCACCAATATTTCCCATGCTCCTTTGGCATGTAATGAAGGTGATACCTTTGGAAATACATTGTTATCCAAAGTGTTCATTATATAATGCAATGCTTTCGCATGCTTCTTCCTGTGAATCCTTAGGATATCATTTTCTTTGTTTGATAGGGCTTGTTCAGTTGCTTCATCTTATGGTTCAGAATAGCCATGCACGACATATTCCCACACATATTTTGATCTTAAGTAGACTTCCATACTTGTGGCTCATACGTAATAGTCCTTTTTCCCCATGCAAAGAGAAATCTGAGACTAGTTTTAGTTGCTAGAAGTCATAAACGCTGCAAAGTCTTTCACTGACTCTTTAAAAAAAATCTCCTTATTTTTAAAAAAAATTGATTCTCACCCCTTTTAAAAAAAATTTACAAAACTTTTTATATAAATTAAAAATATATATATATATATATATGTTAAAAGGCCTTTTTTAAAAGAAACTTTTAAATAATATTCCAAAGTGGCTTAAAAAAACACATATTCCAATGATCTTAATTCACATGAATTAAAAAACTCACGTGAGTATAGGAGTCTCAACTTTTCACTTGTTTCGAATCGGTAGTCGAAGGAAAACTCCAATAAATTATATTCGCTCTGTTCCATGGAGTGAAAATATCCAAAAATTTCCGCTCCTTAGAGCATGGTCGGGGCACGACAATTTTCATTTTTTTTTTTAATTTTGCAAGTGTGCCCAAAGTTTTCGCTCCCTCTTGCATGTGATAGGGACGACAATTTTTCTTCCAATTGAATATTCTTGCCTGCTGGGAGTCTTCTTCAAACACTCCGATCGATCTTCTTCCAATGTTTTGATACCAATTTGAAGGTTGGAGGCATAAATAACAACACGAAGAATGTGCAAAATGAGTTGCGGCTCTCAAAATTTATTGATAAAAAGGAAGATGTAATTCACAATTATAATGAAAGGATGAAGGTGTATTTAAACATTTTTGAAAACCTAAAGCCCTAACCTAGCTCATGCATGCATGCTGCATGCTTTATTAACTGTACTAAATCTTGACTTATAATAATAGAACTAAATCTAAAGCGAGAGTTAATTATTATTTCTAACACTCCCTCTTGATTATGACCATTGACTACTGCAGCTTTTACAATGCCTAAATTATCTTTCTGAGTTTCAAAAATATCTTTTTTCAATGGCTTTGTGACTATGTCAACCAATTGATCAGTTGATTTACAATGCTCTACATGAACTTCACCATTGTTCACAAGTTCTCTTATGAAATGATATATGGTATCAATGTGCTTGCTCTTTTGGTGAAATACATGGTTCTTGGATAGGGCGATCGCTGAATTGTTGTCATAGTATATTGTTGTTGTCCTTCTTGTTTCTGCCGAAGACCATCCAAAACTCTGTGTAACCAAACTGCTTCACATGTCACCGATGTTGGTGCTACATATTCTGCTTCTGTTGATGAAATAGTCATAATGGGATGCTTCCTGGATGCCCATGAAATCACCCTTGATCAAGGATGAAAAACATGATTGGAAGTGCTCTTCCTGTCATCCAAACTTCCTGCAAAATCACTATCAGTAAAACCTGTCAAAACATCATACACAGTGCTTGAGGATAAAATTCGATAGCATGAAGTCCCTACAACATATTGTAAGATCCTTTTTCCAATTTTCCAGTGCGAGTCTTTGGGAGACTCCATGAACCTAGAAGTCAAGATGACTGGATACATAATATCAAGCCTCGTAGCTGTGAGATACATGAGACTTCTTACAAGTCTCTTAAACAATGTGTTAAATGTACATCATCAAGAGACATTCTCCAAACCAATCTTGTGCATCCAAGATTGATCCTCCCGTATAGAGGTGAGCACTTTGATTGCCTTTCGTGTAAAGATTATTCCTACCGTATAAAGGTAATTGATGAAAGTAATGATGTTGTAAAGTCTTGTTGGACAAGGCTCCAGACTTGTGTCTCAAGTCATGATTCTCATGTGAACCTTCCATATAAAGGTATCCATGGGATGGACCTCCAGTTATAGATGCAGGTGATTCTCATGTGGACCTCCAGTTATAGTAGGTATCCATGGGGTGGACCTCCAGTTATAGAGGTAGATGCTTTTCATGTTGAAGCATTATTGTTGTGTGATATATTAATAACCATGGTCACCGATTGATATTAAGTCTCCTTTAGAGACTGGCCACGTCTAGAGTGAATTGCTTTAGAATATGATCATTTGGTCCGAGAGTAATATAGTATGATCACAACACATGACAAATCTTTTGAGTATAAACTGATATGATAGATAATTAAAGTTAACACATATTTACCATGCAATAAAGATAAGAGATAAAGATAAATGCATAAAGAAAATGAGAATTCGAATTGGTCATGAGATGAATAAGTGAACTCGAACTATCAAGATTCAGTTAAAGCCGCAATGTATGCCTCAGTTAACTAAAGAACTCACAGTGGTCACTACAAGTAAATCAATCATCATGATTTCAGTTTAAATAGTTAACTAAGTGTTATTGCATGTAGACACTTATGTTAAACTAAAAGACGACACTTGCATGATGACACTTAAGTTATCCACCTAACTAAGTGGGCAAGCTTCCAGTTAAGAGGCGAGTTCATCCTAAGAGAGTATAGTTTGATAAAGCACTACATGAGAAGTGGGGCACACTTCTTCATGCAAGATTGATACCTCTAGTTTGAGGGTGAGTTCATCCTAAAGTTAGAAGATAAAAATAGAAGCCGATGCATGAGAAGAATGTATAAATATGTTATACGGGATTGATGAATTCAATGTGAAGCAAATTCTCTTCTCCATTGAAGGCAAGGCACTTCTCTTTGAGCATGGTATTATTCTTGCTTGTCATTAATGTGATGGGCACATGACAAGTTGATGCAGTTGATCTCTATTATCTATTGATCAATATTCTCTCTTATCTAGCAACCGGGGTGTCGAAAGCAATTTGTTGTTTTGTAAAAGACATTCTCTGCTATCTATCATAATTATACTCTTAATATTTGCTGGGGTTTTTCATCCTCATATTTTTTAGGGTTTTCCCTAGGGTACATCCTGTGTTATGGTTGAATGGTTCATTGATTCAAGTATTCAATATTTCCCCACTTAAAGTTTTAAAGTTCAAAGCTGATTATATTTGCTCAAAAAATAACACAATGTTGGATCTACTTTGGGACTGTCATATTCTTTGCTCAACTTTGTACTTGTTGCCACTAGTGTAGGAGTCGGTTTGTAATTAAGCATTTTGAATCACTTAAGCATGTCATTAGCATATTTACTTTGAGAAATAAATATACCCTTTTCAGACTGTTCTACCTCTATGCCAAGAAAGAATTTCATCAAACCTAGATCTGCCATCTTAAATTCTTTCTTCATTGCTGCCTTGAATTCATCTACTTATAGATTATGTGTAAAAATCAAATCATCAACATATAAACAAACTATCAAAATTTGTCCATGTTGATTTACCTTTGTGTAAAGTGTTGGTTCGCCGCTACTTTTGCTAAAACCATTGTTGATCAAATAAGAATAAATTCTGTTGTACCAAGATCTTGGAGCTTGCTTGAGCCCATATAGAGCACTCTTCAACTTGTAAACTTTCTCTTCATGTTATTTGATTTCATACCCCCGTGTTTGTTGCACATAAATTTCTTCTTCAATAATGTCGACTTGACATACATCTTATACACTTTCCACTTGTTTTGAGCCGCTATTGATAAGAATTCTCTCACTGTGTCCAATTTGGGCACCGGTGCAAACATTTCTCCAAAATCAATTATTGGTTGCTACGAGAAACCTTTTTCTACTAACCTTGCCTTGTACCTATCAATCTCACCTTTTCATTGAGTTTTGTCTTATAGATCCACTTCACTCCAATAGATTTCTTATATTTAGGCAAGTCAACAAGATCCCATGTGCCATTTCTTTCAATGAAATCCATCTCTTCATCCATAGCTTTTACCCAATGCTCTTCTTTTACTGCCTCTTCAAAAAACATAGGTTGACTAACAATAAAAGGCAAAATTGGTATTTGCATACAATTCATCATAAATATATTCTAGTCTTCTAGTCTTTTTATTATTGTGATTAGATTCATTACTTGGTTGTGGACTAGGAGTATATTGATATGCTAATCTCGATGCTTCACCTCGAACTGAATTTCTCAATGTTCTTGCTGGAGTATTTGATCCTGATGGTGATGCTACTGGACCCTGTTGTCCAATATGCTCTTCTTCTTCTTCATCGTAAGGTTGGGGTATTTCAACTCCCACAACCTTATCTATGGTTCCATCCCATGACTCTTCCTCTTTGAACAATTCATCTCTGCTGGTGATAACCTTTTTGGTCATAGGGTTATACAACTTGTAAGCTTTAGAGTCTTCACCGTATCCAAGAAAGATACATTTCTCACACCTGTCATCTAGCTTTTTTCTTAGTTGTTTAGGTACATGAGCATAAGCAGTGCAACCAAATATTCTGAGATGAGAAACACTATAAGGCATACATGTCCATGCTTCTTATGGTACTCTATTCTTAAAATTTTTGGTGGGAGATCTGTTCATCACATGAACAACACAAGCCACTGCCTCTCCCCAAAATTCACGAGACAAGTTTCTTCCCTTCAGCATGCTCCTTTCCATATTCATGATGGTTTTGTTCTTGCGTTCTGCTACACCATTCGATTGAGGTGTATGTCTTGTAGTGAATTGCCTCTTGATTCCATGATATTTGTATTAAGCATGGAAATATTTTGAATCATACTCTCCCCCTCTATTTGTTCCCAATACTTTGAGTTGATGGCTACTCTGGTCTTCAACCAAAGCCTTAAATTCCTTGAACTTGCCAAAAGTTTCTGACTTTTGACGAAGGAAATTCACCCATGTTTTTCTACTGAAATAGTTAATGAATATAAGAAAATAATAGCTACCACCAAGTGATTGATTCTACATTAGACCACATAGATTAGTACGAACAAGTTCTAGAGGTGCATGTGCTCTTCGAGACATACCTTTAGGGAAGCTATCCCTGTGTTGCTTTGCAAGGATGCAACACTCACATGTGCTTGCTGGCTCCATCATCGGGGGTAATATATCTTTCTACTGCAACAAATTCAGACCAACAAAGTGAAGATGTCCATATCTAAAATGCCATAGCCAATAATCATCCATACATGTTGTTTTTTGAGCAAAAGAGATTACCTGCTTGCTTCAATTCATGACTAGGGGATACATTATATTCCTATTCACTTGTACCTTTATGATCAACTGTCTGTTAGGAGGTTTTTCATATATGGCACAGACTGATCCCTCAAAGACAAGTATGTATTTATTTTAAGTGAGTTGCCCAATGCTGAGCAAATTATGCTTCAATCTTGGAGCATAATATACATTTGTAATTGTCTTTTGTTGGTCTTGTTTGGTTAGTATGTTGAGCACTCCTTTTCTAAATACTTAAACTATCTCATCGGTGCCTACTTCGACCTCCGTCTTCACTGATTAATCTAGATCTACCACTAGATTTCTATCACATGTCATATGATTGCCACAACCATTATCTAAAAGCCAAAGACCCTTTGGGCTTTCGTGTGAAGCATGATATGTAAGAAATAACAAGCCTTCATTCTTCTTAGAGGTGCTAGTCACATTTTCATTCTATTTTTCCTGATCAACCTTTTTTTTACATTCATTAGCATAATGGCCAAATTTATTGTAATAATAACACTTAGCATTGGATTCATCTGACCTATTTTTGTCATAGTTCCCGCTTTCATGATCTTGATATTGATCTTCCTTGCCATTGCTTCATCCACCGCTACCTCTTCCTCTTGATCCACCTCTGCCTCTGCCTCTTCCTCTTCCTTTTGAGAATGAGACTTGTTCTTTGAAAGTATTCTCCAAAGAGTATTCCTCGTTTCTATTGAGTCTGGATTCATATGATAGCAATGATCCTCTCAACTCGTCTATAGACAAAGTGCTTGGATCTTTTGCTTCTTCAATTGCTACAACTTTCAGATCAAATTTTCCGGGTAGGAATCTCAAAACCCTTTCAATCACCCTTTGATCGTCAATCTTTTCACCATACATATTCAAATGATTAACTATCCCCTTGACATAAAATAATCCACTATGTCTTATTCTTTCATCTTCAGATCTTCAAAATGTCTTCTTAAGTTTTGAAGTTTGGCAGTTTGTACCTTACCAGCACCTTGGTAAATTGTCGCCAATATTTCCCATCCTCCTTTGGCATGTGATGAAGCTGATATATTTGGGAATACAATGTTATCCAAAGCGTTTATTATATGATGCAATGCTTTCGCATGCTTCTTCCTGTGAATCCCCAGGATATCCTTTTCTCCATTTGATAAGGTTTGTTTAGTTCTGTCATTTGCTGGTTCAGAATAGCCATGCATGACATATTCCCACACATCTTCTTATCTTAAGTAGACCGCCATCCTCATGGCCCATACATCATATTCCTCTTTCCTTGTGAGAGGAGAAATATGAGACTGTTTGTAGCTGCTAGAATCCATAGACGTTGCAGATTCTTTCACTAACTCTTTTAAAAAAAATCTCCTTATTAGTCCCTACCTGCCAAGCAACAACAGGGACTATAGGAATTGAATTGCGGTAATATGGATTAATATTCACGAAAACAATGCAATTTAACCTATTTTTTGTATGGTTTTGTTTTCGGACCAATAAGTGGTTTGCACTCCTTATTTGGCCTCATACCGAGGCAGGAATCTAGGTAAGGCAAAGTGTTAGTCGGTGGCAAGCATATGCATCCCACAAAGTCGTCTTCATGCATATGTGTGCTGTGCGCTGTCATCCTCCAAGCCTCCATCCCTTGCGTGGTAGGATGCATGCAAGCAATTGCATGCTGTCAACCTTGTAGCCCGCCTCAACCCATCCCCCCTCGGACAATCCAAGTGAAATCCTTTATACCCTTTCAGGATGTTTACCTATGATTGCAGAAAGAGTCTTTGGTTTACCCAGAGTTGATGCTGTCGGTGCTGGTACTCACGCAGAGCTAGTTCAGTCACGCTAGTCATAGAATGCCAGTTAGCGATGGTAAGTAGAGGTGGAGTGGCACCGGTTAGTGATTGATTGATTTAACACCTTCGGTGCTAATGTCTCATTCGGTGCTAATTTCAAGAAAGCAGAGATGGTTTCATGGATTTATCTCCTTAGATAGGCATACTTTCCAACTGATTACTCGGATCTTTGGGCACAATACCTCTGTCGCAAGGTTTGTTTATTGTGATTGTTTTGGTTCTCGAAGAGTTTAGGTTTGATCTTGTTAGGTTTTTACTCACAATTCTATTTTTTTTTTTTATCTTTTCCCTGTGTCGTTGCAGTTGGAGCGAAGAGGATTGAAGAGGATAATGATGTGGAATATGATGTGGGTTCGACATTAGTGACAAACTAAGTGAAAGCTGGTCCTGTGAAAAGTCATTTGGCTCATTTCAAAATTGAGTTTAACCTCAACCCGTGTGACGGTATACTCTCGTCCATGAGATGAAAAAAATAAGCTACACATTTTTGCAAAGTTTTCGTTGGAACATCCACCATCCACAAAGATATAAATCCATGGTTAAAGTCAAAATCAGGCAATTTTACCTTATACATGAGAAGTACTCAATTAATTATTGGTATTTATCATGAAATTATCTCCAAAATTTAAGAAAAATTGTTCATTGTAAAGTTAGTAATTTACAATAATCCTCTACTCCATCAATGTCGAATGAACCTGAATAAAGAGATCAATCTTTTGACACCTACAAGAGGCATAAATTGAACTTTATTCAACTTTTTTGGTGCATGTGCAATATGCATGCATAAGCGATGGTTCGCTGGAGACTTTTCAGCAATTTTTTTTATTATGAAGGATGAGCGTAAAAACAGATTGCTTGTAAAGATTACCATACATAATATCGATAAAACCATCACCGTGCTTATCGCCCAGGCTATCAAATTATCACATTTGAATGGATGATGGCATGCCATTTTTGGATTATGAGTGGTTTGTTTATCCCGAGTTTACTCCTGCTTTTAAGTTTGAATGAGTCATAAGACAACAAGACTTCAATGGCTCACAACTTAGGAAACCCTACAAGTGTTTTGTATTCATATACTCTTGTATTCCGTCTCTATAAGACGTTGGGACCGAACTACAATCATATAGTTTACATTTTGATAATGTTTGCTTAACAATCATACTTAAATATTGTATATTCAATCTCTTGAAAATACTAAAACATATATACTTAAAGTTGAAATAGATACATTGTATGTCGACTGAAATTTTTGTGGTTACTGAAAGAAGCATTATCCGTCATCGTTGATTTACTGGGTTTTATACTAGTTTGTATTTAAGCATTCTATTAATGGTAGCAGGTATTTTATTCTTCCAATTGATAGAATTTTTTTTAATGAAACCTCTGTAGGTAAAAGAATTTAGACTTGTCGACCTAAAACCATAGCAACTTGTTTACTCTTGCAGAGATATTTCTGGTTTTAGTAGGCCAACCTTTACATATGTTTAAAGAAGACTAGGGTTTGTATTAATGTAATTGTCATGTGATTATTTTTTTCTCTTTTCATTTTATAATAAAATATTGTATAATTCCCAAAACCATGTAAGTTGTTTGCTATTTGATTTCTTTTGTTCACATACTATATTTTAACATGACTTATGAACAAATACATTAAGGAAATGTCTTCAACCAAATACCATGATAGTACTCTTATTTACTTAATATCGTGTCTTCTATTACGTTTGAAATTAACGCTATTGTTATTTCCTATATCCCTTTTATTCTCCTTAGAAAAATAATTGAATAGTTACAATGATAACCTTTGGAACTATTCTCTGATTTGATCCTCCCGACTGAAGGAAGAATAATTCTCATTAAGTTCAAATCCTTCTTTTGTTTATTATAAGATAATGGGTCTGATAATTTCCAGGGTTAGAATTTATCTTTTGTTTCACAATATTATCGCTCTATTTAAATTTATTATTTAGTAATAATATATTAGAATTGAATAACATCAATTTTCACACTTATCAAACCCATACCCCGAATAGATAACAATAAAATTGTATCTTATGGGGGGTTAAAAATATGTGAATTCACCAAGAAGGATGGAAAAATAAATAGCAGCCTATAACATATCACCTCACCTCATTACTTCATCACCAGACAAACCGAATACTACATAAGGAAGGATAGCCTTTAGCCCGATACTTGGATACTCGACTAGAGACAGGAAGATAACATTTTGTTACTTATGATGAGCCTTCCTATCAGCTGAAACCTCCATAAGCGAGCATGTTGCAGGTTTCCTAGAGAGGGCATCCGCAACCGTGTTTTCCTTTCCCTTTACATACTCGATGTAGAAATCATAAGCCTGCACCTTGCTTACCCCCTCAATTACAAGTGTTTCTTGCTAATGAAAAGGGAGTTAGATTTTGCAAACATTTCTCATTATAATTTATGCCTCTCCTTGTGTTTCTCTGACAGAGGTCGAAGATGGCACCTAGGAGTAGACTGAGGAATGTGGCACATGGACTCCATGTGTTGACTAAGGTGGTTGTTGCTTTTGTAAATATATCCACGTGGAACTACCCGAGTTGATTTTGTCATTTTAAAGCTATTTTTAGTTCGATAAATTCTATTTTTTAGTAAGCGATGAATTTTAAAAATTTATGCATAAATTATATTTTTCATAGCTTTACCAAAACTGTTTTAAAAAATACAAGGAAGCTAGATAAATTAATATATCTCTACCAAGTTTCGAATACCATTTTTCCATCGTAAATATTATCTTGACGCTTCATAATTTTAACTTTAAGACTTTAGAATTTAAGCTAGTGATGAGGCAGAGTTTGACTTCCGCGGCATAAAATTTATGATGTTAACGGGTTGTGAACTGCTTTAATTTCATTTGTCAACAATATAAATACTATCTTTTCGTCGAGTATCCCAATGACTACGAATGCTTTCAATAAAAGTGCTTTCAATAAATGTATCAAACCTCTAGGAAAACTGATTCACTTCTCTCAACTGATATAAAAAATTTGTGTTTGGATACTCAATCCAAGTTTCCTTTAAGAATGGCATGACCTATGCTTACTCTACTCCCCGCTCAACTCTTTCATTGATCAAAAATGCAATATGATCAAAACAACATACAAGCATCAACGCAACATATATATCCACAAGTTTAGTGTCCACGTTGATCAATAACTCTAGAATAAACCTTAGTCGATTCAACGGAATAAACCTGAGTCGATTCAACGTACATAGAAGTCGATTCATTGTACATTAGAAGTCGATTCATCATACATAGAATAGAACTATGTTGAAACAAGGTTTTTCCAGTACCTATTAAACTTGAGACTCAAGATCTTTGAACTGTATGCCTCATTTAGTCATATCATATATGGGTTTGAATAAACTGTTGTTCAAGAGAAGTGTTTGAAATAGCTTTCGCATATTTGCTGTCACATTCATCTGGCTATTGTTTTTTATTTAACGCAATGCATTTGCTTTGTACAGGGATCAACCATAGTAGATCAGAGAGTGTGCATAGTCAATTGGGGGATGAGTAGTCTTTTGACCTTTGGAATAGTCCATCATGGAGGCTTGAACATGAGTTTGATTTGGATAGTTCCCATTCGCGTTATTCTTTTCCTCCACACAATGTGCCATTCTAGATTTCCTGCACATGAATAAAATCTTGAATAGGCCAAACTATGTAAGAAATTGGTCAATTGAAACAAGCCAAAACATGCCAAAGGGTTTTAGAGATTTGTTTGGATAGTTTATGTCTGTTAAGTGGAGTGGAGCAATTGTCATGTTTTATTTTAATTGATCAATTGATTTTACTGTTCTATTCATTATTTAGAATAATTTTTGTTTTGATTTGTTCGGCTAATTAACATATTGACAATGATATTCGATACATTCCGCTAGTCCCAAATTCTATTACCCCTAGGCAGGGACTTGCATCGTTGCTGCTATTTTCTTGTTTTTTTTAAAATTGGTTCTCACCCTTTTTAAAAAACTTTTAAATAAGTTTTTATATAAAAAAAACTTTTGAAAAAATACTATATATAAAAAGCCTTTTTAAAAGAAACTTTTAAATAATATTCCCATTTACCAATGATCTTAATTCACATGAATTAAAAAACTAATGAAAAAAACTCATGTGAGTATAGGAGTCTCAACTTTTCACTCCTTTTGAATTGGTAGTTGAGCGAAAACTCCAATAAACTATATTCGCTCCTTTGAAGTGTTCTAGGGAGCGAAAATATCCAAAAAATTTCGCTTCTTAGAGCATGGCTGGGGCACGAAAATTTTCATTTTTTTAAATTTTGCAAGTGTGTCCGAAGTTCTTCGAATTGAATCTTCTTGCCTACTAGGGGTCTTCTTCAAACACTCTGATCGATCTTCTTCCAATGCTCTGATACCAATATGAAGGTTGGAGGCAGAAATAATAACACGAAGAATGTGCAAAACGAGCCACGGCTCTTAATCTTTGTTGGTAGAAAATAAGATCTAATTCACAATTACAATGAAAGACTGAAGGTGTATTTAAACACTTTTGAAAACCTAAAACCCTAACCTAGCTCATGCATGCATGTTGCATGCTTTATTAACTAAACTAAATCTCGACTTCTAATAATATAACTAAATCTAAAGCGAGAGTCAATTACTATTTATAACACTCCCTTTTGATTGTGACCACTGACTACTACAACTTTTACAAACCTTAAATTATCTCTATGACTCTCAAAAATATATTTTTTCAATGGCTTTGTGAATATGTCAACCAATTGATTAATTGATTTACAATGATCTACATGAACTTCACCATTGTTCACAAGTTATCTTATGAAATGATATTTGGTATCAATGTGCTTACTCTTTTGGTGAAATACATGGTTCTTGGACAGGGCGACTGCTGAATTGTTGTCATAGTAGATTGTTGTTGGTCCTTCTTATTTATACTGAAGATCTTCCAAAACTCTGCGTAACCAAACTACTTGACATGCCGCTGATGTCCCTGCTAAATATTCTACTTCTACTGATGGAATAGCCACAATGGGATGCTTCTTGGATTCCCATGAAATCACCCCTGATCCAAGATGAAAAACATGATCGGAAGTGCTCTTCCTTTCATCCAAACTTCCTGCAAAATGACTGTCTGTAAAACCTATCAAAACATCATACTTAGTGCTGTTAGAATTTTAAATGCAGTAAAAATAAGGATCACTGAAAGATAAACAAGCATAGCATGAACAATAGTACACAATAATTTATCCTGGGAAAATCCTCTTGGGGAAGAAAAACCCAACAAACTTCTTCTATATAGATTCGTCAGAATGTACAATAGTATCCCTCATGCAGAGAACCAAAATAAGAAGACTCAAAAAGCAGCTACTCTTTATGACTCTATCTCTCTACTCATGTGAATTCAATGCGTGAGTGAGGTGTCCAAATGAGGAGGTTAAACTTCTCATTTAAAATAATCATCTGGCTTGAACTTTTTACTAACAGGGTCAGCTTGACTCTCCTAACTGGGATGACCTGTACAATTTACAATAAAATAGTTTTTTCTATATATTTCCAGGCCGACCTAAGAATTAGGGTTTACATTGACTCTTTCAATGGATTTTACATGATCAATTACATCAATAATAATCCTCGCAGGGTGTACAATACAAATGATACAAATGACACAAATAATACAAATAAGAAGATCTTCTGAAGTTACATTCTTCAACACTCCCTCTTAACAAGGAAGGCATTCTTCAGTGATCATCACCATCGTCTTCCAGCTGTTGCACTTCTTGTACACGTATTATTGACATCTGACATCTCCTGAATCTATATATCATAAAAAGTTTCACAGAGCCAGGCCTTTTTAATTTGGATGTGCCTTGCAGTGCTAACCCTCTTTCATGTTGTATGCGACTCTCCACAGAGCCAACCCTTTTTCATGTTGGATGTGGCCTAGACCCAGTCTAGGAATTTCTCCACAGAGGCAACCCTTTTTCATGTTGAATGTGGCATAGAACTAGTCTAGGACTTTCTCCATAGAGCTAGCCCTTTTTCATGCTAGATGTTGCCTAGAACCAATCTAGGACTTTCTTACCACAGAGCCAGTCCTGTTTCATATTGGATGCAACCTATAACTAATATAGGACTTTCTCACCACGGAGCCAGTCCTGTTTCATGTTGGATGTGGCCTAGAACCAATCTAGGAATTTCTCACCATAGAGTCAGTCCTGTTTCATACTGGATGCGACCTATAACCAATCTAGGAATTTCTCGTTGGGATCTCCCCTTGGTGATAGATCAGTCATACTGGGATCCAACCCCTGGAGATACAACCAACCATACTGGAGTCCACCAGTTAACATGCACTTGCTCAATCCAGTACGTCGGAGAGATTACTACACTAGTTCAACCCAGTACATCGGGGAACCTACACTAGATCTCCCCTGGATATACTACCAATAACCACTACATAGCCAGTCCTTTTTCATACTGGATGTAGATATCCTGCAGAGCTGGTCCTTTTTCATACTAGATGCAACTTTCCTCTTCCACAAACCAAGCAATCCATCTGGAGGGTCCAACCCAGGATATCCGTTACATTGCACACTGCAACTACCTTCATTACCTCACCACTCGTCCATATCCTCTTGTAGCCTAGAAGACTCAATTACGTCACATGACCTGTGACTACTTTCTACCTCATTCGAGCTCATCACTCCCTCTTGATATGGACCCCTCCAAGCTTGTCCCCGAAGTACTCGAACTTCACCCTTGATAGAGGTTTGGTCAACACATCGGCTATCTACTTCTCTGTTGCTATATACTGGAGTTTCACTGCTCCCTTCTGCACCATATCTTGAATATAGTGATACCTAATCTCGATGTGCTTCGACTTGTCATTTCACATAACTCTAGTTGTCACAAAAGACACAAGTCGCCTCTAACTCGAGATCAAACAATCCTGATAACAACTTCCGAAGCCACACTACCTCGTAGCTTGCCGAACAAGCTGCCATATACTCGGCTTTAGATGTACTGAGTACCACACTCGTCTACTTCCTATTGAACCATGAGATCATACTCGATCCCAAACTGAAGTAGCACCCTGATGTGCTCTTTCTATCCGTGACACTCCCGGCCCAATCCGCATCAACATAACCTTGTGGGTTAATCTTCTGATCCAATGCATATCGGAGGCCATAATCAACTGTACCTTAAGGTACCTCAGCACATGCTTTGCCATAAGTAGGTGAACATGTCTCGGCTCTACCATATACTGACTTAGAGTGTTCGCCGCAAAGCATAGGTCCAGCCTCGTGTTCATCAAATACATTAATGAACCAATCATCTTCTGATACATCGTGACATCCACCAGTTATAAATAAGTATCACTCAACAAATTCTTATTCGATGCCATAGGTGTGGCATGGCCTTACAATCCATCATCCTGAATATCTTTAGGATCTCTACTGCATACTTTCCTTGACTCAGAAAAAGTTCCTTTGGATTCTGCCACACCTCAAGACCTAATAAGTAATGCATCATACCCATGTCTTTCATCTCGAACTTTGTGTCAAGCCTCTTCTTTGTTTCTACTATGTGCTTCTCATCACCTGTCAGAAACAGATCATATACATACAACAGTAGTATCACTGATTTCCCGTCCTCAACCTTGTAGTAAATTTTGGAATCCGCTTTACTCTTGGTAAAGCGCAAGCTCGTCAGAAATCCACCTATCTTGTCATATCATGTTTTGGGTACCTGTCTCAAACTACACCACATACACTTCCTCTTCATGAGGGGAGACATACAATATCACTCTGAGCATATCCCTGAGATACTGGGGTAAACAACCTTTTCCACAGATAGAGGCTAAGTGATAATGTCTCTCAATATGTGTTGTAGTCACTCCCTCTAAAGCGAAGCTTTCCTGCTCCATTTGTAACTGAGCATTATCCTCCCTCTGCATCTTGTACTCTCTACATCAGGACATTCTGCACTAGAGTGACTATAGCCTTCTCTTTTGATGATCTTCTTTGTATCCATCTATGTCATCTCTCTAGATCACTGGATACCAAGATCTCGAACTCTGTAGCAAGTTCTCTCTTGCACCCATCTATGAGCTCCTCATTTTTTTTAACCTCGTAGCAAAGGTTGATATCTCATCACTCTAGGTGATCCTCAAGCTCATCATGCTATCCCATGGGTGCCTTTTGAGCCCGTACAAATCCTTCTTCAATCTGTGCACATGTATTTCTTTGTAGAGAGTCCCGAATCCTGGAGGTTGCTCGATATGCACTTCTACTCCAACTACACCATCTATCTAGTGTAATATCCACCACTAGAGCAATGTCTCGTCATAGTCGACTCCCTCTTTCTGAGAGAACCCTCGCTTTGTACTTCTGTAGTATGCTTGATTTCGTAAATCTAGAGATGAACCATTATCACTTTTTCTTCGGAACAAGTCTCATCATTATTCTCTTGTAGGTGGTGGTACACGATCTTTCCTACAAGTCAAATTCAGTTGCATGATTAGAAACATTTCATAATTTTCAAAATAGATTCTTATGCATAAAGACATAGGTCACACAGTCATGCGACTATCTTAGCCAATGCTTCAACACAACATTCATCCATATTCCACATTCATACGGTAACTTTCTAAATTCCTTCCATCTCTACCAAAACATTATTAAGAGTGTGCACTACTCCCAACATGTCAACAAAGAGGTTTCATTCTAGATAAGTAACAATGGAATGTTGTACAACACTATATGACACTTACCCATTACATGCATATTGGTAGTATATTGTTCATCAATGCACACACTCTAACATGCATAATACACTTCCTATATCTAGGAGCATAAATATGTACGCAACTGAACAATATCAATTAAGCAATAGGAAATGAAAACTCAAATACTTATCTTTGCTTGTTAGGTAGGATCCCTCTTGATCCTTCTCTCCTTGCAGGAATTACTAGAGTCTCTGACAATGTGCTCTACTCCATCATCTGATTTTGAGTACCTGTGCCTTTCTTGCTTATGATAGACAATGCTGAGAAAGTCTTCAACACCATAGATCACATGGAACTATGTACTGGTGTTAAATCTTTCTGTCCCTTCTTCTTCATCACCAATCACAACTGCATCCATTCTTATCCAATGCTAAAATGGATAAGAGTTTCTTCCATCTTCCTGGTTTGAATCCTCCTGGATAAAAATACATGTTCCTCATCACTGGAGGAATCTTCTTTAGCTTTCTTCTTGACCATTTTGTGATGTGAGTATGGTGTCTCTTCTTCTTTCCTTTCTTCTTGAGACAATCTTTCGTAAAGTGTCCTTTCTTCTCACAAGTGAAATATCTCATATGTGAGAGGCCCTTCTTCTGAAATATTTTATTGTTGCAAAATGTTCTTTCTTCATGTTCTTTCTCTCCTCTTGCTATCAATCGAGCTTATTCTTGCGTACATTGTCTCCAAATCATGCTCTTCTAATATAAGAAGTACTCTATAATTCCATGCCCAGAAGTTCTTATCTCCTTTAATATTTTCCTCAAGATTGGTATTGTTTGTCATCTTGATAAAATGAGAACCTCAAATGGAAATAGAGAGAATAGGACTTACCAATGAGAGTGCTTCAACTAGATGCTTGCTTCAACGATTTTATAGAAGATTGCTTCTGGTGGACCTAGGGTTTGGCATAGAAACCCTATTTTTTCAAATTTGGTGTCTTGCAAACATGATTGGATAGAAAGATGCGCTACCTCAAGGCAAGTTGATCAATGTACTCCTTTTCCCAACTCCGTGGATGGAACTGCAAAATATTTGATGCCCTAGTTTCTTCAATTTCTTCTACTGAATTATCTAGTCTTAATTCTGATATATCTCAGAAATTTGTGCTCCTCAAGATTTGAATTTTTTTTTCTGAGGTAGTATTATCTGTCCTATATCTAACCCCACATGTTATATCAGTATTGGATTTACCAAGTGGAAATTATGCTAAGTTTCCCAAGGTGACATGTTTATGGATTGTTTCAGTATAACGAACTTGTACGGACTTACACATGTCACTGTTTCAACTTCGGATTCTAAAACTCGCACCAGGGAAATTGCATTTCGTGCCCTTTCTGGAACATATTAAAAATTTTGATTTGGATCTTCCTAGTCTGAGATATAGCTTTTATCCCTAGGTCACCTATTTAAAACTGAATTTTGGAATAGGTCAGAACCCTGATTTGCATGGATCATATCTCCTAAAGTACAATAAATCTAAGGCTGAAACTCACACACAAGGTACATATACATTTCATATTCGACATGTACTAGTTTAAGCTCCTGTACTTCACCAAAAGAGATTTGTAGCTAAAATTCCCAAAAGATTATATTTTGCCTTCTAGGGTATCTAGAAATAGAAACCCTAGTTTCTACAGTTGCAGCAGTTGCACAATGTTCTCTTTCAAGTCTGGTTTGATACCATGTTAAATTTTAAATGCAATAACAATAAGGATCACTGAAAGATAAACAAGCACAATATTAACTATAGTATACAATAATTTATCCCGGGAAAACCCTCTCGGGGCAGAAAACCCATCAAACTTCTTCTATATAGATTCGTCAGAATGTACAATAGTATCCCTCATGCAAAGACCCAAAACAAGAAGACTCTAAAATAAACTACTCTTTATGACTCTATCTCTCTACTCATGCAAATTCAATGTGTGAGTGAGGTGTCCAAATGAGGAGGTCAAAGTCCTCATTTACACTAATCAACTGACTTGACCTTTTTACTAACAGGATCGACTTGACTCTAATAACTGGGTCGACCTGTATAATTTACAATAAAATATTATTTTCTAGATCTTTCTAGGTCGACCTAACAGTTAGGGTTTACATTGAATCTTTCAATGAATTTTACATGATCAATTACATCAATAATAATCCCTGTGGGGTGTACAATACAAATGATACAAATGACACAAATAATACAAATAAGAATATATTCCGAAGTTACATTCTTCAACAAGTGCTTGAGTATAAAATTCCATAGCTTGAAGTTTTTGCAACATAGTGTAAGATCCTTTTTCCAACTTGACAATGCGAGTCTTTGGGAGACTCCATGAACCTGGAAATCAACTTGTCTGCATACATAATATCAGGTCTCGTAGCCATGAGATACATAAGACTTCCTACAAATCTCTTATACAATGTTGGATCTACTTTTGGACTGTCATATTCTTTGCTCAACTTTGTACCCGTCGGTTTGCAATTAAGCATTGTGAATCGCTTAAGCACATCATTAGCATATTTATTTTGAGAAATAAATATCCCTTTTTTCTGACTGTTCTACCTCTATGCCAAGAAAGAATTTCATCAAACCTATATCTGTCATCTTAAATTCTTTCTTCATTGCTACCTTGAAATCATCTATTTACAGATTACCTGTAAAATCATATCATCAACATATAAACAAACTATCAAAATTTTTCCATGCTAATTTACCTTTGTGTAAAGTGTTGGTTCATTGCTGATTAGATAAGAATCAATTCTGTTGCACCAAGTTCTTGGATCTTGCTTGAGCCCATATAGATCCTTCTTAACCTTGTAAGATTTCTCTTCATCTTCTTTGATTTCATACCCTTGTGGCTGCTGCACATAAATTTATTCTTCAAGAATCCCATTCAAGAATGCCAACTTGACATCCATCTGATACACTTTCCAATTGTTTTGAGCTGCTATTGCTAAGACTGCTCTCACTGTGTCCAATCTGGACACTGGTGCAAAAGTTTCTCCAAAATCAATTCCTGGTTGCTGTGAGAAACCTTTTTCTACTAACCTTTCCTTGTACCTATCAATATGCTGCAACAACTTCATACCAGCGATGTGAATATGTCCATATCTAAAAGGCCATATCCAATAATCATCCACGCATGTTTCTTTTTGAGCAAAAGAGCTTACCTGCTTGCTGCAATTCATGACTAGCGGATACATTCTGTTCCTATTCACTTGTACCTTGATGATCAAATGTATGTTAGGAGGTTTGTCATATATGGCACAGTCTGATCCCTCAAAGACAAGTTTGTATTTCTTTTCAGTGAGTTTCCCAATGCTGAGCAAATTATGCTTCGATCTTGGAGGATAATATACATCTGCAATGGTCTTCTGTTGGCCTTGTTTGGTCAATATGTTGACCACTCATTTTCCAACTACTGGAACTATCTCATCAGTTCCTACTTTGAACTCCGTCTTCACTGATTCATCTAGATATACCACTAGATTTCTATCACCTATCATATGAATGTTGCAACCACTATCTAAAAGGAAAAGACCCTTTGTGATTTTTTGTGCAACATGACATGTAAGAAATAACAAGTCTTCATTCTTCTAACAGGTGCTAGTCACATTTGCATTCTATTTTCCTGATCAACTTTTTTTTTTTTATATTCAATAGCATAATGGCCAAATTTATTGCAATAATAACACTTAACATTGGATTTATTTGACCTCTTTTTGTCATAGTTCCCACTTTCATGATCTTGATCTTCCTTGCCATTGATTTGGCCGCCTCTGCCTCTTCCTCTTGATCCACCTCCTCCTCTTCCTCTGCCTTTTGAGAATGAGACCTATGTTTTGAAATCATTCTCCAGAGAGGATTTCTCATTTATGTTGAGTCTGGATTCATATGATAGAAATGATCCTTCCAACTCGTCTACAGACATAGTGCTTAGATCCTTTGCTTCTTCAATTGCTGCAAATTTTGGATCAAATTTACCGGGTAGGAATCTTAGAACCCTTTCAATCACCCTTTGATCGTCAATATTTTCAGCATACATATTTGACTGATTAACTATCCCCATAATTTGGGTCATAAAAGAATCCACTATGTTTGATTCTTTCATCTTCATATCTTCAAAATCTCTTCTTAAGTTTTGAAGTTTAGTAGTTTGTACCTTATCATCATCCTGGTAACTGGTTTCCAATATTTCCCATGCTCCTTTGGCATGTAATGAAGCCAATACCTTTGGAAATACATTGTTATCCAAATCGTTCATTATATGATGCAATGCTTTCACATCCTTCTTCCCGTGAATCTTCAGGATATCCTTTTCTCCGTTTGATAGGGCTTGTTCATGTGCGTCATCTACTGGATCGGAATAGTCATGCACGACATATTGCTGATGCCTTAAGTTGCATAATTCATCTGCTTTATGAAGTAATAGTGATTCAAACGAGTTTTGAATTACATGACAAAATGACGACAACAAGTGAAAATGACTGTTTCTATGTCGAAATTCTCCAGAAAATACAAGAAAACAGGTTGTTTCACAACAAAAAGAATACAAAATTGATGAAACAGGGTTGTTATGGTCTATGGACAGACTTTATGTCCCTGAAATTGGAGCACACTTATACCCGGTAAAATCTACTTATAAAGTTGTCCATATTGCAGATTTTTTCTTAAAAGAAACTTTTTGACTACACAGAATACCTAAAGCCATTATCTTAGATAAAGATACAAAGTTCACAAGTAACTTTTGGAGATCATTATTTTTCGGATTGGAAACACAGTTGAATTTTAGTACTGCTTATCATTAGCAAATAGATGGACAAACATAATGTGTAAATCAAATACTAGAAGATATGCTTAGAATATATGTGGTGAATAATCCCATGAAATGGGAAGAATAATTACACCTTGCTGAGTTTGCATACAACAACGGTTATCGGACCTCATCCAAGATGAGACCATTTGAGGTGCTCTATGGCAGAAAGTGTAGAACACCGATAACTTGGGATATCCCAGTGGACAGGCTCATGTTAGGGCCAGATTTGTTAAAAGATTTGGAACAGTTAGTCACAAAGGTACAACAGAATCTAAAAGAAGCACAAGACCGACATAAAATTTTTGTTGGTAGAAAAAGAAAATATAAAGAGTATCAGACCAGAGAACATGTTTACTTAAAAGTAAAAGAAAAAAGAAGCTCATTGAGCTTGGGAAAATGCGGGAAACTAGATCCCAGATTTTGTGGGCCTTTTGAAATATTGGCCAAGAAGGGCCTGATGGCCTATGAACTAGCACTACCTGCTCATGTGAAGGTTCACAATATTTTTCATGCATCCTTACTTAAGAAATATGTTTATGATACTAAACATGTAATTGATTGGTCATCATTACAGGTAGAACCTGAAGGGTAATTTGTGCTAGAACCCCTTCATATACTGGACAAAAGAGAGGTATAGCTTAGGAAGCGAACCATTGTCTAGCTGAAAGTGAAATGGAATCATTTCAGGCCTAGAGAGGCCACATGGGAAAATGAAACCACAATGAAAGAGGCTTACCCCTCCTTATTTCAGGATTTCATTTGAAGTTACTAACATCGGGATGGTGTTGTTCTAAGCGAGGAGGGATGTAATATCCCAAGACAAGACTATTTATATTTATGTTAATTTGTTTAGTTAGATGTTGAGCAAGTGAGCTCTGGAGCACCTAGACTATTTTAATATTGTTTAATTAGGTGTTTAGCAGTAAGATCTAGAGCACCTAAACTATTTTTGATATTGTTTTATTAGGTGTTGGGCAAGTGAGCTCTGGAGCACCTAGACTATTTTAATATTGTTTAATTGGTGTTGAGCAATAAGCTATGGAGCACCATGACTATTTATTAAGTGGTGTTGAACAGTACGCTTTGGAGCACCAGAACTATTGTTGAGTGAGTGTTGAGCAGTAAATCTCTGGAGCACTTAGACTCATTGTGGTTAACTGATGTTGAGCTAGAATAGGGTATTTTTTAAGGATTATAATAGTATACTTAAGTATAGTATTTAGGCCATTATTTTATATTGAAAAAAACACATATATAGATAGGTAGGCAAATATTAAATACGAAACATACAATTTACTAATGAAACTTGTAAATTTTGGCGAATATTATGATAAAGAAACATATTTTATGTAAATATAGGCGATATTAGAGTCTAAAAATGACCGAATAACGAATTTATTTTTTGAAAAATGGCCTAAAATATAGCCAATTGGTGAAATTTCGCCCTTAAAAATTTCCTTGAGCTAGAAGCTCTAGAGCATCAGTGATCCATTAACTATTATTAAACTAGATTATTATTTATCTCCTTTTATTCTTTCTAAACTGACCAGAATTGCCACTTAGAGAGGGATCGAGCATGCAAGAGATTAGAATGGTTTAGTAGTTGATAACTAAGATCAACTAGATGTTAGGATGAGTAAAAAAATCCTATATTATTTAATTAAAGATAAAATAAACTGTGAGAGTTAAAAACAAATCAAATTGTTAAATAAAGATAAAAACAAATAGTTAGTGTGACTAGTAATTGAACTCAGTGACTAAACCTAAATCCTATAATCCTTCTCCTCAAGAAAACTTATAAATAGTAGAGAGAGGAACTTGCAAGGGGAAATGGTTCCAAGTTCACTGGAGGGTCCAATCACAAGTCTTTGAGCCCTAAGATCACCAAATTGTGATATTTGGTGAGTCCAAGAAGGAATGTGGGAACATAGGGGAAATTATTTTACAAGATCTACAAAAGGGTTGGTACATAGGCCTTGTGACTACTCTGCTGATTAATAAGGAAGATAGCAAATTACCCTTGGCCTTCTAGTTTCTTGGCATGCTCGGTTCAGCTCAGGGGTGATCTGTTGAACGAACCAAGAACTGCTCGAGGTCTATGGTTGGGTCGAACATGGCAGTTCCCAAACCAGTCGGAAAGCGGAAAGGACCGATAAGTATTTTTACATTGTTTTATATTTCAAGATTTATTGTATAGATTATGCTAACAATTGTTTGGATTTGATGTAAAGATTGACTCCTACTCTGTTCATGCATATTGAAATTAAAGGATGGATTTATAGTTGTTTTCATGCATGTTTCAAATTGATATAAATTCTATTTTCATAGGTTGTAATGTTTAAATATGTTCATGTATATGGTAATTCCGTTCATGCATGTTTTCAAACTGATATGAACCCTATCTCTACACGATGTAATATTTATTTATGTTTTATGATAGAACTATCTTTAGTTCATAGCGCCTGGGTTCTTAATAATAATTCTTATATTTTATATATTTGGCATCTTTATTATTATTATTGTTTATTTTGCATTAAAACTTGTAAATATGTAACCTAAACAACCGATAGAATTCTTTTAAACAAAAAATTAAATAAAAACTTATATCATAGGCTTCCTAGCCTATAGAGAAATCTCTCCTTAATCCTAAATAAGGAGAGGATCCCAAACTAGGATCCTGGGATCAAGTCCCTAAACCCTAAATAGGTCAAATAATATACTTATATACTTAACAAAGCTTTAAGGTAGTAAATATGGCATACATATATTTAAAACATAACATATAAAAAAATTGAAATAAAAACCTTTTTAAAATTCCCTAAGTAAGAGATATCGCTTCAACCATAATCCACATATCATGCATATGAATGTTGAACTACAATGAATTCAACTCGAGAAGGGCGTTATATATGCAACATGCAAATCAGTGAAATGGAATCGCTCACACTAGTCAACTATCACTAGAACTAAGGTTTAGACACAGGCTACATATATAAACAATTCGATATAGAATCCATGCATAACAAACAACACGTAGACTGGGCGTATGACCCAAGAAAGAACACACAATAAAACATAAATTATTAGATCATATTCTCCTCTTATCAAATGATCACTTTCAGGATGGAGCTGTTCAACAATCATACAGTCAAAGGGGTCACGCTAATTTTAGGGTCTGCATGAATCTCGTGCATGATTTTTAACAATGGCTTGGAAAATATAAAACTCAGACTTAGATTCAAACCAGGGTCAAGCCCCATGCTCAACGCTTGGCATTGGTAAACAATTGGTTAGGGATCGAATCCCATAAGCCAACAAATAAAACAACGTTGCTTGTATATAAAATATATATTTATATATATATTTTAGCACATAAGATTTCAATAACAAGGATCGATTCTCACTGATATCGATTCATAAGACCTGGGAACTAACATGAAGTTTGAGTAGAGAGAAATCCTACACGGGATCAAATCCCATAACGATTTGTCTAGAAATCAAATGATATTACAATATTATATATATAAACATACACAGGATTAACATGTAAGAGAAATTATAGTAGGAACACCATACAGTATTGCTCCTAATAATCGCTCCCATCCATTCTTAAAAAACAGAGTGAAAACCATTACAATATAAATACAATTGATATCAGAGGTGAAATACACATAGACCACAGATCGATTCTCTCTAAGACTAAAAGTAACACGCATACACTCAGAATCGAATGCATCAAAATATAGTTTTCAACCAACGTATTCTACAGGAATTAACATCAACGATTCTTCTCCAATCAAGACTCAGATTCACACACACACACACATATACTCATGATAAAAGAACTTAAATCAAACAAAGCCCAAAAAAATAGCATTATTCATTTATAAGTTAAAATGCCTTTAGGGATTTCAAAATCCAATACATAGACCTTATATAATCTATTGAAAACAAGTAATATATATATATATATATATATATATATATATATATATATATGTAAAAACCTGAACCACTGAGTTCAAACCCCGCAGGGATTTACATTCCACAATAGTTTCAAAATAAGAACAGGGAAACCCTGCTATAAGGGACAAGCCCACAATACACTTAAACCCTTGTCTCTCCATTAAAGTGAAGATAGACCCAAGACTGGGCGTTTTCATAAGTGAAATGATAACACAACATCAATCAAACAAGAATCCTCCTCCATTTAGAAAGTCAACACGTATTCCAGAATCAATTTCCATAAGTGGAAGTTGGTCCAAGAAGGGTCATGAGCTTACCAGAACCAGAGAAGACCAAGCTACGCACAAACATTGAAATCCTCAAGCCCATTCTTACCTGCATTAAATACCTATATCATACAATTAGTACTCAAACTCAGAACGCAGAAGACTATAAGTTAAATAACACAGAGCCAAAAAAATGAATAACAATTACCTGAGAGGAAGTCGTGTTTCGCTTCCAGCCCCAAAAACCATGATGCTACTCCTCTTATAAACCCTCAGGAAGATGAGTATGAAGAATAGAGCGTAGCTCTATAAAACTTAGAACATTTTACAAACCAAAAGTGTAGGGAAGGGAAATCCCTTGGCCTACCTCTCCCATAGCGAAATGAACATACCATAATGAACATTCACGATTGTTGCTTGGGATATCAAACATAGTACAATGTTTAATGATATGTCAATGTGGAGGGCCATGATTTCTCATAGTGCTTGCCTTTCACATGGGATGCATTAAATATGTATCTACCACCACTAAATTGTATACATGGTATGGCTTTCCCAAATTCCCTTATGTTAATTGAAAGGGGTTAATACATTACTTTTCGATAAGCCTTAAACAATATACAAGAAACAATAGGACTTGTTCTCATAATATATGTGATGAACGTTGGTTATATCATGTAGATGACCTTGCATAGGCTTAGGGTATAATATATGACAGTTTTTGTAGGGATGGTGACATCCACGAGGATGTAGATCTTTTAATACCTGCACAAATATGAACTAAAATGATATTGTTAGCTTGACGCTAAGTAAAACTCAAGCCATTATTGGGCCATAAATCCACCAATGAAGAAGGTAATTATCAAAGAGACAAACATGAAAAAGACGTTTAGTTCATGTATAAAATGTAAGTAATAAATAAATAAAAACGGTTCATGCAACCCTTGGAAAATACCACAGTTCATGCAACCCTTGGAAAATACCACAGTTCATATATAATATGTCAGGATGAATGGTTCATATATAGTATGAAGTTAATAAATAAAACCATCAGTTATTTATGTAATATGAATCCAATAGATAAAGACCAGAAGATCATAATCAAGTTTATGATTAGATATAAAATTCAAAGAATAGGAAGATAGTCTATCATAGGCTATCAACACATACATGTGTAAGAAATGCTAGTAAGAATCAGTCTCACACCAACAAGCTAAGTCAAGAAATAAAAGACACAAGTCTGATTAATGACGACACTCTAGTCTGCATCAATATTGACTATGAAGTAACAAACATAAATATAATGAGAGCGAACAAGGAAAACATCAATAACTTCTCAGTGCCGAAGTTAATTTAATTAATTATAAGGAGAACACCAATCACTTCCCAGTGCTGAAGTTAATTTATATAAACATGCGTTCTTACGAAATTTACGAAGACCCTTAGGAAAATTTTTTTAGGGTGTATTTTGAGGGACATTACAAGTGGTATCAGATCCTATATTCAAATGCTCGTGACCTATGATCTTATCACTTAAACCGTTGCAATTTAAATTTAGTAAACTAATAAAATATTGTTTGTTGCACATTGCATAATTTTTAGAAACTAAAAACATCATGAATGCTGAAAGAGACAATAGTTAGCGTGGGAAATTGAATTCACCACCTCGGGAAGAGGAACTGGTGGTAGAGCTGAATGACAGTCTCAGGACAGTCAAACCTTCTGAATTGCTAAAAACAGTACAGATCCTGCAAGTTGAGTTTAAAAGTTTTAAAGATGATAACCTAAAAGAGAGACGAGAAAAACATAATGTAAATGAAGCACTGCTGCAAACTTTAATAGGAATAAGAAACCAAAAACAAACAACACACTCAATAAATAAATCCGTGGATAAACACCACCATAGGAAAATAATTACCAGTCTAGAATTTAGAAGCAAGGGAAGCTTCAAGAACATTTAGACTCATCCAATACCATGGATTGCGACTATAGTAATTCTCCCAATGCTTACTCATCATCTCCTAGCAGGAAGAAACACAAAAAGTGATGATAGTTTGCAAGGAGAATTCAGGAAAATCAAAGCTCCAACTTACGAAGGAGACTTGGATACAAGAGAGAAAGCTGAAGAATGGATTTTAGGAATGAACAAGTACTTTCAAGTACATGAGTATTCCAACAAAATGAAGGCTCGATTGGCCATCTACAATTTGAATGGAAATGTTTCCAGATGGTGGCGAGATTTGAAACTCACTAAGAAACTGAAGGAGAAGAACCTCAAGTGGAGGACCTTTAGGAAATTGTTTCAAGAAAAATACATATCTGAAATATTTTTTGATAAGAAAATAAAAGAATCCCACGAGTTGAAAATGAACTCCCTACCCATGGATGCTTTAATCAATAGATTTTTAGAATTGTTACACTATGTGCCTTATATTAAGGAGAAAAAGGTAAAAATACAATAGTTCTTAGGATGTCTTCCTACATTTTTCAGAGATAAAATTGAATTTGATGCACCCAAGACATTGGAGGCAGCCTTACAAAAGGCAAGGCTCTGTTACGAGCACAACCAAGACATGACTGAAAACATGAACAAAAATAAATAGAAGCATAGAGTCTCTTTAGACAACAGAAGAAAGGGGTTTAGACCACCTCCATACCAAAAGCGAAACAACAGTTTTCCAGCTAACCAGAATTTTAGCAAATTTGGGACACAATCAAATTAGCCAGCACAAAGTGTCAATAAGACAACAATGAATGAAGGATCTAGAACAACCCCGCTACCAATTAAGTGTTGGGGATGTCAAGGATCCCACTATTACAAAGACTTCTTGATTAAAATCAATAGAGTTCTAAACAATTTACAAGAAGAAGCAACAGTGGAAGATATGGCGAGAACACCTAGGATTTGTGCTGCCCTAGAAGGCAGACAAGAATACCATCAATCTACTATGGCTAGGGATAAAAAATATCCAATTTTTTTCTCTCCTTAGAGCATGGTGGAGGCGTGTCAATTTTCATTTTTTTGTTTAATTTCGCAAGTGTGCCCAAAGTTTTTGCTCCCTCTTGCATGTGATAGGGGCGACAATTTTTCTTCGAATTGAATCTTCTTGCCTGCTAGAGATATTCTTCAAATGATTTAATCGATATTATTCCATTGCTCTGATACCAATATGAAGGTTGGAGGGAGAAATAACAACACAAAGAATGTGCAAAACAAACCACGGCTCTTAAACTTTATTGATAAAAGAACTAATTCACAATTACAATGAAAGCCTGAAGGTGTATTTAAACACTTTTGAAAACCTCAAACCCTAACCTAGCTCATGCTTGCTTTATTAACTGCACCGAATCTTGACTTATAATAATAGAACTAAATCTAAAGTGGGAGTTAATTACTATTTCTAACAAGAAGTCTAAAAATTCAACAATTTGGGTGGGATGACCATTTTTTCCTGGAATTTGGCATTTTTTATTTTGCAAAATCCAAATTTAACTGTGTTTTAATAGGATTTTGATGATAAAAATGGATTCAACACCGTCACAAACCCTCGGGGCACCCAAAATTCCACAACTTGACAGCTATAAACTAGATTTTGAAAAATTTTGACCCTATTTTTTCAAATTTGTGTTGGAAAAATCTGACTATTCCCACCCAAATAGTCGAATTTTTAGACTATAAGTATAAAGAACATGGATTAATGAGAGTTGAATTATCCTCTTCCCATTTTTGTTAGAAATTGTTGCTGATATCGTGAGAGGGAAAGGATGGTGGGGAAATATATCCATTTTGCAAATTTTTTGCTGTGTATCGAAATGGACAACGGTTGATAGTCCATTGTAACGATTAAAATATGTTAATAACCAACATTAAGCCACATCTTTTCATGCAGAGGAAGATGGTCAGCATAAGGAATTCGAGAAGGTCAACCCTTCTAGATTGAGGGAAGAAAGTAGTCTCCTGGTAAGCTTGGATCAATGAAGTCAACCCGGGTGCTTGCTTTGTAGTCCCTTTTACAACCTTTAGCATGGATAATTTTTTTTGGTGCATCACCTGTGAGTCTACCATAGAATACCAACACAATAATAAACACTAGTAAGACTTTGACAAAAAATCTAAATTGTTATTAATTACTAAAAATGAAAATTGTTGTAAGTTCCGAAAATGTGTATTTTAAAAGTAAGGCCATTACTATCACGATAAGCGTTGTAGTAATGCAACTTTCTCTTCTTCTTTACTCTATGATTATGCCTTCTATGACCATGATGGACCCTTTTTTTTCCTTTCCTTTGCTTGTTTGTCGTTTTTCTTGTTTGTGTTGTATTATACTTTATTTTTGACTTGTTATCATCTTTCTTTGTTGATTTTCCGGTCACCATAAATCCGTTGGGTTAGGGGTGTGTCCATTGATGTAGTGAGTTATGATGATTTGGTTTATGATATGCTGGTTTCTGGCATTTTAGGTTGTGAATTTATACGATTTCAAATGGGAAAATTTGATTTTTTCAGCATGATTTTGAAAAAGTCCGACAAATTTTTTTTTTAAATCGGGGTTATAGCTCTAAATTTTGGGTGCCAAGAGGTTTTAGATGGTATTGAATCTGTTTCATGTTGAACAATCCTTTGAGATTTCATTGTAATTAATATTGCAGTTATTAGTTAGTAATTTTTGGTTAATAATCTCGTTATCTAACTGTAGATAACGGTTTTGATTTCCTTTATATGTAATACTCTTCTTTGATATTCTAACACAATTTTTTGTTGAGATTCTCCAAAGTCTGTGATAGTGGTATCAGAGCGAGGCATCGAAGCTTTAGTGAGAAATCCTTGGTGAGAGAAAAGGAGCTATCACCAAGAAAGGAGGGAAGGAGCCCGTGAAGGAGCTATCACCAAGAAAGGAAAGCTGCTAAGTAAAGATTGTGGGAGAAAGACTGCACATAAATTGTTTCGGTAATTGTTAGAAGAATTTTTCTTTTACTTATTTTAATAAAAGGAAAAAGAGGAGAGTCGTCATTTATATTTGCGTGCAAGAATTGATTTCTTTTAAATTAATTATCAAATCTTTGGGGAGATCTTTTTAGAAAATAAAATATTTTAAGCTGCCATTTATATTTGCGTGCAAGGTTTTTTTAAATTGAATTATTAAACCTTTGGGGAAATCTTTTTAGAAGATAAAAATATTTTAAAGAACATCCGCAGAGAGGAAGAGAACATATCAGACAATAATTTGTGCATAGTAAATTTCAATGAATTCTTTAATTTCAATTGTTAGAGTAATTATTTCTGGTAAAGAAAATTATCATGAATGGTTTCGTAAAGTTAAAAATACTCTTATTTTTAACAATATGTGGGATGGAATTTGTGAAAATGAGAATTATGAAGACGAGAAATATGAAGAGGGTATGACATATGAAGTGGACAAAGATGCACCAGTACCACCTACTTCTGCAAAAGAAGTTGCTCTTTGGAAAATCAAGGACAAGAAAGCTTATGCTTTGATCATTGCCTATGTAAATGAAGAAGTAAGTAGACATTTTGTTTCTAGCAAGACTGCTTGGGAAGCATTAAAGAAACTAAAAGATTTGTATGATTCATATTCTGAGCTTGAAATCATACAGTTGTTGATGAATTTATTTAATTTAGAGTTGAAAGATAATGATCCTATGAAACTTGCTTGTGAAATTAGAGCCATTTTTCATGATATTGAAGCGACTAGTGTAAAAATTGACATTCAATTGACTTCCTTTATTAAGGATTTGTACCCCTCCTATACTCACTATCTAGAATCTCTTCAAGCTAGTGGCCAGATGAAATCTATGACCTTTGAAAAACTTGTTGAGAAAATTGCAGAGAGAGAGAAAGCATTTGGGAAGAAGCAGTCTAATCCCAATGAAGAAACTTTGTGCCTCGCACAAAAATGACATAAGTCAAAAGAAGAATTCGCTAAAGATGATAACGGAAGCAAAGGATGAGGTAGAGGATAGAGAGGAAATTTTAGAGGAAGGGGCGACATATATAATCAAGGAGAGAGACAGTGTTATAGATGCAAAAAAGCTGTTCATATGGCTAGTAATTGCAAAATTTTTTGGGAGAAAATAGTTAACAAGAAAGAGCAAACACAAGACAAACATAACCGTACTGAATCTGCACATTATGTTGTAGAACATTGTAATCTTGGCATTGAAGAAGTTTTTAGTACTTCATTTTCTTCTTGGAATGATACTTGGTTGTTAGATATTGGAGCCACATGCCATATGACATTTAGAAAAGACTTGTTTGATACATTCAGTGATCAAGTTGATGGAATAGTTTATTTTGCAGACAAATCACAGTTAAAACCTTCAGGAATTGGATTTGTTAGACTTAAGTTACCAGGACTTGCTGATTACATACTTACTAATGTTCTTTATCTTCCACAATTGAAGAGAAATTTGTTGTCTCTTGTGCATATTAGACAACAAGGTCATTCAATACATGTGTTTGATGGAATTATTGAAATTAGAAGAGCTTCTAATAATGTGATTGTAATGACTGGAGTGGAAAATGGCAAGCTTCTAAAGTTGAAAGGTACCTCATTCAATTCATAGATTTATGCAAGTTTAGCTCAACATAGTGGTAATTTGTCTTCCAACTTATTGCGGCATGCTAGATTTGGTCATATTAATTATGATAGTCTCAGACTTATGAAACAAAAATGAGTTCAAGGGATTCCTACTATTCCAAGACAACTTTCCCAATGTGATGCTTGTATTTTAGGCAAGCACAACAAACAACCATTTCATGACTCTATGCCTCGAGCTTCTAGAAAGCGAGGCCTTATTCACTCAGATTTGTGTGGGCCTATGCCAGTTCCATCAACAAATGGTAATAAATATTTAATGACTTTTATTGATGACTATACAAGGATGTGTTGGGTTTATTTATTAAAGGAAAAATCTCAAGCTTTTGATACATTCATAAATTTTCATTTGTGGATTAAAAATGAAACTCAACTTAATATTGGAACCATTAGAACTGATAATGGTGGTGAGTACACATCACAGTAGTTTGAAAAATATTTGCAGGACAATGGCATTAAACATCAAACCACTGTTCGTTATAATCCACAACAAAATGGTGTGGTAGAATGTATGAACATGACATTGCTGAATATGGTAAGATCCATGATGTTTTTTAAGAATGTTAAGTTAATGTTTTGGGGAAAAGCAGTTCTTTGTGCTGTCTACATTAAGAATATGAGTCCTTCTGCTGCACTTCAAAATAAAACTCCTTATGAAATGTGGCATGGCTATCTTCCAGTTGTCAAGCATTTTGGAATTTTTGGTTCCACATGTTATGCTTTGATTCCTGAGAAACAAAGAAATACATTGGAAGCAAGAAGTCGAAAGTGCATGTTTTTGGGATATTCTAATACTTCTAAAGCTTATAGATTGTATGATGAAGATAATAGAAAGTTTATTGTTTCTAGAGATGTTGTATTTCTTGAATTTGACAAAGATGCACTCACTATTGATAAACAACTTGATCAGCTTGATATATTTCATTTTAAAAAATATATATCATGAAAGGGATAATGAAATTCCAGATCTTGAATGGGGGATTCCTGTTCTAATGCAAATATTTGGAATTACCTTCCATAACAACAAGTTCTTCTAATGCACAAGTTCCTGTAGAAACAGAGGAAGTTCCTACAGAAACATAGAGTCAGAAAATTTATGATATTGTTGATGGAATGGATAAGTTAAGTCTCAGAGATAATGCAGAACCTGCTCTTGAACAAGAAATAGAACAAACACCGCAACAACCAGTACATAGATCAACATGGACCAAGTCATTTCCAAGAAGGTATGATGATTTTGTCACATCAAATTGTGAATTGAAATTTTCTGTTGTTGATGAACCTGTTTCCTTTCAAGAAGCAACTAGTGATGCATAGAGAAATGCAATGCAAAGAGAGTATGATGCTCTCATAAAAAATGGAACTTGGAGGTTAGTGGACCCTCCAATTGGAATCAAAGCTATTGGCTGCAAGTGGATATATAAGAACATGTATAAAGCTGATGCACACTTTACAAATGTAAAGCAAGACTTGTGGCACAAGGATATGCTCAAAAAGAAGGTGTTGACTACACATAAACTTTTGCTCCTACAGCAAAGTGGGGCACTATTCGAACTTTATTTTCTTTGGTAGCACAAAAAGGATGGAAAATACATCATATGGATGTTAAGACTGCCTTCTTGAATGGAGACTTGAAAGAACATGTCTATATGACTCAGCTAGAAGGTTTTTCTATTCAAGATAAAGAGCAGAAGGTATGTAAATTGGTAAAGTCTTTATATGGTTTGAAGCAAACAACCCGAGCATGGTATGAAAAGTTAATTGAACATCTTCTCAATCTGAATTATAACCATTTTAATCTAGATGATGCAACTTTATTTGTCAAGAAAGTTGGAAGATCAGTTGTATATCCCATTGTTTATGTAGATGATTTGCTTATCACAAGAAATAATGATGATTATATAGCCTCTGTTAAATGGGAGTTGAAAAAGGTTTTTGATATGATGGATTTGGGATTACTACATTATTATTTAGGAATTGAAGTAGATAAAAAACCAAAGCACATTTTCATTTCTCAGAAAAAATATATCCGGGAGAGTTGTTGAGCAAATTTGGGATGCAGGATTGTAGTTTTGTTTCTACCCCAATGGAGCAGAATCTAAAGCTTACTTCAAATGAAGGCAGTGCATTTGAAGATCCAACAAAGTACATGAAGCTTGTTGGAAGTTTAATTTATCTAACTACTACTCGTCCTGGCATAAATTTTGTCACGTAGGAATACTTTTCAGGTTTATGCATCAGCCCTATGAAGGTCATTGGAACACAACAGAATGAGTGCTCAAATGTTTAAAAGGAACTCAATCTTATGGCATCAAATATTCTAAAGTTTTAGACTTCCATCTCATTGGTTATTCATATTTTGATTTTGATGGAGATAAAGGGCATGGGGTGTCTACTTCAAGTTATTTGATGAATCTTGGATCAACAAATATCACATGGATATCATGAAAGAAATATGTTCCTTCTGATTCTACAACTGAATTTGAATATGTTGCAGCAGCTCAAGCCACAAAAGAAATCATTTGGATTCGGAAAATACTTGAAGACTGGCATGAGAAACAAATGACTTCAATGCCTCTCTTTGTTAACGACTCTTTTGCAATTCAATTGGCTAATAATCCCAAATTCCATGATCTAACCAAACATATCAACACCAAATATCACTTGATTCGACATCATGTTGAGGCCAAAACCATTCATCTGACACATTGTTCTACTTTAGATCAACTCGTAGATATCTTTACTAAAGCATTGGGCCATGAAAAATTTGAAAAATTCAGAATGCCACCTAGCATGTTAGATGTTCCTTTGGATTAAGGGGGGAATGTTGAATAATCTTTCAGGATTTCATTGTAATTAACATTGCAGTTATTAGTTAGTAAATTTTGGTTAATAATCTCGTTATCTAATTGTAGATAATGATTTTGATTTCTTTTATATGTAATACTCTTCTTTGATATTCTAATACAATTTTTTGTTGAGATTCTCCACATCCCGTGTCATTTCTACCATCAAAATTGCCATTAAAACACAATTAAATTCAGATTTTGCAAAATGAAAAACACAGATTTAGGTGAGAAGCTCTGTCTAGCTAAATCTTCAAAATGAAAATGGTTGTAAGTTCATAATTTCAAAACATGAATCTAGATGAATTAATGAAAACCAATCGGTCATTTTGCAGCCATCTTCATGTTGAACCTGAAGCGGTACTTTCCGCTTTTACGAATTGAAAGAGAACTTGAGTATCGAAAGGAGAACCTCCTCCAATTCTCGATATGCCTGTTTTGATATCTATTCCAAGTTGTGCAATTCTAGAGTGAATGCACTCAAATATTTTGCATCCTTTCTTCACACAAATCAATGCAAAATCTCGACCATTGGTTTCAGCCTCACTCTCGTTTGGACAAGAAAAATGTTTAAACATGCGAACGATGTCTTCTACTATATCCAAATGATGGGCCTTCTATCATCACTATATATTTGACAAGACAAAGACCCATTTCAAGGGCTTCATAATTATTCCGCCCCTGTGCTTCAGTTTCAAGGAGTTGTCCCTCGCTAAGACCCCTCATCTCTTCTAATCTATTAATTTCTCTAGTGATGCAGATATTTACATCATTAACCGGCATTTGTGACTGAACTGGATCATCGAAAGATGATGTTATGATCCACGTTCTCCACATAATAGAAATATTGTGTCTCAAGTCTTCACTGCTGATAGCCTTTGCATCCGTTTGAGACAATTTCTTTATAACAATGAAAAAACCCATAACTCTCTTTTGTATAATTTTTTTCCAATGGTTTGCCCAGCTTGGGCACTCATCTCATAATTTGTTTTACAAAACATTAGAATCATAAGGGATTCGATTTTCATATAACTTTCATTAAAGAGATAGACATGGTCTATCATTTTGATATAACCCCCAATCAAGACAATTTGCTTGGATTTCCAATTAGGACAACTTTCTATATCATAAATATCCAATTGTTTCAGGCCTATAACATCAATCGCCCAGGCGATTTCCTTGTAGACATCCCATGCAGTTTATCTTGTGCTATTTTCTACTATATTTCTGTTTAGAAGCATTTTTATTTGAGTAATTAGTTCGTTCAAATATCTGAAGCCATGTAAATATCTGAATGTTTCTATGTTCTTAGAATGAAATTGACAATTTTTTTTCCTGAGAAAGAATGAAATTGACAATACAGTTGCAATAGATTAATTTTCTTCCACAACATCGAACATTGTTTTTGGGTTGTCACTTGTTCTTGCATAGATTGAAACAATAAGTCCAAATATTGCTTCATATCTCCCTCTTCCATAATTTTTGAATACTCCTCAATTACCTTTAGCCCTGCACCTCTACACGCACAAGACTTATGCAGTTTAATGTAGTATTCCATTTCCTGCCTCAATTCTGTTTGGGGAATGACAGTTTTGACTTTGAACCATTGCTTAGTAAATGGATTCTCTGCTTGAAATTTTGTTTCCCAAATGGTCTCTATAGTTTTTCTGTTATATAGACTCCAAGAGACATCTTGATTCAGCGGTAATCGAATGGTATCATAAGCAAACTCACATTGATCCAACGGTAATCGAATGGGATCATAAGAAAACTCACATGTGATGATGTCCATATATTTCTCCGGCACCATTTCCATCTCAATTTCATTGCTCCCTAATTAATTAGTAGGGGCCATTCTGTCCTAACAACTACACACAAAACAATACAATACATAACAAAAAGAAGATAGATAAAATAACTCCATGAAAATGCTCCTAGTTAGTTCTGGATATACAACTCCAAAACATTTCATCACGCAGAAACCTTTTTCATATGGATAGTCGACAGAAAAATGAAATCAAGCTTTCCCAAACTATAATTTATAAGATAAAACCAAAGAGTAAGGAAGGGTCAGCTGTAATTTAAAATATAAAAACAAAGAGTAAGGAAGGGTCGGCTTGCTTGTGGTGCCACACATTGAATGGAGATGTGTCCTCCATTCTTTTATGTCTGGCCTTCATCCTCTTAATCAACATTGCTTTTAATTTTATGTTTGGCATTCATCCTCTTATTCAGTGTCATCCATGCTTATTGCATCTCGATCCACTGCTCTTCGTTTGGGAAATATTATTCATCCTGTTGCAGGCCATTTAATGTGGCGGCAACAGGCCTGTTGGCCGTTGCTCTTGAGATCCAATGGCCAATAGGCCTGCCTCCACCACATTAAATGTCCTGCAGTAGGCTGGATATTGATCGCCCTCTATTCGGTGTTTAGATTTTACTTATGCATCAAGCATGTGGACTTATAGATCCCATCATTCTAGATGGCCATACTTTTTCTATGTAGGTGTTTTTGGTGTTGTTTTTGTGGGCCATGGTTACTGGTTTCCATGTGGATTCTTGTGTCATTTCTCTTTATTTTTTTAGCATTGCCGCAAGGGTGTTTTAATTGGAATTGTTAGTGTTAGATTGGTTATGTGGGTGTTTTTGTTGTCATTCTTGTTACTATTTGTTTTGAATTCTAATTTTCCTAATGTTTGCATGTGGATCCTTGGGTTGTTGGTGTCATTTCGAGAGTTGTAGTGGCTTGGTTTTCTTGGACATTGTTTTCGTTATTTTTGAAAAAAATGAACTAAACGTCACTAAGACACACTATTAGATTTTTCTTAATGGTTAGGGTGTTGTTATCTAGGGATGTGGTTGTTTGGAACTGCCAATGGTTTCTCAATTGTAAGGGGATATAGAGTGCATTTGGTGTTTTCTTTGTTCGTTCATATTCATTAATTCTCCATGTTGTTTGATTCACCTATTGTAGTGATTGTGACTTGGTTTGGCTCTATGCTAGTGGTTAATGGTGGTCCTACTATGGTTCACAAAAGTGTTTTAGACCACATTGCTTGCATAGTGTTCTACCTACCTTCATTGTGTTCTCTAATGGGTTGTGTAGTGGCGATTGTAATCTGGTCGTTGCTATGTTAAAATGAGGTTTTGTTTGTGCTCTTAGGATAATACCTTATTTATGTTGTTATTCTTGTGTCCTTTGGTTTCCATTGATGCCATTTTTATGTTGGTGTTCTAGGATTCCTTGTCATTGCTTTCATTGTTCCACCAAATTCAAGGTGTAGGTTTTTGAGCATGTTTGTTGCTTTGCCTCAATTTGCGGGAGTGGTGTGCATTACGGGTGTCGTTGTTTGGAATTATTGGTGTCCATTGTCAAATTTATGGCACATATTTCTATTGTAGGGTGTTCTTATTTCCTATTGATTGGTACGTGGACATGCTAGTTTTAATTTGAGCATGTTATTTTGTAAATTGATAGGTGTAGCATTTTTTTTCTAATGGTTTTAATTTTACAAACTAGGATTCCATAGGTATATTTTGCTTGCTAATGTGCTCTTTGTCGTATGTTTGATGCAAATGGACACAACCAAAGATAATAGGAGTACTACTTGAATAGGTTATTGGTAAATAAACTTGTAAGAGAGTTGCAATCTTTGTTAATTCATAGATATTTCTCCATTTAGGTTATGTCTTATGTTATGAGAACGTAAATCATCAAATGGTTGATCTTAGACAATTGATCTTTGACGACTATATAATGAGCTTCTCTCCACGAAAGAGATGTTGTAGGACAAACTTTTTGCAGGAAAACAATGCTAAGGTTAACTGTTTTCCCTAGAAATTTTACAGTTGGTCATGTCAGCCTTGAATTTAAAGTTATAGCTACACATTACCTTAGCTTAATCCTACAAATTTTCTTTTGTAGGTCACAAGAGCGTTCCTATTTTTTTTTGGATAATTGAATGCCTAAATTTTTTATGAAGTGTTTGATAATATTTAAAGAACGTCTAATTCTCAAAAAGCAAAGTAAATTTGAAAGGAAGTTCCTAATTAAATAAAAGCTAAATCAGTGGGTAGATAAACAAGCATATTCACCGATGAAAAGCTCCTAGAATGGGATATGCTAAAAGTGCATGTGTATCTGTATCCTTACATAGATAGATATTTTTCCACCCTTTTATAAGGTTAGCCATATCGATATCCCACTTGACCCTCATGTTTATTATAAATACTATGGACTTTCAGAGCCTTTTTCTCAACAAAAAAGTATTCTACTATGGTAGATGGGTTTTATGTAATGTCCCTTTTAAGAAATTTTATTAAAATTGCAATTTTTTTCACTTTTTTCCCTAATTCGACCTTTGACTAGTTTTGATGTCTAGGTCTCCAATTTGCTCCAAATGCTCCCAAATATTTTGATAAGGTATATGAATGATATTAGGACTTGAATATGATGTTCAAGGATGATATAGGACCACCAAAAGACTTCTGCAAACCCATGTAATATTCTGGACAAGTATGTAATTTAACTAGCAATTTGAGGTTCAAATCCCCCCAGGGTAAGTACTGAAAATGGCTCTCCAAATGCATCCAAACCCATTATAAATTCAGAACATAGGTAGGGGATGTATAAAGGACATTAATAAGGTCTCATATGCACCATTAATCAATTATTAAGTCTATTCTAACCTTTTCCCAAACATCAACAAAAATCACTAGTTCGACCTTGGGGGAAATGGCATCAAATCTTCCCCAAATGCAATGAAACTTCACAAAATGATTTCAAATTCTTAAGTTATGGACATGAAACATGTAATACTCATCAATGGAAGTCCATTCATCATAATTATATCATAGAAACATTATTTCATTCGAAATCATCAACATTACAATGGCATACATCAATATAGTGGGGAAATGGTCATTGTTTGCTCATTAATCATCACTTTTACATACAACCATTTGGTATTTAGATCTGATAATTTTTGAATATGAATGGGGACATTACAGTCCTCCCCACCCAATATTGCTTGTCCTCAAGCAATTTCATATTTGGATGCTGCAAAATATTCTCCTCTTCCCATGTGGCATCTTCACTTGCTAGATCCTTCCATTGTACTAAGTATTCTTTGATAGTTATGCTTATCAATATCCTTTCCCTTGTCTTCAAAATGTTTTTCGGAACAAGTGTGAGTTGACCTTCATCATCCAAAGGAGGAAGTATTTCTGAAGTGACAATTTTCTGACCAAGAGCTTTCTTGAGACATGAAACATGAAATACATTATGGATTTTACTCCCTTCTGTAAGTTCTAATTCATATGCTACCTCCCCAATCTTCCGAACTACCTTGTATGGGCCATAAATCTTGGTTTTAGCTTTTCTTCTCCATTCTTTTTGAGAGATGTTTGTTTGTATGGATACAACCTCAAATATACTAAATCATTAAACTGAAAGGTCATTTCTTCTCTATGTCTATCTGCATATTGTTTTTGCTGATTTTGAGCAACCTGTAAATTGTCTTTCAAAAGCTTTAAAATTTCTTGGCTCTCTTCCAACCAATATTTAGATTTTGGGGCTCTACTATCACCAAAGATAATTTCAACAAAGGTAAGTGCATCATAACCATATAAAGCTTTGAAAAGAGACATCCCTATTGACATATGATAAGTGGTATTGTAGCAAAACTCACCTAAGTGTGGCCATTTTGCCCATGCTTTTTGCTGCTCTCCCACATAGTTTCTTAGGTACCCTTCCAACCATTGATTCACCCTCTCTGTTTGTTGATGATAGCTTGTACTTGGAGTCAATTTGGTGCTCACCAATCTAAAAAGTTCTTGCCAAAAAGCACCCATGAATCTACTATCTCTATCACTTACAATGCTCTTGGGGAGCCCATGCAATCTGAAGATGTAACGTCCCCATTTTGACCCCCTTTGCATTAAATCGTAAATGATGTAAATATTGTTATTTAATTATGGTGAGGAGCTCAAGGCCAAGGCCCCACCATTGATTTAGCGTTTTATGTATCGGCAATTAAAAATAGATGCCTATGGTTCTTGTGCTGGACATGCACAATGTAAATTAAGACATCATGTAAATACGAATTTTAATGAAATACCCACAACTAGCTATGCAATGCAACAAAGAGATGGGGGCATGATTCTACAAGGAATAGGGAGGGAAATTATTCAAACCCTTGAGCCAATGGTGATAAGCCCAATGTCAATGAATGAACCCCAACTACCCATTTTGACTTATGCACCCAATCATTTAATTCTTCTAGGAGTTGGTTGAGGCAGTTAATGCCTTGGGAATGAATAGGTATGGTAGCCAATTTCGTGCATGGGCAAGCTATCAACCTGGGAAAACGTACTTTTGCTTCTGAGGCAAGAAAACACCCACGAAATTGTGCCCAAAGCCATTCTTCACCCATTGTCTTTCCTCTCTCACGCAGTCTGAGCTAGCTGAGTCTGTCTCCTTCATGTTTTCTACCATTTTCCTGTATTTTCCATGCCTGGGAACTCATTTTTGTGTTGCACAGTGGCTGGGGGAAACGGAGTCACGTTTTGGGGGTTTATAGAGGTCGTTTCTGCTCCTGGAATGCAGAAAAACGTTTTTTGAAAACGATTTGCTCTCCTAGGGTTTATTTCCCATCTACCAGTTTGTTTTGGTTTCCCATGTTTTTCAGCAGTTGTGTTTTTGTTGTTGGGTGCATCCCTGTGTTGGGTTGAAATGGTGAGCAAGAATTAGGAGTGGAAGTGGACCAGAATTGGCTTGATAAACCTAGTGAGGAGGTAGCTTCTCAAGAGTATCAAAAGGGCTGGTTGCTCTTCTATGCACACCTTGAAGAACACTAGAATGGAAGGTATGGCCTGAGGGACTATGTAATAGTGAAGGGAATACTTCCTTGTGCCAGGTGTGTAGGTATTGTGGGGACCAAGCTAGATAGATCTTGCAGAGGGTGTCCATAGCTCTGTGGATGAGCCACTAACTTAGTAATTCAATCCTTTCCATTTCCTTAGCAGCTTGATAAACCCAATTGTAGATTGGCTTGGCTCATTTTGGTGTATGTTTGGCTATGTGTGAGTTTGTTGTTCCCTGGTTCCTTGTAGAAATCATGCCCAGCTCGGAGGTGGCAGTTGTGTTGTGGGATCGAAAAGCACAATTGGCCTATGGTTGGGTGGAACGTTGCAGTTGCATAGTTAGTTGCTCGGGACTACTTTGCTTTAAGATAAGTACTCTCTTGTGTTAATTCTGTATTGTCTTTAATTGATGAATCTCATGAATATCTTGAATGTATGATGGATGTTTAACTGAATCTATTCCCGCTATGTTTCTTTTATTTATACATTTGCATATGTCTTTTTATATTATGTGAATGTTTCATTTAATAAGTATGGGGCTAGATGCCCCGGTTTTAGCATCACGATCCTCTCCATCGCACTGGTATGATGGGTGGGGACGTTACAGAAGATTTCTTTGAAAAAAATATCAGCCACTTGTGCAACACTAAAAGATGATGTAATAGCAAACAAATGAGCAAATTTTTTCAACCTATCCACTACCACATATATGCAATCCTTACCCAAAGATTTGGGCAAATCGGTGATGAAGTCAATTGAGATACTGTCCCATTTTTGCTCCGGAATGGGAAATGGTTGCAATAGGCCAACTGGGCATGTAAGTTCTGATTTGTTTTGCTGACATACCTTACATTCATTCACATATTTCTGAACATCTTCCTTCATCCCCTTCCAAAAAACACTTTGCCTCAATTGCCTATAAGTTTTGAATATACCCGGATGGCCAGCTAGTGGGGAATCATGTTCTTCTTGCAAAATTTTGTACTTGAGTTTTGAGTCTTGAACCAAATAATTTTTTCCCTTATAATATATCATCCCATTCAAAATCCTGTAGTTATCATCCCCTTTGGTTCCATCTAATACATCACAAGCAAATTTTTCTTTGGCATATTCAACTAGTAACATGTTTTTCCAATCTTTGGCAATGTCCATGAGAGAAAAAGAAGGTCTTCGAGATAATGCATTTGCTACAATGTTATTCTTCCCTTTCACATATTCAATATCAAAATCATAAGCTTGAATATTGCTTACCCACTTTTGTTTCCTTTCATTTAGATCCTTTTGGGTGAGGAAGTGCCTTAGACTATTGTGGTCAGTTTTCACCACAAACTTGTTTCCTACCAAGTATTGTCAAAACTTGGCCAATGCATGCATGATGGCCAACATCTCTTTGTCATAAATCGAGTAAATCTTTTCATGAGGCTGCAACTTTCTGCTCTCAAAGGCTATAGGGTGTTGCCCTTGCTTTAGGACAACCCCTATTCCTCCACCTGAAGCATCACATTCAACAACAAAAGGCTTAGAAAAATCAGGTAATGCAAGTATGGGACAACTACTCATTACCTCTTTCATTTTTTGGAAGGCCTTTTCATCCTCTTCATCCCACTTGAAAGCATCCTTCTTAGTCAAATCAGTGAGTGGAGAAGTCAACTTGGAGAACTCTTTCACAAACTTTCTATAATAGGTGCATATGCCAATGAATCTTCTCAATTCTGTGATGTTTTTTAGTGATGGCCATTATAAGATAGCCCTAATTTTTTCCATGTGTACTTTCACTCCTTATTTCCCAATAATGTTCCCAAGATACAATAATTCCTTCATCCCAAATTCACATTTAGACATCTTAGCAAACAAGGACTGTTCTTGCAAAGTTTTCAACACAACCTCTAGATGTTGCAAGTGCTCTTCCCAAGTTTTACTGTAAATGAGAATATCATCAAAGAAGACCAAAACAAACCTTTTAAGCTGCTTGCAAAATATTCTATTCATGCATGCTTTAAATGTGGTTGGAGCATTAGTTAATCCAAATGGAATAACAAGAAACTCAAAGTGACCATAATGACATCGAAAAGCAGTCTTTTGCACATCTTCTTCCTTCATTCGAATTTGGTGATAACTTGATCTAAGGTCAATTTTGGAGAAATATTTGGCTACAAATAGCTCATCCACGAGCTCATCAATCCTAGGGATAGGATACCTATTCTTGATGGTCTTCTTGTTCAAGGCTCTAAAATCTATGCACATCCTCAAAGTTCCATCTTTTTTCTTTACCAACACTATTGAAGAAGCATAAGGGCTAGAGCTTGGTCTAATGAGTCCCAAATCTAAGAGTTCTTGGATGGCCTTCTCAATCTCATCTCTGAATTTCTTGGGATGTCTATAAGGTGGTATTTGAATGGGTGAAGTACCCTCCTCCTAAACAATGTTGTGCTCAACCCCCCTATCTGGTGGTCTACCATGTGGAAGATCTCTAAAAACCTTTTCATACTTTTGCAAGAGTCTCTCTATCTCCTTTGGGTGTTCAAAAACCTTTATGTTTGGCTTGGGATATGTGATATGACATTCAACAGCCCATTGTATGTCCCCATGCCTCAATATAGATCTCATACTATTGCAAGTCACTACTTGATTTGGGTAAGTGTGCTGCCCTCTCACGACCCTTAGTACACCTTTCGAATCTTGAAATTTTATCTTAGAATTTGATAATTTACTGTATGATCCCCTATATAATACAACCATTTCACTCCCAAAACCAAATTAGTATCAACAACATCAACCACATAAAAACTATCAACAAAAGTATAGTTACCTATGGTGACTTGCAGCTTTGGAACCCATGTTTTGCACTGCATTGTGTTGTGACCGGGAATGACAACTGTGAAGCCATCGAATGGTTCAATATGTATATTCCTTTTATCCACCATCTCTGCATCAATGAAGTTATGTGTGGCTCCTCCATCTACCAAAACTGAAGCTCTTTGTCCTAGTACCACACCCTTGCATCGAATAGTGTGATAGTGAGGTACTGCTGAAAGTACTGCCATTCTTGCTTTGTCCAGTGAAGGATGATTTTCTTCTTGCCTTCCTTCTTCAAGTGTGTCTCATATGCCTCCTCTTGATCTTAAATATGTCCTTCTTGATCCATATCCCCATCATATTCATCATTATCAAAAAATACTTCTATGTACTGAGCTTTTCCTTTAGTACATTTATGCCCCGGTGTCCATGGTTGAAAGCATGTGAAGCACAATTTTTTTCTTCGAAGTTCATACCTATTTAGTCCTTATTTATTATTCTTTTCAAATGAATCTCTTTGCCAAGGATTCTTATCATATGCATCTCTTTTCCAGGGTTTCTTTTCAAATTTGAAGTTAGGCTTGGGAGGAAATCTTGTTCTAGGAAGCACATTTTGGAGATCTCTAGTTAAGTTCATTGCATCTTTTAATGTAGTGGGCTTGTGGGCTTTGACCAATCCTTTTAAAGGTTCATAAAAACCTTCAATGAACAAAAATACTAACATTCCCATAGATATATCAACCACCTTGACTGATAATTTTTGAAATTCCATCATATAATCAGCAGGGGTTCCCACTTGCTTCAATTGAGCTAGTTCTTTGAAAGGCATTTCTGGATCTTTTTGCTCAAATATCTCTAGTACCCTGTCAAAAAATTCTCCATATGTATTAACTTGGTCATGAACCAAAGTTTTTAGGACATGGAACCACCATTCATTGGCATCTCCTTCCAAGTGCAAAATGGCCATTTTTAAGGCATTTTCTTCCACCATTGGATTCAGCTGAAAATAGACATCTAGTTTTTGCACCCAAGTACTGTTAGCAGAATTTTGAGGAGAACCATCAAAAGTGGGAAGTGACATTTTACCAATAGCACCATTTAATTCTTTGTTCTGGAATAGAGCCGTATTTTCCTCCCTCTTTTTGAGTTTTTTTGCAACAATAAAGTACTGTTCAAATGGTAGATTTTTCCTACAATTTTCATCCAATTTCTCCCAATATTGTGCCAATGTCTCAAGTTCAGATTGATTGTTAGGCTCTTCTTTGGGTATAAGAAATTTAGGTGCAGTAGACCTTGGTGTGCTCTAAAATTCATTAGGTCTATTATGGGTCTTGTACTTGAAAAGATATGCTCACCATGTGTCTTCTTTTCTTCTGATTGTGTACTACTGCTGCCTCCTACTACCCCTTTGCTTCCTAGCTGGCTAGCCATCAATTCGAAGCCTTTCATCATTTGCTTGCTCATGTCTCTCATTCCCATTGAAATTTCTTCAAAAAATGGTTTTATGGCTGCAATAAATTCCTCCTTCTGTTCTGAGTTTTCATTTTCATCTCTAGTCATGATTTTTTAAAAAATTTGCTCTTCTTTTCCTACTACTTCCTCTTCAACAAAAACGTCTTCAACTATAGGTTCTGAGGGTGGTGGATTATTTTTTTGGATCCTTGTCAAGACCATCAGGTTCCAAGACCATGCTATGATACCACTTATAATGTCCCTTTTAAGAAATTTTATTAAAATTGCAAAATTTTCACTTTTTTTCCTAATTCGACCTTTGACTAGTTTTGATGTCTAGGTCTCCAATTTGCTCCAAATGCCCCCAAATATTATGAGAAGGTATATGAATGATATTAGGACTTGAATATGATATTCAGGGATGATATATGACCACCAAAAGACTTCTAAAAACCCCTTTAAGATTCTGGACAAGTATGGAATTTAACTAGCAATTTGAGGTTCAAATCCCCCCAGGGTAAGTACTGAAAATGACTCTCCAAATGCCTCCAAACCCATTCGAAATTCAGAAAATAGGTAGGGGATGTCTAAGGTACATTAATAAGGTCTCATATGCACCATTAATCAGCTATTAAGTCTGTTCTAACCTTCTCCCAAACAACAACAAAAATCACTAGTTCGACCTTGGGGGAAATGGCATCAAATCTTCCCCAAATGCAATGAATCTTCACAAAATGACTTCAAATGCTTAAGTGCTGGAAATGAAACTTTTAATACTCATCAATTAAATTCCATTCATCATAAATATATCAGATAAACATTCTTTCATTCTAAATCATCAACATTACAATGGCATACATCAATATAGTGGGGAAATGGTCATTGTTTGCTCATTAATCGTCACTTTTACATACAAAAATTTGGTATTTAGACATGAGACATTCTGAATATGAATAAAAGAGTATATTAATATTATTACAATCATAAATGGTTCATGAGAATCTCTCCCAAAGAGTATAATATCTCACCAAAAGCACCCTCCTCCAAGAGCAAGAATATGCAATGAAAATTGGAAATGGTTGAGTGAGTGAGCTGCACTATAAGAAACCACGAGATTCCCTGTAGCTTACACGTGCAAATAACGAATCCATTAAATCTCCATGAAATACCTGAATGGTATCTCCACACATCAACTTGGATGGGAATCTTTCACCCTCGAAATTGGCCAAGGCAAGAAACTAGTCATCCACTAGCTCTCTCTCTTCACAAATGCAATTTTCTCAAATGATAAAATTCTCTTCTCTTGGTTTCTCCCTGTATTTTATAAAAATACTTAGCCTTCTAAGGTTACCAATCCATCCACAAACTCAAGCCAATTCGAATTAGGGTGTGTGCTCAAGATTTGCCATGTGTCCTCTCTTCCCTAGCCTTCCATCTTCCCCCAATTCGAGTAGGAACCCATTGAGCTTCCACAACTCACATGAGCACCTTCTTGGATGCTATATTTAGGCCTGACATGTCATAATGGTCATATGTTATCCTTTAGGTCTCCGATATGTCATAAATGTCATAGCATCTTCATCATTGGTGTCATAGATGTCATAGATGTTAGGGACTAGCCCAAGTGTCCAAGAAGCTCCCATTTGACTCTTCCTCTCCCATGTAAGTTACATTTCCTTCCAAATTAGACCTATGATGCATATGGACAAGTGTAATATCCTTCTAACTCATCCAAGAACATTAGGCTTCCCATGGATTCGAAATTGCAAGAGGAGGATGCCATGTGGCACGAAAAATTAGCTTGTGTGGGCCCCATAATCTCCATGTGTCTCCATGCTCCATTGCCACTTCAATTTTCTCTTGTATTTATTTAATTAGCTCCATTATTAAATATTTATTCCATTCTAATGTCTGAACATCATTTATTAGCTCCCTTATTAAAATTCCAAATGTATCCATCCAACCTAGGGAACTAGTAGGATTGATGGAACTGTCCTGCTATGCAATTATTTGAATGGGGACATTACATTTTATAAATTATGTCAACATATGGGTTTTATCAACTTTGTTGACATAGAAAATCTCGTTGATAATAGTTTTTATTTTTTGCTTGTAGGAAGAAGGAACTCAAAGATATGGATCTCGTAGAGGAGTGGAAAGTCGAGAACCTGTTAGCAATGATGATAACAATAGTGGTTCACAAATAGCAACTGATGTTCTTGTTGCAGTAGAAAGATCCTTAGATACTGGTGCTCTTGTTATGAACAAAATAGTCCCAAGAGAAGAAGAAAAAATAAATTTCAATCAAGCGTTAAATGGCCTCTCCCAATAGTTCAAGTGCATAAAGGCAAAGGTAAATGTATTTTCACTTGCTTTCAAGCTAGTGATGCTCACTACTAATTACGTCATGAAGAGTGTTTCCATAATTGACTTATCATAATATGATATAGGTCGCTCAAGTGAGGGCCATGAATAACAACTATCTAGTATTTTACTTGTCAAATTAATTTAAAATATAATCCAATTTTTAAAACATTTTAGTATGGATAGAATCACATATTGTATTACTGATATAAGAATCCTCCTTGAGACACTTGTGCTAGTCTATGACAAATGTAACTTGATCAGAGAAAAATAACATGAAAAGAATTGAATACTTCAAATAATCACAACACCTTAATGAAATACCACCTTATGATAACAGTTTTAATTTACTAACAGATCCTTATAGTCTAAAAAATGTTTTCTACGTGTAATATAGAATTGATTTGACATGTGAAGTGTCCCTTATTCGAGCTTCACTACCTTAATGTGGTTGTTATATTTGTATGAATGCTTGTAAACTGCCTTTCCATCCATTGACCTCATCAACAACTGTTGTTTGCATGTATGACTTACAGTTGTAAGTTGCAAGACTTGAAAATGGTGAAAAAATCTAAAGTGCATTGTACCTACTCGAAGTTTGAGAAAGGTGATTTATGGCCATGTAAAAGCAAGGATGAACAAGTGTTTAGCCCGCCGGTCTAGGTGGTCAGAGTCTTCCTATTCAGGTTTCTTCTACACTTGAATATACCCTAGCATACGATCCAAAATTGATGATCGCTCTTCTGCAATTGTTCAACTCGTGGGTACCTTCATCTGTATTGATCAAGCATTGCTATCTCCCAGAGTTCCCAGGTTACCTTGCTCTGCTTCTTTCTAACTGTAAATTTGCAGCATTGATCCTTTAGTTTAATGGGATCAGATCGCTGCCTATAAAATTAAGATGCTTGCCTTGATAGGAAAAATGCATGATGTGTTTCACATTTATGTTTTTAGACATTCTATTCCAGGCCCCGATAAAATTAAATCGAAAGGAAATTGGAAATGGATTGGATATTCATAGTCCACAAGGTCTTCGATTTGGTCATCAAGATGTAAATGGTTAGAGCTAGATTTCCATTTGAATTTATCTTGTCATGGTTTTGCAGATATGTGAAGACCAACAAACACTTGAAACAAAATCATGTAGTTGTTCAACAATTACTTGATTTGCAAAAATCATAGCATCTGAATTTAACCGAAGTACAAAATCATCAAGAATGCAAGCTTACGTTCTAGAAGGAAAGTTCCATGCCACTGGAGGATGGCCTCACGTCAAGTATATTCGCTCCAAGCAATATATATGCATAATTTGGGCAATAACTTGGTTATAACATCAATCAAGTATTGTTCAATATTTTGGCAAATATTTCATAATGACATTTCAGATTCTCACAACAACAATTTTTTTTAAGGTAAAGGTTTATGGGAAGATCATACTAAGGAAACATCACCTCCATAGAAATGATACCGCATAATCTTCACAAAAAGATGTTTCTAAACTCTTATGGAAAATATTATGGATAATATTAATATTTACCAATGATCCAGGAGGATTTCCCAAATGACCAAAATTCAAAGTATTCAAATGTTGGACAGAAGCACATCTAGATCTCATTGAGATCTTTCTAACTACGCTCGTTTCATCGAAAACGGACTCCGGAAGTGAAAGATATCGCGTTTTGAAATTTTAGGAAAACATGCAAAATGGAAAAAGGGGGTGCCACGTGGCACCACTAAAAGTGTGCCACATGGCCTGTATAGTTGGACCGTACACTGACCTGGAATCACCCTGAGGTTCCATATGGCGGATTGTAGTTTAATGTGGCAGGTTGCGGGTTGAGTTGGTAATCGAGTCATCATCACATGGCAGTGACATGGACCTGTTACATTGTGACACTTGGAGGGATTATTACATAGTTGGCAGGAACGTGGACCAATTGGAGGCCACCATGTGGTGGTACGATTGGCCACATTATGGTTGTATTTACCAAAAAGTATGGCAGGCAGGGCGGATCGAACCCTTGATTGCCCACCAGTCTAACGCCTTACAACCATGCGCCTACCACCATACCCGCAAGTGGTTCTTAACCATATAGACGACATCTGCTATTTAAACTTCAACGTTTGTATTGGAAAAAGGGGAGGAGCCGAAGGCTAAGCCCTTGACCCCATGGTGTGCATATATCCAAATAACGGAGCTCAAATCAAAGTTCACGGGGTAGTTCAACCATGTAATCCACCAAAATCGGATCCCGTGGGATTACCTTGGGACCTCCGGTCCGATAATACAACGTGTTACCAATAAGCCAAAGCCTTGTGCGTTGGGCCATATCCTTGCAAATAATCTAAAATTTTGAGTGGGATTCCAACCCCAAAAGGGCGTGCTCGCATGGATCCGAAAATGACCCCTTTTACACTATTTAAATCGTGGTTTGGAGTGGGACCAAGGTATAGAGCGAGCACAATTTTCGATGAAGGAACAATTCCAGAGGTGGGAATCCGTACTATTCCGTACAATGACCTTACAACACAGGGTGAAAAGGTCTCGATCTGTCTGTTAGGGGAGGGCTCTGGAAAACCGTAGAGTGTTTATACTCAAATTTATCGCTTTTTCGTGACAGTCGAAATGGTGTAGTTTGTTTTTACAGCTGACAGACATAATTTCAAAGTGTCCTCAAAATTGATGTAATTTGTAGCATTTGAAGAATTAATAGAAAGGGTCTCACTAGAGGTGGACCGCTATTGTCTTCATATTATGGTTTGCATCTCTTTTATTTGCATTCTTTTTATTTATGTGCTCTCTTTAAAGTTGCCATTTTAAAGCCTTTTTCAAGAATTAACTATTGAAATATTCACACATAATTCATGGTTAATTAAAGATATTGCAAAATCAGATCAACCAAGGACCCAAGTGAACCCATGAGGACAATAACTAAGGGGTTCCTGTAGCTCCTGTACTTCATCAATGGAATAGAAGCCCAGACTGTATAAAGTGCACCAGTGAGGTTGGTACCAACTATGTCATCAATCCACTCAATGGGTTGTTGCTTCTTAGTATTTTACATCTGCAACCTATATAAAAAATTAATTATATCTATATATATTCTCTCAATATATCAATATCTAGACGTGTCTCAGTTTATATGTTCATGTAAAAGAGAGATGGATCTATGAATTTTTGTTGCAGAGAGATCAACCCAAATTGAAGGGATAGACGCACAAACTCCCAACTTGAAGTGCAAAAAGCAGATACAAATTTAACCCAATTTGCAGGGAAGAAGTACAAATGTTAGTTAGTTTGGTATAATATTTACAATTTGGAGCAAAATGCAGAAGTGGAGGTATGGAATGAATATAAAATGTTCGATAACTATCAGCTTTCATTCGATTATGTTCCGCAAAACTAGAATTTTGTTTTCATTTCTTTGGAAAGAATATAGATAAATTATGTTTATGATTCATAATTTGGGTTGACGATCCATACTCACCTAGATATGCTTGGCCTCTACATCAACAACCAACACAACCACAACCATCACCAGGAACCCCACTATTGATCATATTACCATGTCCGGATGCATTCAAGGCATTTATGCGAGTTGGAGTGATCACACAAGACATAAGGTAAGCAGGTTCTAATAAATATACACTATAAAAGTGGTGAAAATCCACTGTTGAGAATATTACCATGTCCAACTGCATTCAAGGCATCAATGCAAGTTGGAGTTATATGGTGCGAAGAAAATGGTAGAAATTAAGTAAGAACCAAACAATCTACATTATAGAAGAGGTGAGAAGCGGTGACACAATGAGAGAGGTGGTGGAAATGGCGATGGAGGTGAATATTATGGTGGTAGCTCTCAATACATGAATGCACTAAATGCATTTAGTAAATTCCTCTACCTCCCTTGAAGATTTAGAGCTATGAAAAAACATAGGAAGGGTATCGAACACAATCACTCGACAATAACGGTTCAAGTTGATCAACCAATAGAATGATGGATAAATCAATTAAATTTGTTTAAGAAAATAAATAAAATCAACGACTACTCTGAAACTATAGATAAAAAAGGTAAAAATTGTTGGTCAAAAGACACATTGATATGCAGTCAATGGATATCGATTACAATATACCCTTTCCTTCTACATGTATAATAATAGACCATTTGTACGAAGAGAAAAAGGGAACTATGTAACCGATATATAAACAACTACACAAATTTAAAGGTTAATCTAATTCTATACAAGGAAATTCTTGTATCGAAAGGAGGGGCACTTTTGACCTATAGACTTGGCAGGTGATAGGAACACTCAAATTGTCCTGTTCCTATCAGAAGCATACCAAAAATGGTTGAGAGTACTATTTTCATTGTTCAAATGATAATTTTGATAATTTGGGTAGTTTTAAAATATATTATTTAGTCTAGGCACACGATTCCTAATTGTTGAAGTTGTCGAAATGCTCAAATCATAGTTTTCAGATGAGATTTTAGTCGAATTTAGTTCAGATTTTAACCAGATTTAGGTCGATAGACCTTTATATTACTTTTATTTAAATGAATAAAGGACAAAATAACTTTCAACCATTGATAGTATTTGACTTCGTAAATTGAGACTTTTATTTAATTCTAGTTGATGTTAATTGATTATAGTGATCATAGTGCATATGGAATTCTTCTGTGCATATGATTTACTGTAGTTAATTGTGTCATGGTTGCAATAAGATGTAGAGACAATGTTTCATATTTATGAATAAATATTTATTCATTATTTATATTTCATTGATGATATAACATATTGCTAACGGTGTGAATTTCTTCCTATGGTTCAACAATACATTATTTATTTTGCGTATGATCTTTTAGAAGCTTAGCTTTTGATCGTGATTAGATTAGCATTTTAGTAAAATAGAATAGATTTTGCACTTAACATAATATATTTTAGTGTAGACTAGATTAACCGTTAACTTTGATTTGAGAAGTAATTGATTTACATTAAAAAATACAGTGGCAATTGAGCCCACATTATGGTTGGAGATTGCTAACCCAATTGAGAGTGAGTCTAATTGGGACTCGTCATCAAGCATTGTCCCTTTTTGTTGACTCAGGTCATTTTGGCCAGTCAGCAAAGATGTGACAACAAAATTTGTCATCCTTAATCAAGACTTGGGATACAACATCCTTCTTGATGACCCATGGCTTGATGACATGTGAGTTTCCCCTTGCACCCTCTCGGGACAATTGGTCTTCTTCCACAAGGGAAAATCTTACTTGAATAAATGAGACTTGACACCATTTTCCCACATTCCCAAGGATGAATGGGAATTTGAACCCTTAGTTTTGGTCATTTATCAACCTTTTATAGATCTTGACCTCCTGTTAAGTGTTATGCCTTCACCTAACCCTCAGTCATCAAGTGACACCCAACTTGACCACAATCTAACATGCTTTATAGACTCTTTGATGTCTCCAATTATGATCTCCTATTTATCAACTTTAGTCTCAAAAAACAAAGTTTACCCCTACCCTTGATGAAGTTCCCTCTATCTCCATAAGTTATCCAACATTTTCTGGAGACCTCTCCTCTTGCGACAGGTACTAAAACTCCATCCCTAGAGAAGCTAATTCTCTCTACTATATATGTAGATATTAAGATTATGGATAAGAATAATCTGTGAACATGAAATAATCATGAATAATACTCACAAAGGCTAACTTCTTATTGTGCAAAAATATCTATCCACGCTCTTTCATTGTGGGTGATAAGATCCCCAAACTAGAAAATTCCCCGTGATAAGAAAGGTGAGTTTACTATTGAATGACAAAGATCCTATTCCATTTCTCATGATTTAGATAATGAATCTTATCAATTCACTGACCTTTATGCCACCAAGGTTAAGGATTTGATAAAATCCTTGAACCACATGCACTTTGTTGCTTAAGTAGGATCACCACATTAGGGTTGATAATCGTAGTTCTTGCACCCCTTTTGTAAGATGGGTACCCCTTGTAGTAGGCATCCTCAAGTTTATTACCATGTTGTGGATTGCCATGTTAAATCCTCTAGCTGCCCCCTTAATTACAATTCCATACCATGGGTCTCCTATTTTGGGTCTTCTCTCACCCTTCCTCCCTATGCTAGAAGCACCTATTGCAAGGCTTGCCAAGGGTTTACAACTTTTCATAGGTTTTACTCTTTTAAATTGTATGAAACTCACCATGTTATAAGGTGGGACTTCATTACTTTAGCATGCATATTTTATCTAATAAGAGGCACTATCTATACAACCTTGGACAAGAGATACTCATTAAGAACTTGTGTGTATTGTGTTCAATGCCTCTTCCATTTCTTAACCACGTGTATGATAATTAAGTTTCCTCTTCCTAGGATCAATGCATGTTATTTTTGTAATATCAATGTCATCATGGTTTGGGGATGCGGGTCCTACTCATGACGATTGACCATGTTACACACTTTTGACAACACAAGTCCCATCGCATACATGAATGACGAAACTCTCCCTTACTTCCCTCTGCTCGCACCATCCTCTAATTTGCAATATTGCCTCCTCTTCTAGATTCCTACATATGTTTAGAAGTTCTTAATAAATATTCTTAGGAATGCCTCAACCCACTTTGGCTTCCCACAAATATTTAAGTTAACACTCCCAGACACATCCCTTGGGTATTACAATTAAGAAGCACCAGTAAAGATCCCCAATTCTTGCAATGGCCCTATCATACTTCAAAATTGGGTGCCCCCTACCTCTAGATGTGGTCTACCACCTAAGTGTATGAGTCTTATCCTCTCAATCATTTCTTGAAGAATGCCATCTATATGGCCTATACTAAGTCCAATTATGTTTATGAAAGTCTCCCAACCTCTATTTGTGACCTACCACACTTTTAATGCCCTTGTCATGTTTGCATGAGCGATTAAGTATTTTCTTCTCTTGCTCTAGGCTTGTGGCCCATACAATGCTAGTAGGCATTGTTACAGTTCTAAGGGTTTCCTAACCTCTATTTGTCATTTATCATGCATATTGGTTTCATAAGTCACGTCCTTAATTGCACAAGATTATGTTAAAATGGCTAGGCACTCATTGTACTAACTTATTTGGAATTCCACATAAGTATGGTCGGTAAGTTCCCTTATAGAAATGAACACTTGTGTCTTCAATATCTAACTAGTGGATTCATTTTCTACATGTACCTTTAGGTTGTGATTTATTTTGTTATCCATCATTTATTTGTGGTTATTTTTTATTTACAAACTGAATGAACACCATAACAACTAAAATGAACCAAGGCATTCATTTTGAACACACATTATAATGAAAAATCTCATATTTTTCATGAAGTGAGAAAAATTCATATGTACTGATACAAATTTGTAATGCCTGCCTCATTACTTTAACTGATTAAACCATTTAGGGCACTAGTTTTGAAGTGACCTGGCTAAATAAAACATGAACCATGGAATTTTCTTTGAAAATTATTGTGTGAAATGAAATGATTAGATGATATATGCTCGATTGAGAAATTATGAAATAGAAACGATTGAATGAAAATATTTTATAAATGAAAAATAATGAATGATAGATATGCTCGACCGACTGAGATATTATGATGAATGATGAAAAGATTTTATAAATGAAAAATAATGAATGATAGATATGCTCGACTGACTGAGATATTATGATGAATGATGAAAATATTTTATAAATGAAAATAATGAATGATATATATACTCGGCTAACTGAGAAGTTATGATAGATGATGAAAATATTTCATGGTGCAGCGCTATTTAATGTGTGCTTTGAGTGTGTGTGTATAGTAGCAGGTAAAACGATTTACCGACTGACTCACAATGGAAAATAGGGGTCATAAGAACAGAAAACATACATATAGGTATGACGATAGACTGTCGACCCTAAATTAGCACTCCACGCACGGGTCGGAAGCTTGCGAGCTCCCTTGGGGAAGCGTGTGTCATACGGGCGAGGCCACAACGACTTGGTCGCGTACGATGAGTTGAGGGGTGCACGATAAGGAGAATCTTAATAATCCCTTAGCTTCCCTTAGTCTCCAAGAAGCTGTAGTTGAGATATCACGGTAACGACTCCCCGATCACTATATGGTACTCCCCACAAGAAGAAAGAAAGGAAATTGTCGGAAGGGCCCGCCGAAGGGGTACCTAGACAAAAATTGAAAATTATTAGTCATTTAGTCATGCGTACATAATTGAAATCATATTTATAGAGTAAAGAAAACCAACAAAAGAAATATGTGATTTTGCTATTATTTTGAAAAAGGAGAAAATTTGAAATAGATTGAAAAATCTAAATGAAAGAAATATTCCATTTTAGTGTTATTATAGAAAAATAGAAAAATGTGGAAAAGAGTTATGTCCATATTTACTAGAATAATTATGAATAAAAATAATTTTGAATAAACAAATTATGGAGCCAAACATAACTAGAACTCTTGTAGAGATCACTACACCTACTTTCCACTGATTTAGGGAATTAGGTGCACACTTAAGTTATAGTGACACATGCTGCATGAGAATAAATATTAGAGAAATATTAAATTAAAGAATATTGGTGCATGAAGAGACACTTGGAATACACGTTTGGATTATAAAATAAATGGAGGAGAAGGAGAAAGGACTCTCTTGCTCCCTAGTGTTGGACGGGTATCGTAATAGAAAATTATTTTGTGTTTCTTGGAGTTGGGTTGAGCTTGACCGGGGATTGGGGGATCCCAGCGGGAAGCTTATGCATTGTATGTTCTTACAACCCCTTTTGCTTGGGGGTTTTGGGAGAAGGAGAGTAACCCCGATATGGTAGAGAGATCAACCGAGGGGTCTTCGGTAAATCTGGAGCACAAGGAGTGGATCGACGACAACTAAACGTGAACCTCATCAATGGTGGGATAGCGATTCGAAAGGTACTGTTCACAACTAAAAAAACCATTACATTTAGTTATTTCTGTTTATCTGTATATGAATGCATAAAAATGAAAAACTATTTATTGGGATCGAGGAAGGATATCCCTTTACTAATCTGCGAATTCGTTTAAGGGAAAAGAGTAATCTGTGGTAGTACATGTTTGAAAATTAGCCGTGCAAATTCCCTTTCGACTGATTTAGAGTAGGAACCTTCCTTCCCTATGGTGAACGGATGAATCGGAGTATAAATTTATTGTTTAAAGAAATTGTTTTTATTTGCATAATAAAATACGAGATTCCAGGAAGAGATTAGCTAGAGTTAATTATGTTTTAAATCGCTGTTGTTAACCCTTATTGATGAATCTGTGTATCGTAAATTTAATTTATTAATTCTTTAATAATAATCTGAGTGTTACAAATTTCTTTGGGCGATAGAATTTACTCAGAAAGTTCAGTATCGAATGCGTATTGTCATAGTCACGTGGTAATACCCGTATCGCTCCAGATCTTACTCCAGGTCCCATACAGTCTTAATAATGTTGTTCGGTCCCACTTCTGTAAGATCCCATATCGCTATAGAATGGAGTCTACCGCATTCCTGAGTTGAACTCCTTGATATGTGCAATGTCCTCGATCTGTCTCTAAGTATAGAAGTTGAACCCCCTCTATTTGTTCTCTTTTTTTTGTTAGACGAGATTATTAAATGACCATGAACCCGATTATGCTGTACTCTACATCCTTGTGCAATAATTATCCCGCGTTTTCCTTTCCGAACTATCTAAACTCAACTTTACTCTTGTGTAGTTTCTCTCATATCGTTGGTAGATAGCACTATGGACTGTAAGATCTCCTTGGAGATACGTCTTTTCCTCATAAGAGTACAGGCCCTTTTTTTATGTAGAGTAGAACCTATGTACCTATGTTGTAGAGTAGACCTGAGTCAAGGCTGGTAATATTTCCTGCCTCTCGTTATTCGTATGAATTTCAAACCTATCTTCACACCCACCAGACTACACTGACCTGGTAAATCTCTCCAAGGTCACCGAGCTTGATGACTCAGGACGAGTCCTTCCGTCGTGAGATAACTTACACTTCTACCTTTGTTTAAACTTGATCAACGACGTATTTTATGCTGATCGCAATTCGTGTAAACCTTCGATAACTGCAGAACCATTATTGGGATCCGATATAGACTGAGTTCTTATAGGAGGGAAAATGTGTGTAACTGCTCTCTGTGAATTATGCCAAGTTGAATCCGAAGGCACGCCAGTGAGAACCCTTGGGTCGAAGTCAAATGATCAACCGCACGTTATGTGTGGATATCCAAAAGTTCTACCTCAAAGGAAGACCATTTTTACTACTTGCATACTTGAGGTATAATTATTTACATGGTGCATTTTATCATTATATGAATACATTCAAAAGGAAATGAATTATTTGTATTTGGAGTTACCGTAAATATGAGTTCTGTTAGTATTATGTACCTGTATCATTTGAATTAACTAAACACAACTTGAGCTATAAATATTTACATGGAACATTTTATCATTGTATGAATACATTCAAAAGGAAAGGAATTATTTGTTGAAATTATTATTTGTATTTGGGGTTACCTTAAATATGAGTTCTGTCAGTATTATGTACCTGTATCATTTGAATTAACTAAACGCAACTTGAGGTATAAATATTTACATGGAACATTTTATCATTGTAAGAATACATTCAAAGGAAAGAATTTAATGGGTGGAAATTATTAGTTGCAGTTAGACAATTACTGAAGAATGCGGTCGTCATTATGTGAATCCTTTTGTGCATCAATCGAATTAATTAGTATCTACTTTATATCATAAGCTCATGAACTAAAGATAGATCAACACCTAAAGCCAAAGAGAACTCTGTTTCACTATTTCCACATGGACGGATGCAAAATTATATATACTTAGAAGCACTTCATATCATTATGTGCGTACTCAAAATAGAGAATTGATGAGCAAAAATTAGTTGCATTCAGTGGTTATTGCGTTTCCTTAAATAAGAGTTGGTCATAATGATATGAACCGTTTATATGTATAGTTCGAATTAATTAGAATTTAGTAATATTTCCACTTCGTGAATTGGTAGAATTATTGTAATTATGTTAGTTATAAAGAATATATGAATACATTTATGCACATCTCATTTAAACGAATTAGATGTAAGAATTGATATATATATATATATTTGTTTTGAAATATATTAGTATCAATGTATATATAATATATATTTTTATATGCTCATACTTCAATTATTTCATAGTGGCGTTCCTGCAGATTCAACGCATGTAAATATAAAAGAAACGAAAACGGAATGGAATAAATAATATAAGTATATACAATATATATATATTTAATTATATGCTCATGCTTCAATTATTTGATTATGGTAATTACAATGAGGGTAAGTGTTAAGACAGACTAAAGATGATGTAAATATAAAAGAAAAGGAAATGGAACATGCATGCTTTGATTGTAGATAAGTGTTTATAATTATAAATTAAATATATTGAAATAGAATCTGCATGCTTTGTTGCAGTTAAGTGATTATAACTATAATTTAAATAAATTGAGATAGAATCTGCATGTTTTGATTGTACATAAGTGTTTATAATTATAATTTAAATATATTGAAATAGAATATGCATGCTTTGTTGTAGTTAAGTGTTTATAACTATAATTTAAATATATTGAAATAGGCTTTAAGTGTTTATAATTATAATTTAAATATATTGAAATAGAATACGCATGATTTGTTGTAGTTAAGTGTCTATAACTATAATTTAAATATATTGAAAAAGAATTGCATGCCTCTACGGCGTATATTCTACAACCCTTCTTCATGCACTTCCTGGCCTTCTTTGCTGATATGAAACATGGGGTCTAGGAACCACCAACAACAATTAGGCATAAGCTCTATGGCTGGGGGTTTAGATAATGCTGTTTCAAATTATTTGTATTATAATGCTGAGTATTAGGGGAAACCGCTCTCAATGCAGTCGATTATAGGCTGTTAAATCCCGAGTTTTGGTGACTTCATTTGCTTAGGGCTGTTGGATGATTTAAAGAATAGCACCAAATGGAGGCAGGATCCGGACCTCCAAAATAGAACGAGTAAGTGTTTATAATTATAATTTAAATATATTGAAATAGAATATGCATGCTTGATGCCCTGGTCACAGACTCCTTCTGAGCTCATAGTTCGACGGCGAGGGTAGCATTCCAGTGGCGGCGAGGAGCGGCTTCCATCCAACGGTGGCTCTCCACAACGGCGGCGGCACTCCTGCGACGGCTTGCATTCGGCGGATCTGACTACCAGGTCGACGCGATCAAGGGTTGCGAGCATCTGCTTACTTCGTCATACATTCGACCTGCAAAAACAGAGTAAGATCCAATGGCGGTCAAATGTAACAGAACTTTGGCGGATGATTTTGGCGGCGACCAGGTCGATCTTGCGATCAAGGGTTGCGATCTTTCCTGCTTCCCTCATACATTCGATCTGCAGAACGGTCCTTCATTGGCAGCCTCGTTTGTGGCGGATGGGATAACAGCTCCACAACGGCGGCGGCACTCCTGCGACGGCTTGCAATCGGCGGATCTGACTACCAGGTCGACGCGATCAAGGGTTGCGAGCATTTTCTTTCAAGATCCATTGGCGGTCAAATGTAACAGAAATGTGGCGGATGATTTTGGCGGCGACCAGGTCGATCTTGCGATCAAGGGTTGCGATCTTGCATCTTTCCTGCTTCCCTCATACATTCGATCTGCAGAACGGTCCTTGCCAAGGTTTTAGACGGCTCTGCAAGGCATGTTTTCGGCAGACTCGGATTTCATTGCAGCAATCCAAGGTGAGAGGGTTCTCGAGGGTTCCAAGAAGTCCAAGATTCAAAACGAAGGTGGACAAGGTAGTATCAATGGAAACCCTGCTTGCTTCTCTGGAAAGAATGAGCCCGAAATTCTATGGCTGGGCCTGGTTTGCTTTCAGGCTTTGATGGAGCGTGATGGATATTTCTGAGTATGGAGAGAGGGCGGCGCCTTTGCGCGGCGACCCATTGGGTCTGAGCACGATCCAGTGTCGGCGGCGGCGGTTTCAGGGACCAAACCTGAAACCGGTGGCCCCAATTTCACCACTGTTCATGATATATCTGTTCTATTTCTTGTGGTAACATTATCTAGTTTTCTCTTTCTTTTGGTTCAGCTCATTATAAGCTGTTTTTCTGCATATATGGGACAATATGTGAAAATGTAGGGATCCTTGTTGATCTTACTACATCTACAATATGTAATTTTAATCATCTTTTTGAAATAAAATTACGGACATTTTCCAAGGATAACCCATGGAAAAAAAGAATATGCATGCTTGATTGTAATTAAGTGTTTATAATTATAATTTAAATATATTGATTATGGTAGATTTGTAAAATATAACACGTTGCGTCATAATGGTAGAGAGACAAATACAACAACGTTATATTTAAAATGTAACATTTAGGGTAGAATTATAAAATAGAAAAGAATATGTTATTGGTGATGTAGAGATGGAATGCCATCACATTATATTCTCAATGTACCGATTGTGTAAAATAATGAGGTAGAATATAATATGCTAGCTTAGAAATGAAACAAGATGTAATTGTACACAAATGTATTGATGTTACAATTAGAGTATGTGTACACAAATGCGATATGAAAAAACTGAGAGACTGAAAGCAAGTATATTTAAATATGTTAATTATAGCTAAGATAAGGGAGTAGTTCCCTATTTATAAAAAAAAATAAAATTATTAGCGAGTCTCTACATTTGGTATCAGAGCCACGTCGAACCTAGTTAGGACCTTAACACATTCTGAAATTACTAAAAATATGAACTACTTATGAAACTGATGGAGAAATTTTGAATTAAGATCGGAAGGACTAACATAGAACTTATTTTCAACAAACAGAAACCATCATGGATCGAAGAACCTGCAGCGGTAGGGCTGGGAGAGGACGGGGAGGAGAAACACTTACACCAAACCCTCTTGCAGCCACACCAAAAGGAACCGAAGAGACCGTTAACTTACCTGCCGGCGAAGTTATGGCCATGATGAGGAATTTTCAGAGAACGTCGGAACCACTGATGAACCGTTTAGATCGCGAAGGAGACCGACCGCTAATTCCGCTAATGCACCTCGACATCCACCACCAGCTAGCATGCATAGAGAACTAGAAAAGGTAATATTTTAGATTTTTGGGGTTCCACTGAGGGAACCACCGCAGATGCATGGTTGGAGAATATGATGATGTGCTTTGCCTTGAGGGAATACACCTCAAATTTGAAGGTGCATATGGCTATACTGCAACTAAAAGGGGAAGCACTGCTATGGTGGAAGACTTTAAAACCATAGTTGGGGATTGATACCAACGAAGTGTCTTGGGAGTTGTTCAAAGAACAATTCCGCAAGCACTATATGTTTGAAGAGTTCATTGAGAGGCAACTCAACGAATTCAATGCTCTCCAACAAGGAGGCAGGACGATGCAGGATTACGAAGTTAGGTTTATGGAACTCTTGAGGTATGCACCCCACATCGCAACCGAGAAACTGAAGGTGAACAAGTATATGTGTATGGGATGAACTACAACATCCGAGACAAGGTCCGCATCCTCACGCCGTAGAACTTACATGAAGCGGTCCAAAAAGCCCTCATAGTAGAAGAAGAGATTTCGAGCCAGTGAACACCCCGTAAGATCTTTATGAGTGGTGACCGAGGAAATCAACATGCACCCAAGCAACGCTATGTACAAGAGAATTGTGAGAAGGGATCTTACAGTGGAAGATCTATTAGAGAAGACAGAACGCCCTACCGACCGGCACTGGCACCGCAAAGAGATGATCATACAAGACCTTTTGGGAAACCAACACAGTTTGGACTACGACGGAACAATGCACCAACTGGTAGAACCACTAGGGGCCCAAGGGAAGGATGTTAGGAGTGTGGAGGGCCACACTTCCATAGTGAATTCCCTCGGAAGAACCGGGGGGTCAAAAGAGTACAAGGGAAAAATCGAGGACTGCGATAGACCACTGCAACCACTCCGGGTATTGGACCAGCAAACATGGCAGCTTAGACACTGTGTGATCGGCTAGGTTAAAAATTCAATAGGGTAGTTATAGCCCGAATCTGCAACCTTAGAAGGCGCAACTGGAATGCATCAAAATTTTTATTTTATTTCAAACTTCGAGACGAAGTTTTAATAAGAGGGGGTGTATGTAACGCCTGCTTCGTTACTTTAACTGATTAAACTATTTAGGGCACTAGTTTTTAAGTGACCTGGCTAAATAAAACATGAACCATGGAATTTGCTTTGAAAATTATTGTGTGAAATGAAAATTATTAAATGGTATATGCTCGATTGACAAATTATGAAATAGAAACGATTGAATGAAAAGATTTTATAAATGAAAAATAATGAATGATAGATATGCTCGACTGACTGAGATATTATGATGAATGATGAAAAGATTTTATAAATGAAAAATAATGAATGATAGATATGCTAGACTGACTGAGATATTATGATGAATGATGAAAATATTTTATAAATGAAAATAATGAATGATATATATACTCGACTCACTGAGATGTTATGATGGATGATGAAAATATTTCATGGTGCAGCGCTATTTAATGTATGCTTTGAGTGTGTGTGTGCAGTAGCAGGTAAACCGATTTACCAATTGACTCACAATGGAAAATAGGGGTCGTAAGAATGGAGAACATACATAGGGGTACAACGACAGACTGTCGACCCTGAATTAGTACTCCACGCACGGGTCAGAAGCTTGCGATCTCACCCGGGGAAGCGTGTGTCGTATGTGTGAGGCCACAATGACTTGGTCGCGTACGATGAGTTGAGGGGCGCGCGATAAGGAGAACCTTATCCCTCAGTCGCCCTTAGTCTCCAAGAAGGTGTAGTTGAGAGATTGCGGTAACGACTCCCCGATCCCTACACGGTACTCCCCACAAGAAGAAAGAAAGGAAATTGTCGGAAGGGCCCGCCGAAGGGGTACTTAGACAAAAACAAGAAATGATTATTAGTCATTTAATCATGCATACATAATTGAAATCACATTTATAGAGTAAAGAAAACCAATAAAAGAAATATGTGATTTTGCTATTATTTTGAAAAAGGAGAAAATTTGAAATAGATTGAAAAATCTAAATGAAAGAAATATTCCATTTTAGTGTTATTATAGAAAAATAGAAAAATGTGGAAAATAGTTATGTCCATCTTTACTAGAATAATTATGAATAAAAAGGAATTTTGAATAAACAAATTATGGAGCAAAACATAACTAGAACTCTTGTAGAGACCACTACATCGACTTTCCACTGATTTATGGAATTAGGTGCACACTTAAGTTATAGTGACACATGCTGCATGAGAATAAATATAAGAGAAATTTTAAATTAAAGAATATTGGTATATGAAGAGACACTTGGAATACAAGTTTGGATTATAAAAGAAAGGGAGGAGAAGGAGAAAGGACTCTCTTGCTCCCTAGTGTTGGACGGGTATTGTAATAGAGAATTATTTTGTGTTTCTTGTAGTTGGATTGAGCTTGACCGGGGATTGGGAGATCCTAGTGGGAAGCTTATGCATTGTATGTTCTTACGACCCATTTTGCTCCGGGGTTCGGGGAGAAGGAGAGCAACTCTGATACGATAGATAGCGATTCGAAAGGTACTGTTCACAACTAAAAAAACCACTACATTTAGTTATTTCTGTTTATCTGTATATGATTTCATAAAAATGAAAAACTGTTTATTGGGCTCGAGGAAGGAGATCCCTTTACTATTGTGCGAATTCGTTTAAGGGAAAAGAGTAATCTGTGGTAGTACAGGTCTGAAAATTAGCTGTGTAAATTCCCTTTTGACTGATTTAGAGCAGGAACCTTCCTTCCCTCTGGTTAACCGATGAATCAGAGTATACATTTATTATTTAAAGAAATTGTTTTTATTTACATAATAAAATACCAGATTCAAGGAAGATATTAGGTAGAGTTAATTATGTCTTAAATCACTGTTGTTAACCTTTATTGATGAATCTGTGTATCGTAAATTTAATTGATTAATTCTTTAATAATAATCTGAGTGTTACAAATTTCTTTGGGCTATAGAATTTACTCAGAAAGTTCAGTATCGAATGCGTATTGTCTTAGTCACATGGTAATACCCGTCCCATACAGTCTTAATAATGTCCCATACAGTCTTAATAATGTCGTTCGGGTATTTATTTATTTTGGTATAGGTTATATACCCTGACCGTTTAATGATAATATATTAATCCCACTTCTGTATGCTACAAAACATATGGGTAAACTTACGCCTTGTTAATTTGTTGAAGTGTGGAGCGATCTACTTGTTTAGGATAAACTTGAGGATTTTACTAGATCCCATATCTCTATAGAATGGAGTCTACCGCATTCCTGAGTTGAACTCCTTGATATGTGCAATATCCTCGATCTTTCTCTAAGTATAGAAGTTGAACCTCCTTTACTTGTTCTCTTTTTTTTGTTAGACGGGATTATTAAATGACCTCGAACCCGATTCTGTTGTCTACATTCTTGTGCAATAATTATCCTGCGTTTTCCTTTCCAAACTATCTAAAATCAACTTTACTCCTGTGTAGTTTCTCTCAGATCGCTGGTAGAGATCACTATGGACTGTCAGATCTCCTTGGAGATACGTCTTTTCCTCATACGAGTACATGCCCTTTTTTTTATGTAGAGTAGAACCTATATACCTATGTTGTAGAGTAGACCTGAGTCAAGGCTGGTAAGATTTCTTGCCTCTCGTTATTTGTATGAATTTAAGACCTATCTTCACACCCACCAGACTACGAAGACCTGGTAAATCTCTCCAAGGTCACCGAGCTTGATGACTCAGGCCGAGTCCTTCCGGCGTGAGATAACTTACACTTATGCCTTTGTTTAAACTCGATCAACATCGCATTTTATGCTGATCGCAATTTGTGTAAACCTTTGATAATTGCGGAACCATTATTGGGATCCGGTATAGACTGAGTTCTTATAGGAGGGAAAATTGTCGAATTCAGAGAAGGGGCAGAGCATTACAAAAACAGGGTATTCATCAGAGGCAAAACAGAAACAGAGTATGCAGTAAAGCTAACACGAAACAGGGGAAAACTTCTCCACGGAGCTCTGCGGCTCTTCTACAACATTCTAGAACCCAAAAAGAACATACAAAAATACATTGAGCAGACCGATGCCTCTTCACCCGAGGATCATTTACTTCTTCAACTAATTGTATTAATCTTCTTGTACGGTGGTTGGTGGATATAAACACCTGGCGGGAGGAATTATCTCCAACACTCCCCCTTAATTCCGACTGTACCTAATTACATTTATCAGAACTGACTATACCTAGAAGCTGCCTCTGAAACTCAAAATTATCTCAACTCAAAGGTTTAGTGAAAATATCAGCAAGCTGATCTCTTGAACCACAGAAATGAAGATTGATTTCTTCGTTATTGACAAGCTCTCTGATGAAATGAAAGCGAGTGTCAATGTGCTTGCTTTTTCGATGGAATACATGATTTTTAGATAAAGGAATGGTTGAACTGTTATCACAGAAAATAACAGTTGGTTTCAGCTGAGGATGTTCAAGATCATTAACCAATCGACGTAGCCAAACTGCATGACAAGCTGCTGAAGACGCTGCAACGTACTCTGCTTCAGCTGAAGATAATGTGACTATGGGCTGCTTCTTTGGTGCCCAAGTGATAGCACTTGTTCCAAGATGAAAGACATAGCCGGAGGTACTTTTTCTGTCATCTAAACTGCCAGCAAAGTCACTGTCTGTGTATCCAATTAGCTGATCTGCTTCAGATATTCCATAAAGAATTCCATACTCTGTTGTTCCTGCCACATATCTTAAGATCCTTTTTCCCGCTTTCCAGTGTGATTCCTTTGGATTCTCCATGAATCTGGAAATGAGACTAACTGCATACATGATTTCAGGCCTAGTTGCTGTTAGATACATTAAGCTACCAACAAGTTGTTTGTACAACGTGGAATTCACTGCTGAACTGTTATCATCCTTGCTCAATTTCGTTCCTGTAGCAATTGGTGTACTCACTGTTTTACAATTTGTCATTCTGAATCTTGCTAGAACATCCTTGATATATTTCTTTTGACATATGAAGATCCCTGTTTCTGTTTGCTGAATTTCAATGCCCAGAAAATACTTCATTTGGCCAAGATCAGTCATTTCGAATTCTTGCATCATGGCTGTTTTGAAATCTGAAGGCTGCAAATTTCCAGTGTAAATGATATCATCCACATAAAGACATATAATTAACAATTTACCTTGCTGATCAGATTTTATATACAAAGTGGGTTCATGGTTACTTCTTCTGTATCCATGATTGAGCATGTAAGTATCAATTCGGCTGTACCAGGGTCGTGGTGCTTGCTTCAGGCCATATAAATCCTTCTTCAACTTATAGACTTTATGTTCTTCTCCTTTTACTTCGAATCCCGGAGGCTGATCAACATAAACTTCTTCTTTGAGAATGCCATTTAAAAAGGCTGATTTCACATCTAACTGATAAACTGGCCATTTGTGTTGAGCTGCAATAGCTAAGACTGTTATGACTGTGTCTAGTCTAGCTACAGGGGCAAACGTTTCTCCATAGTCTATACCAGGCTGTTGTGCAAATCCTTTTGCAACTAACCTTTCCTTATGTTTTGCAACTTGACCTTGCTCATTATATTTAGTTTTATATACCCATTTCACTCCAATACTTTTCTTCTCTGCTGGCAACTGTACAAGATCCCAGGTGTCATTCTTTTCAATGGTTTCAATTTCCTCATTCATGGCATTGACCCATACTTTTTCTTTAACTGCTTCTTAAAAGTAAGTTGGTTGAAAAGATAAGAAGGCAAGGTGTGCTTGCTCATCTAAGGTTTCAGATTGATCATAGATATCACTTAGTCTTTTCGACTTCTGTTTTCTAAGTGAAGCAATTGTGGGATCTGATTCACTACTAGAAGATGGACTATGAGCTTGTCCTTCTTGTCTTGGTGATGTTTGTGGAGTCTGCATATGAGGAATTCTTTGTTCATTCGCGTGCTGTTTCAGACTTTCATCAAATTCAGTTACATGTGGAGAAAACTGAGAGCTAGTCTTTTCTCCAACATTGTCATTCCAGGCTTGATCTTCAAGAAACTTGACATCTCTAGTCACTATTGTCTTTTTAGTGACAGGATTGTACAGCTTATAAGCCTTGGAATGATCACTGTATCCCACAAAGATGCACCGTTCACTTCTGTCATCCAGTTTCTTCCTTATATCTTCTGGTATGTGGGAATAAGCAATGCAACCGAAGACCCTTAAATGAGATACATCTGCCTTCTGTCCAGTCCATGCTTCGAATGGAACCTTGTCTTTCACACTCCTGGTTGGAGATCTGTTCAACACATAAACGGAACATGAAACAGCTTGTGCCCAGTATTCATTTGGCAGATTTTTGTCTTTCAACATACTCCTGTCCATGTTCATAATGGTCTGATTTCTTCTCTCTGCTACTCCATTCTGTTGTGGAGTGTACCTCGTTGTAAACTGTCTATGAATGCCATGTTCTTTACAGTATGCAGCAAACGGCTTAGAATCATATTCTCCGCCTCCATCTGACCTCAATACTTTAATAAATCTGCCACTCTGTTTTTCTGTGGCAGCCTTAAACTCTCTGAACTTTGCAAAAGTTTCAGATTTGTTTCTTAAAAAGTATATCCAGGTCATCCTACTATAATAATCAATGAAAGTTAAAAAATATGAACTTCCACCTATGGATTCAGTTTGCATTGGAACACACAGGTCGGTATGAACTAACTCAAGTGGGGCTTTGGCTCGGTATGTGGCAGCAGTAGGAAATTTATTTCTTTTATGTCTTGACAGGATACAACTCTCACAAGGATTATGGTGTACATCTATGACAGGAAGACCTTTAACCATGGAATTTCTTTGTAACTCATTCAGACCTTTGAATGACAAGTGGCCATATCTACAATGCCACAACCAAGTGTTATCTGAACTAATAACAGTTTGAGCATAAGACTGAGACAGACTTGCATTTTTCATGACTAATGGATACATTCTGTTTTTGGTCATTTCAACTTTGGCTATGACTCTTTGACTGGGAGGTTTATCTAAAATTGTACACAATGACCCTTCAAAGATGACTCTATAACCTTTTTGACTCAACTGACCAACACTTAACAGATTATGTTTCAAATCTTGAACGAAGTAAACATTTGAAATATCTTTCTTTTCATTCTGCTTGGTCAAGACAGAGATGGTACCTTTTCCTGAAGCGTTCACTTTGAAGTCATCTCCAAGTTTGATTTCAGATTGAATAGAATCGTCCAGGCTGGAAAACAGGGCGTGATTTCCAGTCATATGATTGCTGCAGCCACTGTCCAGCAACCAGACATCTTTGCTATTATATTCTTCGCCGACATGACACGAAATGAACATGGATTGGGATGTTCCTTCATCAGCATTTGTAATATTTGCTCTGTTCTTATGCATATCTGACTGTTTCTTTCGACATTCACTCTCAAAATGCCCAAATTTCTTACAGTAAAAACACTGTTTGTTTGACTTATCAGTCCAACGTGGCTGATTATGGTATCTACCTCTTCCTCTGAAGTTCTGAGAACAATTCTGTACATGCTCAATCTGTTCAGAATGTGTTTGTGTATTACCAGATTGGAAATGTCCAGATTGAGAGTGTCCTCTGCCTCTTCTTCCTCTGCTTTGATATCCCCTGCTTCCATATCCACGTCCTCTTCCTCTGTTGTAAGAGGTCTGTGGCTGAAAGGCATTTTCAGTTGATTCTGAATTTCTATTAATTCTGGACTCATGAGTTACTAATGAACCAGTGAGCTCTTCAACAGAAAGCTGTGACAGGTCTTTATACTCCTCAATGGCTGTAACTACCATGTCAAATTTCACTGGCAGACTTCTGAGCACCTTCTCAACTGTTTTCTGGGCTGAGATATCTTCACCACATGCTCTCAATTGATTGGTAACATTCATAGTTCGAGTCATGAAGCTGTCCATAGTTTCTGTATCCTTCATTTGCAAAGTTTCAAAATTTCGTCTGAGATTCTGCAATTTGACATTTCTAACTTTAGCTGTGCCTTGATAGGCATTCTCTAGTATTCCCCAGGCCTGTTTTGCATTCTCAGCTGTGGCAATTTTGGGGAGAATTGAGTCTTCTACACCATTGTGTAAAAACCATAAAGCTCTTGCATCCTTCTTCCTGCTATCTATCACTGCATTCTTCTGATTATTGGACATTGCCTGGTAATCTGCGGGGTCAGGTTCTTCAAATGCATGTAAGACAAATTCCCAACATTCTTGTGCTTTCAAAAAACTACGTATCTTAAAAGCCCACATTTCATAGTTTGAGTCTGACAGAACTGGGCCCTGAGACAGGTTCACATTGCTGCTAAATGCCATTGTTATCGCTGTGCAAGAAGCTCCCCCTTTCTTTTCTAAAATCGTGACAAACTGTTCCCTTTTTTACTGCTATTGACAATTGACTGAGATTGACTGTCTAGCTGCTACTCACTGTCTAAGCTGCCTTTGACTAGCTGTGACAAGGTTCAGTCAACCTCCTTTTGACTAAGAGAAAATCTTACTGAGTTCGGCCTCCTGAAAAACCTCCGATGATGCACAATAGGGGTCCTTAGTAGGGATCGACCTTTCCTGCTGCTGCTGAGAAATGGCCCTAAAGAAGCTCGGTCTGCTAGGGCAGATCTCAAACTGTTCTCGGCCTGCTGAAACGGTCGCTTTCCTGATTTTGGCTGAGTGGGGACGCACTAGAAAGGAGATTCGTACTGCTAGGGCAGCCTTCTTCAGGGCTACTGAGAAAGTGACAGCCCTAACTAGGGCTCAGTTGGCAACCCTTCCCTGACAGAGCTCGGCTGTCTCAAGAAAGATTTCAAAATATACATATATTTTGCTGCTGCTACTGGAAATAGGAGATGACTGAATTTTTACATGGATAAGTGTAAAGAGCCGACTTTACATAATTTGACTTGCCTCTAGGGCACTTTCAAGATATCAAACCCTTTTTTTTAAAATTGGCCGTCATTATCTGCATCTCTAGAGAATTTGAGAGATCAAACGAGATGAGTGGCTTTACGGAGGCACAACAAACAGCTTCTTTTGCCACTCTAATAATCTTCACGTGGCTGGTGAAGGAGGACTCGCCCGAGCTCTGATACCATGTCGAATTCAGAGAAGGGGCAGAGCATTACAAAAACAGGGTATTCATCAGAGGCAAAACAAAAACAGAGTATGCAGTAAAGCTAACACGAAACAGGGGAAAAATTCTCCACGGAGCTCTGCGGCTCTTCTACAACATTCTAGAACCCAAAAAGAACATACAAAAATACATTGAGTAGACCGATGCCTCTTCACCCGAGGCTCATTTACTTCTTCAACTAATTGTATTAATCTTCTTGTACGGTGGTTGGTGGATATAAACACCTGGCGGGAGGAATTATCTCCAACAAAAATGTGTGTAACATCTCTCTGTCAATTACGCCAAGCTGAATCAGAAGGGACGCCAGCGAGAACCCTTGGGTCAAAGTCAAATGATCAACCGCACGTTATGTGTGGATATCCGGAAGTTTGGTCAGCAAGGAAGACCATTTTTACTACTTGCATGCTTGAGGTATAATTATTTACATGGTGCATTTTATCATTGTATGAATACATTCAAAAGGAATGGATTATTTGTTGAAACTATTACTTGTATTTGGAGTTACCGTAAATATGAGTTCTGTTAGTATTATGTACCTGTATCATTTGAATTAACTAAATGCAACTTGAGGTATAAATATTTACATGGAACATTTTATCATTGTAAGAATACATTCAAAGGAAAGAATTTAATGGGTGGAAATTATTAGTTGCAGTTAGACAATTGCTGAAGAATGCGGTCGTCATTATGTGAATGCTTTGTGCATCAATCGAATTAATTAGTATCTACTTTATATCATAAATTCACGAACTAAAGATAGATCTACACCTAAAAGAATTTAATGGGTGGAAATTATTAGTTGCAGTTAGACAATTGCTGAAGAATGCGGTCGTCATTATGTGAATCCTTTGTGCATCAATCGAATTAATTAGTATCTACTTTATATCATAAATTCACGAACTAAAGATAGATCTACACCTAAAGCCAAAGAGAACTCTGTTTCACTATTTCCACATGGACGGATGCAAAATTATATATACTTAGAAGCACTTCATATCATTATGTGCATACTCCAAATAGAGAATTGATGAGCAAAAATTAGTTGCATTTAGTGGTTATTGCGTTTCCTTAAATAAGAGTTCGTCATAATGATATGAACCGTTTATATGTATCGTTCGAATTAATTAGAATTTAGTTATATTTCCACTTCGTGAATTAGTAGAATTATTGTAATTATGTTAGTTATAAAGAATATATGAATACATTTATGCACATCTCATTTAAACGAATTAGATGTAAGAATTGATATATATATATATATATATATTTGTTTTGAAATATATTAGTATCCATGTATATATAATATATATATTTTTATATGCTCATACTTTAATTATTTCATAGTGGCGTTTCTACGGAAACAACGCATGTAAATATAAAAGAAACGAAAAACGAAATGGAATAAATAATATAAGTATATACTCTCTCTATATATATTTAATTATACGCTCATGCTTCAATTATTTCATTATGGTAATTCGAATGAAGGTAAGTGTTTAGACAGACTCAAGATGATGTAAATATAAAAGAAAAGGAAATGGAACATGCATGCGTTGATTGTAGATAAGTGTTGATAATTATATATTAAATATATTGAAATAGAATCTGCATGCTTTGTTGTGGTTAAGTGATTATAACTATAATTTAAATATATTGAGATAGAATCTCCATGTTTTGATTGTAGATAAGTGTTTATAATTATAATTTAAATATATTGAAATAGAATATGCATGCTTTGTTGTAGTTAAGTGTTTATAACTATAATTTAAATATGAGTGTAAATATATTCTTTATTTTTAACTCTGATTTATCAGTATGGGTTTCACATATAGACATATAGAGGTAGCTGGGAAGAAGTACGTTATGTAATTAATGGACACAGATCGGCAGAGGCTACGTAGTGAGGTAACTGCGTTGTCACACACTTGGAGTTATGGAGGCATCGGGAGTTGGACGGTACAATTCCCTAGGCCAGGAAGGAGAGAAAATAGAGAGCAGATATGTTTCATCTCGAAACTTTGGCTCGGAGCAAGCACTGGGTGAGGAAGGTAACCAGAGAGACATGCATGAAACACCTGCTATCTTAAGGGATGAGGTTACAGGTATACACCGGGAGGCTGGCCCTAAAAAAATCAAGAAGGTGATCAAGAAGAGGAATGGGATTAAGTTGACGTTGGGGGAAGATATCAGGGTGGTCGGGATTATGGCACTAGGTTTTTTGGACCCAAAATCCGATGGCCAAAAAGTCAAATTTTCTACATCTTGTGGTCAACTATTTGACAAATGTCATATTTTTCTAACGTCGGTTCAAATTCGAATGAAATCCAACGGTTTGACAGTCGTTGGATATCCGACATCTTTCATTTAACATGTCGTCGACTATCCGACGCCTTTCGCCCAAAAAAATGACTTCCATCCAACGTCTTTTGCCGTCGGAGCTATGGCACAGACGTCGGTAATCTTCCCTGAAGAAGTCGGTTAGCCAACGCCTCTCACCCAAAAAAAGGCTTTAATCCGACGTCTTTTTCCGTCGGAGCTATGGCATAGACGTCAGATATCATCCATGAAGAAGCCGGAAATCCGACGACCCTCACCAAAACAATGGCTTTAATCCGACGTCTTTTGCCGTCGGAGCTACGGCAAAGACGTCGGTTATCATCTCTGAAGAAGCCGGATATCCAACGACCCTCACCAAAACAATGGCTTTAATCCGACGTCTTTTGCCGTCGGAGCTATGGCAATGACGTCAATTATCTTTCCTGAAGTAGTCAGTTATCCGACGGTCCTCATAAAAAAAAATGGCTCCAATCTGACGTCTTTTGCCGTCGGAGCTATGGCACAGACATCGGATATCTTCCTTGAAGAAGTTGGTTGACTGACGGATTATCACTCAAAAATGACTTCAATCCGACGTCTTTTGCCGTTGGAGATATGGCACAGACGTCGGACTCTTCCTTGAGGAAGTCGTTTATCCGACGGAATTGGGAGATTTAAAAAAAAAACATTATTATCTGGAAGGTGATGCCCTTGAGGAAGTTGCATTGTTGTACAAAACTCTACTAGAGGAGGGTTTCTTCACTAACAGACCTACTAACATGTCACCTCACAAATGGATGAAAACATTACAAGATTTTTCATGGGTAGGCAGATCTATATGGATTTCATCATAACAATCTTAAACATATCAACTAATATAATTAACAATGATTGAAATTTTGTTTAATTTGTAATCCTTCAAGCGGGTTGTAAATGAATCAATGTAAAGGAGAAGAATCTGAGTTGATCCTTATTTTGCTAATTGCATTTCTTGTAAGTTTTCAATATTGATTTGCTCATCATTCACTCCCACATTCATTAGTAACAAAAAAAAAACTTAAATGTCATCCTACAATGATCCTTCAAGGGTTGTAAATAGATCAATGTAAAGGAGAAGAATATGAGTTGATCCTTATTTTGATAATTGCATTTCCTGTAAGTTTTCAAGATTGATTTGCTTGTTCTAATACCACTTGTCATACATCCATTACCCTCAATGACCATTTGGGGTATGGGGTAGAATTTTTTTCCTTTTAAAACCCAAGAAGGTAACAATCCCAATAAATGCCAAAACCCCAGAGTCCCATTCTACATAACAATACAATTCAATTTTAGGAAGCCAAGGCATTGGTCTTTTTATAACAACATTAGTCATTAGAGTATGCTTGCCGACTAATAACTTAAACATTCGGTACCGTAAAAGAGTTGTAATTTAATTCTCATGGCAGACCTATGCATAGAAGGTTAATTCCCATATTCGATCATAATGATCTCGTCTATCTTATCCCATGAGTCTTGTCCCATTTCCTTTAGGCACTTGTTTTGTAGTTTTTGCAACCCCAATCGACCTTTCCATCCCGAGGCGTCCCATATTCTTATGGCCTTATCCCTATCACGTCCTATCAGAAAACATGCAATCTTTAGACTTTCTTGTATTTCCTATGAAAGTATATTTTGAAGCCTAGCCAATTGGTTATGCCAATAAGATGGATGAGCAACAAAGCTACATATTCCCTGCCACTGAAAGCCAGCATCCTAGTAATTCATTGAGCTCCTCTCTGTTTCGAGAATAATTTAATATTCTCTACTAAACAGGGCCAACCACGTGAAGGTGGAAGCTCTTATGGCCCCTCCCCCCCCTCACATCACTCTCAATTCCCCATACCCAATGCATGTGCTTGAAAAAGGTGGTCTCAAGCTGCTTGAAGGTGGTCTCCCATTGTCAGCTACACTTCAAGCTTGAAGGTGGTAGCCTTGGGACTAGACATAGGTTGCAGGTTCGAATCTCCTCAGTTAAGTTGCAGCCCTAAAAAATGATGAACATTGACAACAAGCAACATGTTTCTAATTGTTGTTGGTGTATGCTAGATTAGTTTCAAATATCATGCTTCAGAAGCCAGGCTTCAATGGTAAATATACCATTTTGGAAGGGTTTAATGTGAGGTTAAGGATATTGATTACAAGGAAATTGAAGAGAATGTTTTGGGTATTGATTCGAAATTGGTTATGAGGAGAAACCAAACATCACAACATTAAGCTCCTTGAAATTGTCAAAATTTAGATGACACACGAGTGGGTTTTAGAAAGCCAGCATCGTAGCAATTTATTGAGCTCCTCTCTGTTTCGAGAATAATTTAATATTCTCTACTGAATAGGGCCAACCACGTGAAGGTGGAAGCTCTTATGCCCCCCCCCCCTCACATCACTCTCAATTCCCCATACCCAATGCATGTACTTGGAAAAAACAATTACGTGCAAATTCATCCATATTTCATCATGAAATTTCATCTACCATTCTTTCAATAAAGGCTAACATTCATTAATTTATTGTTTCATTCAGTCAACACATTCATACAATAAAATATATCATTCAATAAACCATTCATTCATTCAGTCAACACATTCATTCAATAAAGACTGACATTCAATAAAGGTAACAGTTTACTACACTTAACCATTAAACCATTCATTAAACCACTCATTCATTCATTAGGCCAAAAATCATGGATGGTATATTGTTATAAAAAATAATTAGATGAAATTTTTCGTGTCAAGGCTTCTTTTTATAAGTTTTTCTTCTCTTTAGTGGTAAATAATATCTAAGAGGAGCATCTGGACTTTCTTCTCCAGTTCTTTGTTCTTCATTAGGCACCTGTGGTGGTGTCTGCATCATAGAGTGTTGTTCTAGACCTTGATTTTGAGGCAAGGGTTCTGGATTTGCTGCAACAATTTGAAAATGTTACATCGTTGTATTTTGGTAATGTAATGACAAGTATTTCATTTAAAAAAAAATTACAAAGCTGTTTTTTTACCTGACGTGGCCACATCTTGTTGTTCATGTTCTTCTCATGGCTCAACCTGTACAGTTTCACCCTCTACATGCTCTGCAGTTGAAATATGGTGAACTACAATTAATGTTCACCATTTGCATTGCTTTACATAAAATTGTAGCATATGAATAAATTCATTACCACGATTGAAAGCAAGATCTTCGATTTGTTGTTGGCCGTCCTCGACATTAGGGGGATCATTGCTTTCCTGCTCGTAACAGAGTCAATATTTTTTGTCAAGTATTAATAATGAATAGACTGCACAAGCAATAAATCTTCGTTAAAGTATATAGATTTTATTTACCTTATCATCGGATGGATTTGTACCAAAGATTGGGCTTGCCCAGACAAGCTTTTTCGGCATTCAACAATAGCTCCAAAGCCTTTCTGGAAGCCAAGCTTAATGTCTTCTTCAGTGGCCACTTCATTGAATCGTTCGGCTTGCATATTTGCATAATTTCGTTAATTAACAGTTTGCAGCGTAATAGAACGAAAAACAATTTGCAAATTATTATTTGTAAGAATTATTGGTTTTTCTAAACTTACAATCCATGCCACCAAATTGGAATAACCACCAGGCCCAAGCTTGTGCTAACCTATTTTTTCTAGTCTTGCCTTTGTGGCCTTTGACGTGTCTGGCAGCCTATGCAAGTGTTGAAATACGTTAGATGTTCCATGTTCGATATAGAAATCAATAATAATAAGGTTTTGAATTACATTGCGGAAAGTATTGCATACCTCCCTGTGCCTGGTGTTATCTTTCCTTCTTTTCTCGTGAACCTCTCCTTTCCATCATCCACTAGAGCTTTCCACTCCATTGCTGGAATCATTGGAGGGTGCTCATACCTATGGCTTCTTTTAAGGTGGGTCCTATATTGGTCTCGGACAACCTTCATATGTTGTCCAGCCTTTTTCAAGACCTTCGCATGATTGAAGGTCTTGTCGCCGAACAGGCAAACCAACCAATTAATGAGTTCATCTTTTAAAGCTTTCGGTTGTCTATCCCACCTTGTTCGGATGGTGGGCCCAAAGATCTCCAAGGACGCATCATTCATTTGTTTATAGAAAACATCATTTCTTGCAAATCGATCATGCCATGATCATAATTACTTGAAAATAAACATTTTATCGATATATCACAATGAAATTTTAAACACTAACTTGATCAACGTATATGAATTACTTGGGATCTTCTCTATCTTTATTAGGATGAGATCTTGGTCGACCAAAAAATGTGCCTCCATTGTTCCCGTGCTAGTGACACGGGAAGATCCTGGAAATGCAACTTGGTCGATATCAATATTACCAGGATTCTCAGGGTCGACCACGTCTTCTGGACGATCTGGTGTGCGCCGGTCACTAGCGGCCGGTGCGCTCACAATCGGGGTCTGTGGTGTATCAGAACATGTTGCCGACTGTTCAGTCGACAACAATGGTGAAGGACTAGTCGATGCTCGTGGATTCGTTTGCTCATGATGCCACATCTCTCCACGAGCCTCGCTGGGGCCAACACCGCCTTGACCACTATTGTGTGTTTTCCGATAATTCTGTAAATACAAACCACATCTTATACGTTCAGTAGTATCATATAAAAGATAAATTTATAAAGTATTAAATTAATTATTTTATGAATCAAGATTCCTCAACTTACTTCCAAGGATTCAGATTTCCGTTCCAACACTTGAATCCTTTTCAAATTGTCGCTTGTCTGCGGATCCTGGAGTAGCAAAGAAACGATTTTCGCACTATATTTTGCCAACATTTTGTCTATAATCTTAAACGGGTTTGTGGCTTCACCAATTTTCTCGGTTTCTCTAACCATCTCAGCCACTTTAGGATCTACTGAATGTTCTTGCGATGCTGTTTCAAACAGCGATTCGCTGGGCTGCAACAAAAAATTAATAAAACACTACTGAGTTCTATCATAATAGATTCCTAAAATTATATCAATAAAACATATCTATCATGATAGATTCCTAAAATTACAACTAGGTTTACTTGGTGCCTAGACGATGCGGTTGTCTGGTCCACAGCTGTGGACTTGCCCCGATCATCGGGCCCCTGCCAAAATGAAGTAGAAAACATTATCACAACGAAACCAATATACACACTAAAAACACATAAGAAAATGAACATTATGCTACGTATTATATTGGTACAATTCCAATGGATTATACCTACAACCTAGAGGAACGTGATCCACTCATCGGATCGATGGTAATAGGTGACTTGCTCCGATCTGCTAATATCTGGGAGCTTCCGCTTACAGATACCTAAATAAAAAACATTGTGAAAGTCACCTAGTAAACGAATCCAAAACTAATCATGAAAAAAATGTCGATTAAAAACTATTATTAAGTATTATATTTTTACTATCACAAAGATGTATACCTATTGCGTCGAGGGTGCTGTGACCCTTGCAGAACCGGACTGCATCAAAAACATAGAGAAAATTACGTAAACGAAATAATTACATAACATTATAGAAACAAAACTAGTATACTAATAATGAAAAAACAAAGGAAAAAAAAACATTTTTTCTTATTATATTTGTACTATTACAAAGATGTATACCTGATCCCTCGAGGAAGATGTACTCCTCCGACCATCTTCTGATGGGGTTTTATCCCAATCACTAGCCTGTGAAGTAAATATGTAAAATTTTAACGAAATAAAATAATGAAAAAAATCCTTAATTTGTTAAATTCATTAATAAAAGGTAGTGTAAAATGTTAGATGTACCACTCCCATAGTAACCTTTTTTGTATCTACTCGGTTCAAATTGTAATTAATAAGAAACTCTTACCCTGCGGATATTTATTTAATGGCAACTACAAAAACAAGGTTTCCTTCACGCCCCTCGAATTCGCAGTTGGGTTGCTTAAGTGTAGACCTTGTGTTGTTTATAAACCCCACAATATTCCGTGTGGCCTTTGGCCTTCCGTCCATGTACAACGTTGCTCCTTTATTTTGATTTTTGTCTTTCAACTGTAAATAGTTTGCTGACAATCCATAGCTACGCATACTTTTTATAAATCAGACCAGGATCATCCAATTTGTGTAGCTGTAACAGGGTCCAACATACTCCATCAATTCTATACATGTGCCGTAAGGGACCCTTATACCATCCATGGAAAACAACCCGAAACCATGTATTGATGATGGTGCAATTCGATATCTCCTCTCGTTCACATAAAAATCTGTGTTCGGTTGAGGAAGATCCTTGGGTACCCATTGTTTCACTAAATGTCTGTACCTCAAGGGCACCTCGACGTCGTCTTTTGTCTCATCACCATAGGAACATGACCCCCTCGACCGTCAAATTCTTCATTGCATTTATGGAATTTTCTTTTGGTTTTTTGACATCTAGTTGTTACAACTCTTCTAGACCTACTGGATGTCTCACTTTGCTCTAGCCTTCCTAAACTCCCCTCGCTCGAGGAAGACAGATCTGACAAATACCTGTTTGGTTCTACCTGCACCATGGGAAAAAAGTTTAGATACGACTGCAAGGAACAATGCCTCTTAAAAGGTGACGTGTAGCACCTTTTATAATGTTACTTTACCCTCATTCCCTTTCTCAACATGTAGGCATTAAAGCGATGAGGAAGATGATCACTTTATCTTTTTTATGAGTAGAAATTCACGCAATTATGAGCTTTCTTTTATTGGCGCTACTTTGGGTCTTGACTCCCATATCAAACCATCCAACTATCAACTTTATAGTCGCGGCCCTAAAGTCTCTCTCATCCCATCAGTTTGGGTTCATCACCTTGGTAATTGAAGTTCAGTCACATTTAGTAACATATTAATATTAAGCAATAACAGTATAAAATAAATAGTTTATATTCAAAAGTATGAGATCTTTTAGGTGGTTAATAAGTGTTCACAAATCTTCAAAAACAATATTTTATATAATGTTGTGGAACTTGTACAAACTTATTCAAGCATGGTCCGCTTAGATGATTGAAACTAGTTGAATAAAGAAAAATTGGAACATTCCAAAGAACGTATCCGGTTAATACAGTAGTATTGTTGGTCTAGTTGTAGCCCGGGGTGATGTGTAGAGACCTCTGTCGAGATTAGGGTAAGATCATGGTAGAGGTTTGTTAACCAATTGCTTGCATCAATGGCTTTTCTGAGGGAGTTGTTGTAAATCATCTTTGGTACAATACTGGATCCCATAGGAATTCTTCCGAGTTCTGGCACCAGTCTAATAAAAGCATTAGATCCCTGTAAGTTAGCATCTAATACTTCAGTATGTCTCAACTCCCACCTAGGTTTCCAGTCTTGCATATAATCTAACCACATCATATCATCAATAATTTTATAGATCTGATGTTTTCCTTCGGTCCAAGCAGAGATTTCCATGTTTACTTGTGGGTTATTGCACCACTGGATTACGCTTTGACCTTTTATGCTCACTTGTCTCGGGCTCGCTTGCAATAGGCTTGCTTGTTTTAGGCTAGCTTGCTGCAAGCTCGGTTGTTAAAAATTAACAACATACTTCTGTGTCAAATATTCTCTTGTTAGACAGTCAACAATGCTTTTTGCTTTGCCAGAAATGTGCTCATGAACAGTAGTACAATTATAACATCATGAAAACAATGCTTGCTATCTTGCTAACTTTCCTTCTGTTGTTGCAAATTTTATTTTGTTGTTTAGCACGGATGGAAGACTGGAGCAATCTGTTCCTATGATAAAGTCACGGTTCAACAAATAAATTCATAGTTCTACGCAGTTTTCTGTCAGGACACTTATTCTCCAAGATAATTTTCTTCACAAGTTCAATCGAGGCCGAGTTCCACCACTCTTAAAATTCTTTACCAACAAATCTAATTTGATTACCAACAATTTTGTATGACAGGACAAGCCTTAACTACTTAATTCAAATTAGTTAACACGTATTTGATTACCAACAATTTGATTGCTTAAGTCTTATAACCAACACATACTTGATTACTTGGGTGTAGACGTTTCCTGTAATATACTCAGAAGAGTTACTTTTAGAAATGATTGTGCCTCTTAGAGGCCAGTCAACTCTAGGAACCAAGTGACCCTATTATAGGGTTAGTACAAACCAGAGAGAGAGAGAGATGACTGGGCTATGGTACGGTCAATCAAAGAAAGTCAATGGCATTCAAAAGGCTCAGTACAATCACAATAAAGATGAGTTGACAGCTAGCAGACTGAGGGCAAAGAGACTCACGACCCCCATGAGTAAGGTACAAGGACCAACCAAAGGGTAAAAAAACCAACCAGTAAGGTATAATTAAAAAAGAAAAGAGTGGGTATAAATTAGACTCATAACCCTTGGGACTAAGCGGGTGTAGTACCTCAAATGTGGACAAACTACCATAGTTATACCCACAAGACCAAAAAGTACATAAAAGGTGGTACAAATCAAAAGATAACTGAAGATCAGTAAAAGACCCAAAAGGTGTGACGTACAAATAAGGTCAAATGTATATTGCAATAGATCCTTGTAACTACCTGTTATTTGACATGCCAAAGAGATGGAAGGTCACATAATGTCAAATATATGCAATAGCTCCTTGTAACTACCTCTTATATGCAACAGCTCCTTGTAACTACCTCGTATATGCAATAGCTCCTTGTAACTACCTCTTGTAACTCAAATAGGACCACCAAAAGGTATGGTACGAAGTGTGTATAAATACTCATAACATCTTGGACAAAGGGGGTGTACCTCAAATGTGGACAAACTACAGTAGTTTCCACAAGACCAGAAACATAACAGGTGGTACAAATCAAAAGATATCCCAATATGAGTAAAAGACCGAAAAGGTAAAATGCAAGGTACGACAAAAATATTATCGGCAAAATGGAAGGACCATTAGACAATCAACCAAGGTGCGGTACAACCAATAATCTCTCTCTCAAAGGTACCATTGTTCCATTTAACCTGAAAGACCATCATCACAGTAAACGGAAAAGTCCACACGGATGATGTGATCACGTGGTCCTTTAGATTACTCCTAAGGTCAAGCGTTAGTGACTCCATCAAGGTGTGTTCAGTACCTTGAGAAGACCATCTATCTCAACCATCTCAAAGACATAGGAGAAGAGGACATCACACATCATCGGATAATTGGTAACTGACCGTGTAAGAACTCAAAAACCCTAAAGCAACCGAACGTGCAAAAGGGGAGCTAGGAAAAGACAAGGCTCACAGGACAAAAAAACAAGCTCAAAAAACTATACTGGGACCGGTGTCAAAGTAAGCGAGCTGAAACAAAAGTGGCCAGAATGCCAACAAGTAGCACTAAAAAGAAAAAGACACTCTAAAAAGGTGAAATAGGAAGCAAACGTCCTAACTAGGAGCTGGAGACGTCGACAAATCGTATCCTTTGCAAGGTGATGAAATCCAAGTCGAACAATAAAAAATGAGAGACCAATAATGGAAGGATATCCCTCTACCGAAAGGGATCCTGGGTAAAAGAGCCCTAGTAGAAAAGTCACTAAGCTACCTCGTTCATGACACGTCGGAAAAGGTTTTCGCTGCTTCCGCCTTATCACCCTTGTACCACCAGTATGGTGGCCAAAGAATACAAGGAAGACAATGATCGATGTTGCCTTAGGGCTAAGTGGAGTGCGGCATTCCACAGAGTCCGTTCGGTTCTCGATCTCACGGCGGTTTAACCCCTGAAACAACAGGAGGCCCCTCCACAAACTAGTCGATGACCGTGTCAACAAGTACAAGAGGATTTTAGAACCCTAGAGGACAACAACTATGTCTCAGATGATAATGACAAGGGGAAATTATTTGGATGCCTATCCCCAGTGTCCTACCTAACTAACAAATTCTTTTTATCCTCAATCGAGGTTAAAGTGTGTTGAGTTAACGAGTTAAATTTTAATGGTTGTATTACTCAGTCAGGTGATGGAAGTGCAACTCGTGGTGTGATGACTGACTCAAACCATGCAAATGCATATGAATAAAATAAGCCTTTCCTTTCAATGAATGCTAGCTAAGGTAAGGAGAGAGTTCTTTCAAACTATAAGTACTCTTTCAAATTAAATGAATGCAACAAGTGTTCAAGTTCATTCATGGGACCTCAAGCAGAGCTTCAGATATACTCAAGTCATGCAAATGAATTCATCACATAAAACAAAGTGATAATAAATATAAGGAATTGTACATATCCATGTTCATAATTCTCTAGGAACACTTATAACATTCTTCAATCATTCTTCACAAAAAAACAGGGATAGTAGAAACAATAAACTGCATATAAATCTTCATGAGCTTAATAAAAAAATAGTAACCACAATTGGGGAAGCTATACCACAACTTGTTTTTTTATGACTATAAATACAAGAGTATCCTAATCATGAGCAATACATCCTTTACTTTTACATCATGAGCAATACTAATCATTTTCCCTTTAACTTGCATTGAGTACCTTGACATGAATTCCCCCAAGCTACTATATTCTAAGTGTTAAAGCTGCTACATTACTACCCTAGTCGAAGACTAAAATTCCCACAATCCAAGTCATGATGGTTTGATTGAAGTCTGAAGTATGATGATGCATGCTTACCTTTTATGAATTTACTAACCTTGATGAATGATACAATGAAAGCCAATTTTAAGAAGATGAAGACTTTAAAACAAACCATAATAGCCTGAAATACTTCCTAAACCAGAACAACAAAAATGGGTAAGCAAAATCGAAGTTCTGTTTTCCGTCAAGGTGGCTTACAAATTGATTTAAATTTGAACATAATGGCACCAACCACAATTTTAGGCCTATATAATTATGTTCCTTTTATATATATATGTTTCCAATCCGTCAAATGTTTCGTTACTTTGTACCCTGGGGCCACTTTCTGGAAATTATCATCTTCAAGCAGCCTCGACAGAAAACGGAACTTCGATTTTGCTTATATCATGATGCTAATGGTGTTATAGGATCTATCTCACATGGTTCTACTTCATAATGGGATGGGGCCAATTAATCTTACTTTCAAAACTCATATGGTGGCAATGATTGATACATTCTCATTCCTCACATTCTACACTGCCCAAACTTTTCTAATTGTATGAAAATTGAAGCTTTCAATTTTATCGAAATCATGTAAGGAGAACTTGACCTAATTGCAATTTTTATAATCTACATGGAAGGAAATGTCAATTTATAGACAAGGCAATTTTTAGCCATAGTATAGTTATCAACCTAATCCTTTGCATATCAAGGCAATCTAATTTATAGAGACAGGGCAATTTAAAGAGGATGATGATTTGGTTGACATCCATACCAGATTGATCTTTAATTTGTTGCTGAGTTATTTAACACGCAGACCGTATGACTTGAATCTGGGTGAGACCCAATTATGCAACAAATTTCAAAAGATAGAAGAGCAAATTGAACTCACCCATATTGTTTTTCCTAGCCCCCAAGTAGGATTTATCTATGAAGAAATGGCTATCGGAGATATATAGAGAAAACCTGATCTTGCGCTACTCTATGGAGCCTTGACAAGCCCCATGAAAAAAACTCCAAGTCATATCTGGATTCACTACTACTTCACTAATAACACAGGGAACCTTCAAAACTACAATGTGGGTGGCCTTATGTCTTGCTTTTTGCATTCACGGTTTGGTTGGTTAACTTGACATCCCTCTAATTCACAACAAATTTTTGTGGCATTCATTTAATTTGGTGGAGGCTGAGGCATTCATTTCAAAATCGGAGATGGAGGCTGCTTCCATGCTGAGACTTGAGGAAAGTTCAGAGTATGATGATTTTAGTTTACAAAAATTACTACTTTGGGACTGTTTTGGGACTGAGGTCTGCTCAAGAGAGGCTACAGCTTGTTGTATGAGTTGAAAATTGGGTTAGGTTAGGGTTTGGAGCAGAAAATTAAAATATTTATACTTTAATGCATAAATAAATTCCTAAATCAATGCTAGAAACAAAATAGTATAGTTGTGACAAGGTAAGATAAATTTAAACGTAATTTTCATCTCTTTCAACTTTAACACTCCCAAAGGTCCCTGTGTTAAAGTTGAAGTAGATAGAGACAATAAATAACAACAACATTAATAAAGTAATGAACAAGTTAAACAGAACTAACAACTAACATCAGTAATGCTGGTTTAGACCTTCCTTATAATCAGATATATTTTTCAATAAACCCTTTCTGCAATAGCTGACAACCACCAGGGATCAACAACGTATGCCCCAACAAGGCCCATAGGATCAGAGTAGAGGCCAAAGACAGATTGGATAGTCCTGTTCCTATGGATACTGATTCTGAAGATAAGCATAATGACGGGGTTGGAACTAGTGGATTGTGTTAAATTTTCAGAATTTACTTCAATCTGATCTAGGATCTTAACTGAGAGAACAACATGTATAGCATATCTACAGCATATCAATCATGGACACAATAATGCAAGCACACAAGAGACACAAATTTTACTTGGGGAAAACCATAAAGGTGAAAAACCCCAATAACTTCCTTAGAGATAGATAGAGCAATGATACAACCAGAATACAAGAGATAGTCTTCTCCTAGCAGCAGAGCCTCCTCCTCCACAAGCGCGCCACTCTCCTAAGTGTGAGTGAGAGAATAGAATGTGTAAAATGAGAGAGACACACTCTATTTATACACTAACTTGACTTGACCTTTACTCAACTAGGTCGGCCTCAACTTAACCACTTAACATAATGCTGACTAGGCCGACCCCCACTAGGGTGGTCTAGTAACCCTTTGACCCACATGACTTACACAAGGCCGACCCCAACAAAGCGGTCTAATAACCCATCAAGTATAAGTTACGACACTTACAATATAAATGACGACACTTCTGTATAGAGGAATAATAACATCTTTATAGGAATACAATATACATATATGTGAAATACATTCCAAAGTTACATATACATCAACACTCCCTCTTAACTAGGAAGGTATTTCTCGACACAGGTCTTCTAGCACAAGTCATCTTCTTTGGATCATCGTCACTGCTGCTGCTATCTCAATCAATCTCTGAATCTACTCATCATAGGAAGTTCTACAGAGCCAGTCCTTTTTCATATTGGATGCAGGCCCACCACCTGTAGGTCTTCGTCATCACTGGCCATACTGTGGAAATCTCAGGACTTATTACATGCGTCACAAAACCTTAAAAGAGTCTCTTGACTAGCAAGAACCCTAAAGAGCATCTGAGGCCTTTTTCATCCTGTCCAGATCTCCAAGACTTATTACATGTGACCCCACCACAAAACCCCGAAAGAGAATCCCAGGATTGATTACGAGCACAAGGCTCAACCTATCGGATCTCCCAGGGCACAAATTACATGTGGTCACCACAAAACCTCGAAAGAGCATCCCAGGACTGATTACGAGCACAAGGCTCAACCTATCGGATCTCCCAAGGCACAAATTACATGTGGTCATGGAAAAACCTCGAAAGAGCATCCCAGGACTGATTACGAGCACACGGCTCAACCTATCGGATCTCCCACGACACAAATTACATGCCATAGGACAAAACCTCGAAAGAGCATCTGCCAGATATCCCAGGGCACAAATTACATGCCATAGGAAAAACCTTGAAAGACTATCTGTAGATCTCCCAGGGCACAAATTATATGTCCTCCCAAGCAAAACCTCGAAAGAGCATTTGCCAGATATCCCAGGGTACAAATTACATGCCATAGGCAAAACCTCGAAAGACTATCTGCAAATCTCCCAGGGCACAAATTACATGCTTATCTGCACAACCTGTTCCACAGCCACAGAGTATCAACCTGATACTCACCATACATCATCCTGATGTACACATGATCATCCTGATCATCATCATTGCAACATCCTACTGCATGTCATCTGGATCAACATCCTGAAGCTCATCATCCATGATCATCTTGATCATACAATGCATCTACCTGATGCATACCAAGTATATACCTGACACATATCATCATACATGATCCACCTGATCATACAGTGTATCCACCTGATACAAATACAAATACATGATACATATCACCATACATGATCCACCTGATCATACAATGCATCTACCTGATGCATACCAAGTATCTACTTGATACATATCATCATACATGATCCACCTGATCATACAGTGTATCCACCTGATACAAATACAAATACGTGATACATATCACCGTACATGATCCACCGATCATATCCAGCATCCAACATGATGCGTACATACATATACATATAAATGATCCAACTGATCATATCCAACATACAACATGATGCGTACATATATAAATGATCCAACTGATCATATCCAACATCCAACATGATGCGTATACAGAGCAGTAACTGGAGCATCATCCTGATGCTCATCATCCAGCACTTACATCCACAGCCATGTGAAGGATCCTACTTCCAACATGCTTGGAATGGATTCTACAAATGTGTCCATCACTTCTTCCTCGAAGTGTCATCAATCTGAAGAACACCAAGCCTCTCCCTGAAGTACTCGAACTTCACCCTGGCTAGTGTCTTCGTCAGCACATCTGCAATCTACTCGTCTGACGCAATGTACAGGAGCTTCACAGCTCCTCTCCGCACCATATCCTTTATATAGTGATATTTGATCTCTATGTGTTTCGACCTGTCATGAAACACTAGGTTCTCAGACAACTTCACACAACTCTGGTTATCACAAAAGATACCAGTAGCATCCAATGGGAGATCAAATAACTCAGAAAGTAGCTTCCGTAGCCATACTGCCTCACAACTACCTGAACAGGCTGCAACATACTCTGCCTCAGCTGTACTCAGTGCTACGCAGGACTGCTTCCTGCTGAACCAAGAGATCACACCTGATCCCATACTGAAGTAGCACCCAGATGTGCTCTTCCTATCTGCAGCACTGCCTGCCCAATCTGATTCAACATAACCCTGCAGGTTAAACTTTTGATTCGCTTCATACTTGAGCCCATAATCCACTGTACCTTTCAGGTACCTCAAAATATGCTTTACAGCAACCAGGTGAACACTCCTTGGAGCTGTCAGGAACTGGCTTAATGTGTTCACCGCAAAGCAAATATCTGGTCTCTTGTTCATTAGGTACATCAAGGACCCAATCATCTGACGATACATAGTGACATCAACTGGTTCAGATGAAGCATCACACAGAAGCTTCAGGTTCGATGCCATAGCCTCGCAGTCCATCATCCCGAACCTCTTCAGGATCTCTACTGCATACTTCCATTGTCCAAGGAAGATTCCATCTGCACTTTGCCACACCTCCATACCTAGAAAGTGGTGCATCATACCCAAGTTCTGCACATATATGACTCCCTGTCATGTGTCTCAGAACCAAGTGGCTGCTCCACATACACTTCTTCTTCAACTACACCATTCAAGAAAATTGTCTTGAAATCCATCTGGCGTATCTTCTATTTCATCACTTTTATATTTCTCTATGCTGCCATCTGCAACATGCTTGATCTTGATAGATCCATATGGAAGTCATAACAAACGTCCCTTAAGGTCTTGGGACTACATCCCAAACATCATTCTTCATGATCGACGGATCATGGCATTCTTCCCATATCCTGGGAACTTCAATATTTTCAATAGATAATTTTGTTGCTGAACAAATGTTGTAGTTCTTCTTTTGTAGGTGATGGCATACGATCTTTCCTACACAACAAGTTAAATTGCATGATTAGAAAACATCTCATAGTTTTCAGAACAAATTCTTACACATAAAGAAATATGTCATCCAGTCATGCAATTATCTTAGCCAATGCTTCAATACAACATTTATCCGCAACTTTCTAGATTCCTTCCAATCTCTACCAGAACATTGTTAAGAGTGTGCACAACTCCTAACATGTCAGCAAAGAGGTTTCATTCTAGATAAGTAGCAATGGAATGTTGTATAGTGCCATAGGCCACTTACCCATCAAATGCATATTAGTAGTAAGCTGTTCATTAATGCAATCATTCTATTATGCATAATACACATCCTAAATCTAGGAACATAAGCATATACATCATTGAATAATATTATTTAAACAAACAAGTATGTAAGGAATGGTAATTAAAATACTTATCTTTGTTTGTTTGTTGGGTGGACTCTCTCTGAGTCTTTGCTTCCTTGCAGGAGCTGCTGAAGTAGCTTCTTCTACACCTTTCTGTTGTGGAATGTAGAAGGATGATCAAATCCCTCTGGATATCTATATCCTTGCAGAAACTACTAGAGAATTCTCCTTTGCTTTGTTCCAGGAACAACTGGAGTGTGCTCCCTCTTGATCTTTGCTTCCTGGATTACCTGTCCTTGAACTTACATCCATCCTTAATCACTATGCATGCTTATTAGTATCATCATTGTGTTATCCTTGAGGTCTCATACATAATCACACATTTATTAGTATAATATTAATACAATCAAAACACAATAATCTTAAACATGTATAGTCATGATCATTCACAGATAATAAACATTATTATTCAAGGTTTCAGGGAAGTCTTCTTTTGCTCATGCATATTCTTATTTGATCATAGGACTCTTCTGATTAGTTAAATCATCAATGCATAAACCCGTGATTACTGAAACCTATACCTTCATGATTCTTCTAGTTAGTCATATCATCAACTATGGTAAGAAACATAATATGTATACAGCCATGACTATTCAAACCTATGACTTCATGAATAATCATTCTCAACAACAGTATAAGATCTTAACACAAGGTAGGATTCTAGCTTGATATAGGAAAAACATACCTGGATTAGCATGCTAGCTAGTTATGTCTAAGATACCCGCATAATGTCTTATGGTTCTCTTCAGTGACTTGTGCTAGTAACCTGCATGTCTCATAGGTTAACCATTGTAGGACCAAGTTATACATACCTCGAAAGTAGATCTTCTATGAGATCCATGACAATGGATGAATCTTTGTCTTCATGTCACAATGAGCATATGTTCTTGAAGTAGAACATTATTTGACTTTCTTGGTGTACCTTTTATGTTAGCAAACAACATAAACCTCATACAACATCACAATGCATTAGTACAATCATAAGTGTCAAAACCTTAATCAATGAATATCTTCTATTAAGGTGATACGACAAGTCCAGTAATTAATCAAGATTGTACTGTAATGATATGAAGACAAACATATGATAAACTTAACCATGAAACATACCTGTAATCCATACTTGTCAAGATTGCTTGTAATCTTCTTATGGAAGGCCTTAGCCTCATCTCCCTCTGAGACAGGAACTTCTTGACTTATGCAGATGACCAATCCATCTTCTTCTAGGATCAACCCAATCCACTTGATTTGCAAGAACTGGACCTGGAGCTGGATTAGGGTTTGTCAAAGAAACCCCAAAAATTCAAACTTTGAATTTCAAACTTCCGAAAGGATAGAAATATGCACCTTGATGAGTTGATCAAGTTGATATATTCAGAATTTGAAAACTGCAAAGTTTCACCCCTCAAAATTGCCTTTTAGATTTCTAGATTCACTAGGGAGGACCCTAAATTAGGGTTTGAGTTTCCCAGAGCTTCACCCAACCAAAATATTTGATTCAAAACTCTAAGCTTCGATTTTTCTGAGGAGCTTCCAGCCGTGGTCACAGATTTCCAAAATTCCAATTTTTGCAGAAGCCCTAATTTTCCATCTTTCCGATCAAAGTCCCGAATTGGGGTTTGATCAAGCCCGGCCTTCTGCCCAACCAAAAAATCTGATATTGGTCTCTAAATTTCGATTTTGATGAGTAACATCCAGCTGTGGTCTCCAATTACAAAAATTCCAACTTTCTTCGAAGCCCTAAATTCCGGAAGCCATGAATGAAGGTACTAAAAAATAATTCTGTTTTGACAGATATATGTACCTGATTGTTTCTGGTGTAACTCTGAACTTTTTGATCCACAGGGTCTGAAATATTTTTTTGAGATAACCCGACCTGTTATCTTTCCATCTCGATAGGTTTGACCTCAATTGGATTCTCTGAGAGAGAGTTATGCCAAGTGTCGCAACGTGACCTGTTTATGGGATAATACAGGAGAGCGAATGTGTACGGAGTGCCACATGTCACTGTTTCAACTTCGACCTCTGAATTTTTTTTTTGAGATATCCCAACCTGTTATATTTCCATCTCGATTCTTTGAGAGAGATTTATTCCAAGTGTCTCAACGTGACCTGTTTATGGGATAATAAAGGAGAGTGAACGTGTACGGCATGCCACGTGTCACTGGTTCAACTTCAGCCTCCGAAATTTTTTCCTGAGATAGTACAATCTGTGTACTACCTGTCACTTTTTACAGAATTTCATTTGGAGCTTCCTAGCCCAAGTTATGACCTTTTTCCCAAGGTCACCATATTTTGACTCAGATCTGGAAGAGGCAGAAATGCTATATTGTATAGATCATAAATCATAAAGTACAACGAATTAGAGGTTGTCCTTTGGATACAAGGTACATGGGGATCTTATCTTCGACTTGTAAAAGTTTTAGATCTGAAAAATTTGCCAAAACGGATTTATAGCGAAAGTTCTACGATGACTGGTTTTCGCTATATCAATCCCTAGCATCGTTAGTGCAACAAGTGTCATACATGCCATATCATGCCTTCTTTTAGGCTAGCTCTGATACCATGTTAAATTTTCAGAATTTACTTCAATCTGATCTAGGATCTTAACTGAGAGAACAACATGTACAACATATCTACAACATATCAATCATGGACACAATAATGCAAGCACACAAGAGACACAGATTTTACTTGGGGAAAACCATAAAAGTGAAAAACCCCAATAACTTCCTCAGAGATAGATAGAGCAATGATACAACCAGAATACAAGAGATAGTCTTCTCCTAGCAGCAGAGCCTCCTCCTCCACAAGTGCGCCACTCTCCCAAGTGTGAGTGAGAGAATAGAATGTGTAAAATGAGAGAGACACACTCTATTTATACACTAACTTGACTTGACCTTTACTCAACTAGGTCGGCCTCAACTTAACCACTTAACAAAATGCTGACTGGGCCGACCCCCACTAGGGTGGTCTAATAACCCTTTGACCCACATGACTTATACAGGGCCGACCCCAACAAGGTGGTCTAATAACCCATCAAGTATAAGTTACGACACTTACAATATAAATGATGACACTTCCGTATAGAGGAATAATAACATCTCTATAGGAATACAATATACATATATGTGAAATACATTCCGAAGTTACATATACATCAATAGATTGTCTCTTGAAAATATGAGTAATGAATGCTTTCTAAAATTAAGCATTTCACCTGCCATGGTGTTTGTGCATCTGGCAATGGAAAATCCTGAAACTTGTAGAATATTTGTTGAGAAAAAGGGCAGTGAAGCCCTTATGAGGTTCTTGACTCTTCCAAGTATTCCGCTATCTTCAAAAGGAATGTTTGTAGCTGTGCACATGGTTGCAGTTTGCAAAGCATTCATGCAACAACACTCAGTTGCCCTTGCAAGGGTATTTTGTGCTCATCTGAAGGAACATCTCAAGAGTACATTAAATGTTTTGGATCATGTTGCATGGACTAATTTATTAGCTGCAAAAGATGGACTGAATCGGAAAGTATTTTGGTGCTTGTTTGTGGTACAATTTTTTGTCTTTCTAGCTGATGCTACTAAAGAGAATCGATGGTTGGTAGCATTAACGACAGAGTTTGGAAATGATAACAAGGATGTGCTTCTTGATATTGGGATGATACCTCAAGAAATACTATGGAAAGTTGCACTTACTGAGGATTCAAAGGCACTGCTAAAGAAAGATGATGGCACTGTTTCCAGTAGTGTCACAACTGATTTGGATGCGCATGCAAATGAAATTGATGATCACTTGCCAACTTCTGTTGGACACTATGTGGATCTTATTTTGAATCAACATAGGCAATCATCTGTTTGGAATGTTGAACCTCAACCTTTTGATCTAATACATCTATTTCATGATATTGGCCACAGTGCTCAGATTCAACGAAGGTTGAACATTGATTCCTCTACCCGAGGACAACAAGCCTATGTTCGTCAACCACAGTATTCTCATTTTGATGAAGGCCCTTCCAGAATCAAAGCGCAAGGCAATAAGTAAAAGTCACTACATTCTTTTTGCTATGAGATATTAAGTTCATTTTCATTTCAAATAAGTCATTTGTTTTCAGAACTAGGAAAAATGAATTGTCAGTCCTGCTTCCAAATTTGTAGCATCTACATTTTCAACCATTTTTCTGGCTAATGAGAAGCATAATAGCTTCCATGGGAAATGAAAAAGAGGTGAGGGTTCACCCATCAAACTAAAAAAAACACTAGATGCAATAAGATAAAAATACCCCAATGTAGATTGAAAGGTTCTACCCCAATGTAGATTGAATTAGCAATGAAACCCTCTTGGAAGATCGAATTAGCAATGAAACCACAGTGATTTGCTACCTAATTTTTAAATTTGTCAAATCAAAATAATTTAGGGCTTGGTACTCACGGACTTGGGAGGCATTTCCGGCTCCTCTTATAGTTTCTTTGCTTGGACTCCCTGCCCCCTTCCGCAATCGCAAATCACCTCTCCCACTATCCACTGGTCCAAACCGCCTCTCCCAATGCTTGCTCGTTGGGTCACTCCCACTGCTTTCTCATTGGGTCACTTCCTCTCCCTTAGCACAATCACAAACCGCCTCTCCCACTATCAAACACTAGTCCAATCCGCCTCCCAAAACTCCAACTATCCATTGGTCCAAACAACCTCCCCCATTGCTTGCTTGTCGGGTCAATCCCACTGCTTGCTCATAGGGTCACTCCCTCTCCCCCGCCGTAATCAAAAAATGCCTCAGGTCTCAAGTTGAGAGCAGGTCACTCCAAATCGATAGCAGGTCGAGAGCAGGTCCAAACCACCTCCCCCACTGCTTACTTGTCGGGTCAATCCCACTGCTTGCTCATAGGGTCATTCCCTCTCCCCCGCCACAATCAGAAAATGCCTCAGGTATCAGGTTGAGAGAAGGTCACTCCAAATCGAGAGCAGGTCCAAATCACAGAGGGTTTATGGGTGTGGTTTATGAAATGCATATGGGCTTTTTCTATTTGTTCTATATATATTTTATATAATGTTTGTTTTTTTTTTTTTTTTTTAATTTGTTTTTAATTAAATATATATATATATATATATATATATATATATATATATAACAATTAAATTTTAATTGTTATATATAATGTTATATATATATTTAATTAAAAACAAATTAAAAAAACCATTGTTATATATTCATGTTTTAATTTTATTTATTATATATTCATTTTTTTTAATTTTAATTTGTTTTTTTTTGGTATATATAATGTTTTTTTTTAATTGTTATATATAATGTTTTTTTAATTATTATCTAATTGTTATATATATAATGTTTTTTTTTAATGTTTGTTATATAATCATTGCCATCATCATGATCTTGGTATATGTTGACCATTCTTAACTACCTCCTATAGCCAATTGGCTACTAGGGAAGATAAGGAAAATATGCACCCTTCCTCCTCATACTTTCAAGAAGGGGCTTAAAAAATATGGTTCATGCCAGGCTCTGAAAAGTGGAAGGGTCATTGCAAAGGATAAAAGGAATCACCAAAAACTCATGTTGACCTTAATGACTGTGGAAAGATATTTTAGGAATATTTTCTTCATTCATGTGAATTTGGCGATAACTAGAGCGAAGGTCGAGATCAATGAAGAATTTATCTCCATGTATCATATAAGAGATAATTAATGACTGGAATGAGAAATTTATCTTTCACTATCAAGAAGTTAAGAGATAAAAAATTGGGACATATGTGCCAAGTGACGTGTTTTTTAAGGACCATGACAACCAAAGAAGAGTACGGGTTGGTACTAGGATGAATGATAGCAATAGCTAAGAACAACGATACAATATTTTTAATTTCATATATTATTTTGTTCAAAAGTATGACAATATGATCACACATTGGATGGGAGGATATGATGAAGCAATGACATGCTATGATCATGCTCTCTCATTTGTAATTCCAATAAATCCATGGTGATATGACATAATCTTATTATCCATTCACACTGAGAACAATATCACGCCCACCCGTTTCAATGGAAAACATGTTAGTTTTCTCGGAGTAATCACCCATTTGAAGCATCACATTTTCACAACTTCCACCATATATCATAGATCTCCCATCAATAATCATTATCTAAAATTTCTTAGTAACAATGATTTCAATTGGTTTCTTGGGAAACTCAATGATGAATGAAATATGGGTGGTTCTGCCATTAATCAAGATAATGAATTTTCTCTTCTTGATATAGCCAACCATGTTTAACATTAATGAGGAGAATAAATACTAGTCAAATAGTTAAGGGAGATATAGGGTTCTTCACAGGGTTAGGAAGAAAAACTTCCTCAATGATGGGAGGGGATTCCTTTTGAGTTCTTCCATCAAGTTCATCATCATAAATGTCCTCAAATGTGTCCACAAATAATTGATGTTCCTTACATCTATGCTCAAGAGAATATTTTTCATTACAATTGTAGCATAGAACCTTAAGTTGATGTTCCTCCATTTTTTCCTATGCCAACTTATGGACCTTGAAAGGTGGAAGAGGTTGTTGAAGAGCCACCATAGTTGGGGAAAGGAAATGAAATAAAGTTGGGGATTTTGGACTAAGCATAGGATATAACACAGGCATGACAATAAATATTATTGTCCTCCAACCAAGTAGTAGGGTGGTTCACCTCTAAGTGGGATTTAATTTCCTCTTTAAGACCACTAATAAGGAATTGCTTAAAAAAAATCAATTAATTTTTATGAAAAAACAAATGAACTTTGATGACTCCTATAATGAATTTCATTAGGTAATAAAATATTACATTAAGGGAAAGTTAGTGCTTCATTTGATCGATCGAACCAACGAATCGGATCTGACCTGCCAAAATTGTTTAGAATTACTTCAGAAAAATGAGGCGTCATACTATTGGAAGGGTCGGAAAATGAGAAGTGATTCTTGGTTTCCATCTTGCTAACTAATTGGGTGAGAGAATAAACCATTTTTTGTATGTCCTCTATAGTTTACATGTTATGAGTGTTTATCATGGGACCATTAGGTCCATCAAAGAGGTTAGTGATGATTAATCCCAACACAATCAACGACCTAAGAGGATTTCATTGTGAGGGTCCATAAGCAATGGTACTAGCGAGTCCACAAAAAAATAAGTTATTTCAGAGTGAAACCATGATGATCAAATTACTCCTTGTTGAGTATCATTACATGGTTTTTAATGCTCCATTAATGGTTGGTGTCAGTCATTTTGAGTCTAGAAACCTTCCCACACCGTCAATGCATGCATCTAGTCTAACCATGCCAAATTTCAGTCCAAGCCAACACATATTTAAAAAATTTCAACGTTGGCCCCATGTATCACATTATTTACTTTATAGGTATGGTTTCTGATGCTGCAATGGTGAGTGTCATTCATTCGAGTCTTGAAACCCTCCCACACCGTCAATTCATGAGTCTAATGTCAGACTTCTGAATTCAAAAGAATCCGACGAGATCGCTAAACCATCGATGACAAACACCGTTGGTTTTTCTAGGTACTAGCTGTGTCGGATATCATATAACGATGATGATCATGATGAAGATCATGATGATGATGACGATGATGAAGATGACGACGATGATGAAGACGACGATGGCGATTATGATGATGAAGATGATCAATGATGATGAAGATATTGCTGATGATGATGAGGAAGATGATGATGATGATGATGATGATGATGATGATGACGATGATGCTGATCACAATGATGATGATGATGGTGGCTGTGATGACGACGATAAACATGATGCTGCTGCTGCTGATGATGATGACAATGATGAAGATGATGATGAAGAAGAAAAAGATGATGATGATGAAGATGATCACGATGACGGCGACGACGATGATGATGATGTTTGAGTCTTGATAATTGTGCATTTCCTTACTAAGATTCTCTCTGTTTCAAGAATAATTTAATATTCTCTACTAAATAGGGCCAACCACATGAAGGTGGAAGCTCTTATGGCCCCTTCCCCCCCTCACATCACTCTCAATTCCCCATAACCCGACAAAAATATCTATGTACAAAAACTTTAAATGTGTTTTTTGACATACTATATAACAAGCAATGTTTCTAATTATATCATACTGGAAAATGGAAACTCACTAATAAACAATTAATTTATTATTACTACATACCTTGTAAACCTCAATGGTCTTCATCATCTTCTTCATCTGAGTCATCGTCTGTACTATTATCCGATGATCTAGATTCAACATTGTAAGGATTGGCTATATCATCCTCGTCCTTGATGTTAGTTACAATCATCATGTCATCGTCGATATCATCTTCATGGACATTGTCTGATACATCATTTGATTCAATAAGTTCTTCGACATCTTCTTTAGGAACATGATCATCTAACTCATGTTGATCATGATCATCTTCTATGGCGTCTTCTTCTTCGAGAACATCTTCATTACCTTCATCTACGTTATACTTTACTGGCCTTCCCCTTGGATCGTGTCTCATAGCAAATGACCAACCCGCTCTACCTGGAACCTCAGAGAAAAATACCTGTTCACATTGGGATGGAAGAACATAGGGCTCTATTCCTGGCTCAAACAATCTTGTATTTACCATGGTAAATCCATTATCATGCTCAATTATTGTTTTATCGGGATCACGTTGATTCAATCAACACCTATACCATTTGACAACGAACAAAAATACCTTGAAGGAGTTAAAGTCATACTGAAGAATTTATTCCAGATACCCATAGTATCAATTTTCAGAGAGTTCTAGATGTCTGTCACTTCTAGAAGAAACATTGGTCACCTCAAAGACTGCAGATATCCCACAATCAGATGTTTTCTTCGTTTCATCCAACTTTTTGGTGCGATATCTACATCCATTGCACCACATAGCCTTATGGTGTTTTACCTACAACAAGCCATAGTACATGAAAATATTACATAATGATCCAATATTTATGATTAACTAGTGCATGATTATAATGCCATACAATGATAAAAATCAGCGTGATGTACAATGACAATATTTGGTACAAAAAAATAAATAGTGTGGTTTATTAATATGCTTACCTGCTTATCTTTTAAACCTCTTGCTAAATTGATTTCCCTTTGTGTTAGATTGGTGTCTCCATTGCGATGTGCAGCTTTAACCAATGAAGCCACACCTTCCCATGATATTCCATGACCAGATTGTTCACATCGTTCGATCCATACCTTCATCCAGTCAAGATTGTTTGCGATGTATAAATGAATTGCATCCCACTCTCGACCAACTGTTTCATGATGATAATAAAATTAAAATTCAATACAAATGTATAATCAATTAAGATTAAAGATAGAATATGTATGATTTTATATATACATAAAAATCACCAATCAAATGTGTTATGTTACCTTTCACCTTCCTCGATCTACCTTTCCCCCTGGGGTACTCCCCTTCAAAATTGTTATTGGATTTCGGATCACAAATGTGACGTAAATTGAGCTTTGACACTAATTTAGGAAGATATTCACTAATATACAGCATGTTTTCGTATACCATATATCCCTCCATCATAGAACCCTCAACATATGCTCATTGTCTGACCAAACCCTTCATAAATTTCAAGTGCCTCTCAACCATCCACATGGACCTTGAGTTCACAGGGCCACACAGTTCAATCTCCTCAACTTGGTGTATGAGGTAGTGTTCCTGTGCATTGAAAAATGTCGAAGGTAGATGCTTCTACATTTCACACATGAGACGAGGAATTTCTCTCCTCCAATACTTTATGTCTTCTTTATGGAATTCTTTAGATGACAACCATATACAAGTGACATGACAAGTACCAAATCAAGAGATTAAAGGAAAAAAACATTATATTACGTAACATGGATTAGAGAACGAAAATCAAATATAAGTTCTATGTTGAATTGAAAAAACACTAAGCGCATGGAAAAAATCACCACTTACCTCATGTACTTCCCGAGACTATATATTATTTGCTTGACATTGTTGTCGAAGTTGTCTGGGATAGAGAGAGGTAGAACATACTGTAACAATAATATACAAATAAATGCATTTTATCAACAAAGAGTAAACAAACCAAAAATGTACCAACCATATTCACTGGAGTAGGAAAAAAATAAAAATCCATACCATAATAATTACCTTCATGAAGACATGCCAATCGTGAGTTTTCACCCCCGCGAAATCACCTTTCTTTGTTATGATATTCTTCATGTTCACACAAAATCCGGTGGGAAATTTAATTTTTCGAATGACTTCTTTTACAACATTACTTTGTTGGTCCGTTAACATCCATGGAAGTGAGTTGATATTAATTTGCTCTCTATTGCTATGAAATTGAATGACGTCTTTCATTGCATGGTTGCTACCTTGAATGTCTTTGCAAATTTTGACAATTTTTTCTTTGTCACTCCTTCCATCCAATATTCGCCATAATGTTTCGGTCACATTATTTCCGATATGCATTGTATCAAATAGATGAGCAATTTGTAGGTGCTCATAGTAGGGCAACCTACTAAATTGTATAGGATAACTTTTCATTCCTCGTGGAAGCCCATTGATGCCTTGATCATGATCACGTGAACGACAATCATGAAATTAGATAAATCAATGTCAATTACAGTAAACAACACACAATATAAAAAAAAATATAACATAACATATACGATGATTCATAATTATACGTACCTTGACGATTTCTATTATATTGCAACTTCCATAGGCAAGGTGTCATTCTCTACGGTTTTAATGCAGTCTCTTTCTTGCCGTTGAACAGATGTTTTTCGGTAGTTCGATACCGGTGATTCTTAGAGAGGAAGTGCCTATACTCATCAAACACCTCCTTCCCTAAGCTTTTTGAACGACAAGATTTGATCTTAGGACCACAAACTGGACATGCAAATTTCCCCTTTGTCTGAAGACCTACATAAAGGGATGGAATATCTATGTCAATTATAATTATATACAAAATGACTGGATTATTTTGAAAAACATGCGTGCGTAGTATATTAACTAGTTCATAAAATTAAATGCAAATAAAGTGGAACTTATAATTACATACCGCAAAAATGGGTTAACCCTGGGGCATCATGTATTGTCCATACAAGCATTGCATGGAATTGAAATTGCCTTTGTCGTATTGGTCTAGATACATCATACATAGTGATGCCATTCCATAACTTTAGTAGCTCGTCAATAATAGGTTCGATATATACATTCATATCTTTGACTTGGTACTTACCTGATTGATTTGAACATATAAAAAATATAATTATGAGACGTACCATTTAGATATATAAACCATATTGCACAATTGAAAAACATTAAATACATATATGACATTATGCGGCAAAATACGACAAATGAGATACAATAGAATTATGAATATGTTCTTTTTTGCTTGACCGTACTGGAGCAAGACCGTCTATTTCATCAAAAAATAATAATTGAAGGTTGGTTCCTTTGAGCTTCTTCAAAGAGAAATTTCAATTGTCGTTCAGCTTCCCCAACCCACTTGCTGAGTACATCTGCCCCCTTTTGCATATAGAAGTTAACCTTTTGTCCTGCCTTACATGCCAAAGCCCTTGCAATCAATGTTTTCCCTATTCCAGGAGGGCCACACAATAAAACACCCCTTGGAGGGGTGATGTGGTAATTGGCAAAGAAATCAGGATAGAGAGAGGGAAAAACACCATTTCTTTCAGTGCATCAATGTAGTCAGAAAGACCACCAATGTCATCAAAACTCAATGTCTCCTCAACTTGCAGAGGTTGAATGTCAGCTCCACCTTTAGAACTTGGACTTGCAGTTTGTGCTCCTGTGACTCCAGAACCAATAGGATCACCCTGATGGCCCCACCCAGAAGCTGCCACATGCAAACCCCATGCAGTTGTGCTATTCATGTCCAATCCACCAGAAATCCATTATAAACATGATGAGATTGTCTTCCAAGGTTTTTGAGGGTATTGTTTACCTTTTGGTGCATGGTGTATTGTAAACTAGTAGTTTATCTCATGAAAACCTTTTGACAATGACTAACATATGGTGCCATATGTTGTGGTTCATGTGGAATAGCCAAATTTATGAGCACAAAAGGAAACTTTATGCCATGCATCTCCTAGCTGTGTTTTTTTTCCTTGTATTTTGTCTATCAAATGTCGACTTCATCCTTTTATATCATAGCTACAATTTTTATTTATGTTGGATCTATTGTTCAATCTACATTTTTCATGATTTGGAAGGATCTACAGAGCCTAAAAACCCTTACTCTGAAATCCTGAATTAGTCAAACAGTAACTTCCATTGAGTGGGATTGATGTTTCAAAGTTACAAATTGATGAAATTGTAACTTAAATTGAGTGGGACTGTAGTTTCAAATTTGAGATGAAAAATATGTCAAAATTACCCAAAAAACTACTATAAATACAAAAAAAGAAAGATATTTTGTTAACACATAACCCAATCCCTTCTTGACATAATATATTGGTTTCAATATTGCTACCACTCAAGGATGATATACTTGACAACGCAGGTATGTTTCACACATTGAAATCCGAATCAGCCATAGTCGACCATTTCCCCCATATCAAGCTAACAATTGGCTCAATTTCATAACAACTTGTTGCATAGAAGATGATACTGATTATTATACATTCTGCTGTTGTGATTTAATATTTATGTGTTTGTATAACTAGCACTTTAGGTTCCATTATTTTTATAGGAGCTTAACCTGTCTTAGTTTCCTAGCTGATAGGGTTTTGAGTGCAGATCTAACTACCATGTAATGAAAATTTAACATAAATTACCATAGCATAAATATTAGAAATAAATATCAAAACATGTATCGTGTATCCACAGAAAAAGATGGATCAAACAAGACATTCTTTAAGGGAAAAAACAATAATTGTAATAAAACATATTTTTTTTAACACAAACGGATAAGATTTTTTATATATTAAAAAAAGATGAAACAGAGATATATAGTGTAAGATCAAACCTGCTCCCAAAAATGAAGCTACCAATATTTTACCATCATCTTTGACCAACTAGCAGAATGATCTACGAACATAATCCCTAGCTAAGTACCGAGGTGCCTTTCTCGAGAATTTCTTACAGCGTTTGAAATTGCCTACTGATAAGCGGGGAAAAATTGACAGAGAAACTAAAAGTCTTGAAGCATTACATATTGCTTCCTATGGACATAAAGGAAATACAGTATGACCAAAAAATGAATAAACCAAAAGAGGACCTGAACCAGCCTTCGAGCTTTAGTTCTCTGCTTCCTTGCCTCCACTTTTTCCACTGAGAATCACAATTTCCTGCCTCAATTCCCTAATATCCATGCACATATAGTCTATCTTGGCTTCAATTCTCTTAGTGATGTCATGAATTTCCCTGATTTGGGCATCCAGATTGTAGGGGTAACCATTTTCCAAATCTGCAACTAGATTGTCTACCTTATCTCCCAATTTTTTGATGCGTTCGCAGGCCTCCCGATGAGTTGACTATTTCGAAGCTGACAGGTGCTGCAAATTCCTTTTGGTCTCAACGTTCTCATTTCTCAGCAATCGAACTTGGGCATCTAAAATCTAGAGGTGATCATCAACCACACTTAGGGAGGCTGAAATGCCATGAATTTCTTTCGAGCCACCACTGGCCAAGTCCTGAGCCGATGCGCATGGCTGCAGACATGTCGAACCTTCCTGAACCTTTGCACCAAGAGATGATGCTTTTTGGGATTGATTCTGCTGAGACAAACAAACTCTGTATCCTGAACCTGCTCACTTTGCTACAAATGAACCGGGCTAGCTTGACCACCTGGACATGAGGGGTATCGCTTCCTGAAGTCCATAAAAAAATTGCCAAGGCGAGGGATGGTTTTCTTACGGTAGTTAAGGGGATCTGCCATCTTCTTATACACGAGATAGCTAGAATGACACCAAACTTCTCTGTGACCATCGTTAAATAACCATTATCCTTGAAAATCACCTGAATTCATTGCTTGCATGCTTCCCATGTGAAAGCCATGTGGTTTAAGCGTGCGATCGTCCATCACATCGAGAATTCGTAGTGGGTTATGGACTATGTAAAAAATTTGATAAACCAAATTTTGAATAATTATGGCATGCCCAAGTTTCCATCCCGGGAGAAAAAAAAATCTAAGAGATGATAAGATGAGGAAAACCGGGAAGAGATTAATAAACTTAAATTATCTTATGTTTATATCAATGGATTTAAATTAATAAAAATGGATGTGCAAAGATCTTCTAGCTAAAGGGCATTAAGGAAACCACATCGTTTAAGGATGTGTTATTAGGTGAGGTTAGCAAGTCAAAGTAGATGGGGGGTGTAGGAAAAGAAGGATCATAGGGAAAGGAAGGTACAACAGGAAGATCATAGAATACAACCATAAGCGAGGATAAGGATAGGAAAGGAAAGAACCATGTGGGAGGATAACTGGAAAAATTGGAAGAAACTACATAGAAGAAACAGAAAATCATGCAATGATTGGAAAGTTCATGGGGATCTAACCCTCAAAGAAAGCCGTAATATGGTGGATCAACTCGTGATGGAATACAAAGGGGAAAGTTAACCTGAAACTGGGATCCAAGGGCTTTCCTACCATTGTTTTCACAATTATTGAGGAAAGGAGGGAATCTTTGAAGAATGCCATCTTTCTTTAACTCTACAAGCTTGCATCCATGCTTCTAGATAGAGAAATTCATCTTAGAAAATGAGGGCTTCATGTCAATGCCTGCATGGGTTCATTTTTACTCTCTTCCACGATAATTTTGGGACAAAGAAGCCTTATCAAGAATAAGCAATACATTTGGTAAGTTTGTCGAAAACATCCAAAATAACAAGGATTGGTAAGTATATTACATATGTTAAGATATGTGTCTATATGAATCTATTTGGGGCCCTACCTAAATATTTTTGTATCAACTTTCAAGGCCTGGAATGGAACCAAGATTTGGTTTATGAACACATACCCTCAAGTGTAGATAATGCCATGAACATGACCATTTATTGATTGTCCACTATATATTATCATTCACACCAAGTTATATGAATAAAAGACTCAAAAATAGGGTTTTTTAAAAGTCCCAAGCAAAAGAAAATCAAGTAAGTAACCAGTAGTTAAGGAAATATTTACTGCTCCCAAGATAAATAACAACTTCTAATGATTCAAAGCATGATGGTCAAGAGTTGAGGACAAGGGAGGCAGTTAAAGAGGCGTTGATCTAGATGCAAGCATACCAGGAAGATTCCAAACATATGAAAAATGATTCGTAACCTCAACTCACCCAACTACAAAAGAAAAAATAACTCACTACCTCAACTACGGAAGGAAAAGAATCTCAACTCCAAAGCAACAAACTTAATCCCCCGGAATACCTAGAAATGGATTCTAAAAGAGGGGCAAAAACCAACTTCGAGGATGAGGACCTTCACCAGAATGAAGAAATGGATGTAGGAGGTGGATCTACCGGCCCTCTTAAAAATATATTGTGAATCCCATCTCACAAATATGTCAAAAGAAGACCTGCAAGAATTTAAATAAGAGCTAGTGAAAAGCAAGAACAAGACGTGCTCCTCTTTGCAAAGACAAGGGAAACCATCAAGATTGGGTGACAACATTGTTCCATTTAATCCTACAAATAAATCAAGATTAGAGGAGAAGAAAAGAGGAAGAAAAACTAGAAAGAAAAAAATTTCAATAAGAGGAAGCCTAGTTGCTAGATTCAGAAAATATTATCTCGCTTAAGGACAAATGCTTCCTTTCACCCCCTAAAGTTTAATTATGAAGATCATGTAGGAACATTTGATGGGTTAATGTTAAAAGCAAGTATAGGATTCTTAAGAACATAATCCTCAAGGATAATATTATTATATGTATGCTTTAGGAAACAAAATGTACTAAGGAAATCATGAAAGATGTGGTTGTGAGATGATGGAAAGGTTGTGACTCCACAACAACAAATGATGAAGGTTTCTCTTAAGTCCTGACCATTCTATGGAATATGACCCCAGTAAATATAGAAAATATAATTAAAATAGAATGATAATTAAAATAAACAAATTCAAATTAAAATTTTAAAAAGAATGATAATTTCACTTATATCTTGTTGCCCAATTTCTTTCTAGAAATTTCAACATTTCCTATGTCTGATTCTATTTAATGGAATACTATCTTTTCCCTAGTCACTTGTTGCCATTGGATCTTTTTTGTTGTAAATCTTCCCAGAGGATGGATCCATCACATCATTACATCCATCCTTATATCTGTTAAGATTTAATATGCTAAGACAGAAAATAGCAGCATTACATTCCATTTCACAATAATAGCATATACAGGATCACTGAAGAAACAACAAGCACAGCATAAACACAAGAGACACAGATTTATCCTGGGAAACCCTCATGGGGTAGAAAACCCAGCAAAGCTTCCTCAATATAGATGACCAGCAAATACAAAATATGTAACCCTGAGCATAAGCTCCTCCTTCTCCATAGCAGACCTCTCTCTCATAAGTGCGCCACTCTTAAGTGAGTGTGTGTGTGTGTGTTAAATGAGGAATACACCTCCTCTATTTATACACTACTTCGACTTGTCTTTTACACGATCTACAACATCTGGATCATCTCGATCTACAACATCTGGATCATCACGATCTACAGCATCTGGATCATCACGATCTACAGCATTTGGATCATCACGATCTACAGCATCTGGATCATCACGATATACAACATCTGGATCATCTCGATCTACAACATCTGGATCATCACGATCTACAGTATCTGTATCATCACGATCTACAGCATCCAGATCATCACGATCTACAACATCTGGATCATCTCGATCTACAGCATCTGGATCATCACGATCTACAGCATCTGGATCATCTCGATCTACATCATCTGGATCATCATCTCGATCTACATGGTCAGCAACATCATCATCTAGATCAACACGATCAGCAGCATCGTCATCTAGATCATAAGTATTAGTATCCACACCAATACAAGTATACACATCATCAATACAAGTATCCTCATCAATACAAGTATACATACAAGTATCCTCATCAATACATATCATCAATACAAGTATCAATACATCAATACAAGTATCCTCATTAGTCATAATAGCAGCATAACCTGCAACACACACGATCATATTATAGGATGATCAATCCTGCTCTCTTTAGGACATAGGTCCATGGATGATACAATCCAGATCAAGTTCCAGGATGATCAATCCTTATCACTTTAAGACAAGTCTCATGTCTAGGGACGATGCAATCCCATCACGTACATTTTGAACCCAGTTCACGGACGATGCAGTCCTCTCACGTATATTTTGAACCCAGTTCATGGACGATGCAGTCCTCACGTACATTTTGAACCTAGTTCACGGATGATGCAGTCCTCACACGTACCTTTAAGACAAGTCTCATTTCTAGGGACGATGCAATCCCATCACGTACATTTTGAACCCAGTTCATGGACGATGCAATCCTCACACGTACCTTTAAGACAAGTCTCATGTCCAGGGATGATGCAATCCCATCACGTACATTTTGAACCCAGTTCATGGACGATGCAGTCCTCACACGTACCTTTAAGACAAGTCTCATGTCTAGGGATGATGCAATCCCATCACGTACATTTTGAACCGAGGTCCAGGGACGATGCAGTCCTATCTTCAATTCTCGGAGACATCAGTCTATGGATCAATTATGGGACCTAAGTCCAGGGAAGATACAATCCCCTACCTGTTCATTTAGGACTTCATTATCGGAGACCCAGTCTACGGCTCAATTCTGGGACTGAAGTCTGGGGAAGATACAATCCCCCACCTGTTCATTCAAGACTTCATTCTCAGAGACATCTTGTCTATGGCTCTCTTTAGGACTGAAGTCCAAGGATGATCCAATCCTCACATGTCCACCAAGGACTTCATTCTCGAAGACACACGTCTACGGCTCTCTTTAGGACTGAAGTCCAGGGATGATCCAATCCCCTCATGTCCACCAAGGACTTCATTCTCGAAGACATACGTCTATGGCTCTCTTTAGGACTAAAGTCCAGGGATGATCCAATCCCCTCATGTCCACCAAGGAATTCATTCTCGAAGACACACGTCTACGACTCTCTTTAGGACTGAAGTCCAGGGATGATCCAATCCCCTCATGTCCACCAAGGACTTCATTCTCGAAGACATACATCTACGGCTCTCTTTAGGAATGAAGTCCAGGGATGATCCAATCCCCCTTCTTTCTCGGAGACACCTGTCTACGGTTCCTTTTAGAACATGTGTTCAAGGATGATGCAATCCCCTTGTCACCTTAGACCCTGTCTAAGGACCATCCACCAAACTCTATGTCGGCATCACCAATATAGGTATCCACATCATTGACCTCACTGTTGATGCGGGCAATCTCATCATAAGTGATCACATCGCTCCCCCTTTCGAGGAGGGTCCTTCTGAACTATTTTAAGTTTGTCTCGAAAAACTTTACTTGAGGTAGAGGTTTGGTTAGTACATCGGATTGGTAGAGGTTTGGTTAGTACATTGGTAACTTGTTACAAATTCGAACTTTAATTCTTTTCTGCACCATATCTTGTATATAGAAATGTCAGATCTCTATGTGCTTTGACTTATCATGGAACACTGGATTCTCTGCCATTTTGGTACAACTCTGTTTGTCACATAGGATCACAGTTGGGTCCATTTTTATGTCAAACAATTTTGAAGCCATACCGCTTCACAACTAGCAGAGCAAGTAACCATATATTCCGCTTGTGCTGAGAGCCACACTAGATTGCTTCCTGCTAAACCACGAGATCATGGCTGATCCTCGACAATAACATCCTCTTGATGTGCTCTTCCTGTCTGATACAATTTCTGACCAATCATCATCTGTGTAGCCATCTGAATTCATGATCTCTAAGATAACATAGATCAAAGTCTATCATATCCTTTAGGTACCTCATCACATGCTTTGCAACTAACAGGTGAACACATCTAGTTTCCACTAGATACTGACTCAAGGTGTTCACAGCAAAGCATATATCTGACCTAGTATTCGTTAGACACATCAATGACTCAATAATTTGTCTGTACATAGTTATATCCACTAGCTCTGATGAGTCATCTGCTAACAACTTCAAGTTGGAATCCATGAGAGTGGCCATTCCAACACATCAAGTCCTTTTAATATTTCTCAGCATACTTTCCCTGGTTGAGAAAGATTCCTTCTGAGCCTTGCCATACTTCCAGACCTAGGAAGTAATGCATCAATCTAAGATCTTTCATTTTCATTTCTGCAGCCATCTTCTTCTTTCTTTTCATGATCTGTTTCTCATTCCTTGTCAGAAAGAGATCATTGTCATACAATAATGGTATGATAGGTTCATCATCCACAACCTTAAGGTAAAGGTTAGGAATAGCTTTACTTCTGGTAAAGCCCAAGCTTTGTCAAGAAGCTGTCAATTGTCCATCATTCACACTCTGCATTGAGTGATCTTCTGCATATCTATCTATGCCATCTCTCGTCAGATGAGTTTACTGATATGAGCCTCAAAATCATTCGAACTCTGTGGTGAGTTCCTTCTTGCATCCATGTCATATGTGTATAGAAGCCATATTCAACCTTGTAGCAAAGGTTGAGATCCACATTGTTGTGTCCACTATATGTCAGTTAATTCAAACTTAACATGCAGAGTGCTAAACATAAATTATCAACCCGAGGAAGTCTTTTATTTCAAAGCTATCGTGCAAAATATATGCAAGTACAATTTCTACCTGACATTGTTATCTATTGGTATGCAATCGAAACTATTTGTAAACTAAGTCAAAACTGCTTGAAAAGAAATCAATACTCAAACCTATTCATAAATCAAACTGTAAATCGAATACACTTCAAATAAGATCTATTCCTATGAAACAAGATCTGATTACGTACATCTAAAGAATTGTTATCTAAAGAATTGTTATGTTGGCCAACGATTTACCAAATGAATTATCAACACAACGATTATGACAGATCTAATGAATGAAAGCATACAACTATCATAAGCTTAATGAATGAAAGCATAAACAAAATAATAAGCAGATCTAAACAATAACACACTTACAATTAACACTACCAGCATCTGCTCAGGGAAGAGGGCCCTTCCTCCACTGAGCAGATCTGGATCTCCACAATGAAAGTCTACAACTCCAGAATTAAGAAACTGCCAGCATGTATTATCATAATGGAAGAATTACAACAGATCTGGATCAAATCCTACATCATAACATTGTGTTCTCTCCTATCTGCATCTTCTATCCTGCCTAATCTATCATGCTTAATCTCTATCAATCTATCCCCCCTTCTCAATGAGATTGATTACATATTTATACATAAAATTATCTCATGAAAATGAAGAACTGAACCCCCAGCTTGTGATCTGCAACAGCTGGAACACGGCCGTAACTGTTGGCAACTTTGGAGCCGGCCGCAACACCAAATCTGGAAAATACCCTCTCGAAGAACCACCTGCATAGCACAAACCGTACCTTGTTTGGGCGATTTCCTCGAGAGTCAGGTAAATGAGGATGTTACGCACAAAACCCATGTCTCAGATTTTTGAGATTCGTTTCCATCTTTCCGAAAATCAAGATGCGAATCAAGGTGTTCTTATGTGGCATGCGTTTTTGGTTAAGGCTGTAACAGCTGGCTATGAGCGTCCTGTACGTGACAACTCACTCCACAAACCATCATTAGTAAAATTATGCATAATAGTCTTTTAATTCATCAAAGATAAAAGAAAATAATCACTATTAACCACTTAAAACATCAATGGAAGTAGCAGGCTGTTCAACACGCAGCTACAACAAATGAATGAAAAATGGAATGATAAATGAGAAATAATGGTAAGAAAATGGATGAAAGGTATGCCGGTAAGTGATGAAAAATGGACAATTCCAGGGCCCAACACACATCACCCATGATGATCATTAAGCTCATCAATTGACTACCAATCCTGGGTACCCATACGGAACCTGATTCACACTTCTTCTTTAATTACACCATTAAGATAACGGTCTTATCTATCCATTTGGAGCAAACATCTTGTCATGATTCTCTTCCTCTTTCTAAGAGAATCTTCTAGCAATGAGCCTTCTTTACTTTGTTTGATTTGTAAATCTTCTTGTTGAATATCCATCACTTGTTCGGTGTTCATCATTCTTCATGATCTTTCCTACATATCAAAATGAAGTAAATGATTAGTAATACTTCATAATCATGAAATCATGCATACAGATATCATTTACATAGTTATGCAACTATCTTGACCAATACTTTGGCACAACACTTTTCCATATCCTGTATGCATACAGTGGCTATCTAGATGCCTTCCATCTCTACCAGAACATACTATCGAGAGTGTGCACAGCTCTCAGCATGTCAGCAAAGAGGTTTCATTTTAGACAAGCAACAATGGAATGTTTGTCCAACTTACCAATCATATACATATTAGTAGTATATTGTTCAATGCTCTATGAATGTTTACACTCAGCATGATATATTCTAGGAATACAAATATGCATACAAGCAATATCATTTACTATTTGAAATAACAACTCAAATACTTATCTTTTATGTTTGTGTGGTTGCCTCTCGCTTGATCTTCTATATGGCTTTTGAACTTCTATTCATTCTGTACCACAGTGCATGCTCAAGTGTGCACTAGTGTCATCCTCATGATCTCATACACAAACATACATTCATTAGTATATTCTCAATATTATCAAAAACATTATAATTCTAAATAATCTTAAATATGTATAGTCATGATCATTAGTATTCAGGGTTTTAGGGAAGTCTTCTTTTACTCATGCATATTCTTGTTTGATCATGGGACTCTTCTGGTTAGTTAAATCATCAATCAAGATAAGAGACATAATGTGCATAAACCCTTGATTAACTTTATGAATAAGCATAACCAATCATACCAAGTATACTTATATAAGGGATCCTAACACAAGGTAAGATTCTAACATGACATAGGAAAACATACCTGGATTAGAATACCTGCTTAGTTATGTCTAACATACCTAATCAATATCTTCTTTGTTCTCTTCAATGATTTAGAGATCCTATGCTGGAACCTGCATATCTCATAAGTTAAGCATAATAGAACAAAGTCGTACATACCTCGTAAGTAGAACTTATATGTGATCAAAGATTATGTTGTCATGGTCATGGAACTTGATTTGTCTTTCGTGATGTACCTGTATCTTGTTAGCAGACAACATCAACCTCATACAACACCATAATTCATTAGTACAATCATATAGCCCTAATCAATGAATGTCTTCGATCATTCACATGCATTCATACTGTTACTAGGGTGATAAGACAATTCTAACATTAATCAAGATTGTACTAATAAATAATATGAAGACAAACACATTATGAACTTAATCAGGAATCAGATTTCAAGACATACCTGAATCTCCTTAAGTCATACCTGTCGAGACTTCTTGTAGTCTTCTTATGTAAGGCCTTAGCCTCAAATCCCCCTGAAACTTGATCTGGAGCTTGATTAGGGTTTGTTAGAGCAACCCTAAAAATTCAATCTTTGACTTTCACACTTCTGAATGGATGGAAGGATGTGTCTTCCTGAGCTAATCAAACTAGCATACTTCAATTTTGAAATCTCCAAAATTTGACCCCTCAAAATTTTCCTTCGAAACTTCTGGATCTTTTGGACAGGATCCCGAACTAGGGTTTGATGAAGCCCACCCTTCTGCGCAATCAAAAGGTTCGACCCAAGGCTCTAAACTCTTATTTTTTTGAGGAGCTTCCAGCCGTGGTTACAGACTTAAAAAATTCCAACTTTTGCTGAAGCCTTAATTTTCCATCTTTCCGATCAAAATCCCGAACTGGGGTTTGATCAAGCCCGGTCTTCTACCCAACCAAAAAATTCGATCTTAGTCTCTAAATTTTGATTTTCCTGAGTAGCATTCAGCCGTGGATTCCGATTCCAAAAGTTCTAACTTTCTTCAAAACCCTAAATTCTGGAAGCCATGAATAAAGGTGCTCCAAAAATAATTCTGTTTTGACATAAATATGTACCTGATTGTTTCTGCTGTAACTCCAAATTTTTTGCTCCACAGGGTCTGAAAAATTTTTCTGTGGTATCCTGACTTGTCATCTTTCCATCCCGATAGGTCTGACCTCAATTGGGTTTTCTGAGAGAGAGTTATGCCAAGTGTCCCATTGTGACCTGTTTATGGGATAAAACAGGAGAGTGAACTTGTATGGAGTGCCACGTGTCACTGGTTCAGATTCGGCCTCTGAAAAAGTTTCCTGAGATATTATAGTCTGTGTACTACCTATCACATTTGACGAAATTTCATTTGGAGCTTCCTAGCCCAAGTTATGACCTTTTTTCTTAGGTCACCTGATTTTGACTGAGATCTGGAAGAGGCAGAAACCCTAACTTGTACTGATCATAACTCACAAAGTACAACGAATTTGAGGGTTCCCTTTGGACATAAGGTACCTGGGGATGTTATATACGACCTGTAAACGTTTCAGATCCTGATCCTTAGCATAAATGGATGTATAGCGAAAGTTCCACGATGACTGGTTTTTGCTATGTAAAACCCAAACCTTCAAATTGTCGCAAGTGAAGCAAGTGTCGTAAGTGCCTTACATTGCCTTCCTTCAGCTTAGCTCTGATACCATGTTAAGATTTAATATGCTAAGACAGAAAATAGCAACATTACGTTTCATTTCACAATAATAGCATATACAGGATCACTGAAGAAACAACAAGCACAGCATAAACACAAGAGACACAGATTTATCCTGGGAAACCCTCATGGGGTAGAAAACCCAGCAAAGCTTCCTCAATATAGATGACCAGCAAATACAAAAGATGTAACCTTGAGCATAAGATCCTCCTTCTCCATAGCAAACCTCTCTCTCATAAGTGCGCCACTCTCAAGTGAGTGAGTGTGTGTGTTAAATGGGGAATACACCTCCTCTATTTATACACTACTCCGACTTGTCTTTTACACAAATCATGTAGGCTCGTATTTAACCATTGGGTTAAATACCCCATTACAACTGACTGGGCCGACCCCTCTAGGGTGGTCTAATAACCCTTTGACCCACATAACACATACAGGTCCGACCCCCACTAGGGAAGTCTAATAACCCAAGTTACCACATTCCGACGGAGGAATAAACCTCTCCGGATATACAATAAGATCTTCACGGAGGAATGAATCATCTCCGGAATAATAAAGTACAAATATAATATTCTTTGAAGTTACAATATCTCAACAATATCCATCAATGGCAGACCTATCTATTCTGGTCATGTTATCAGATGCCAATGTGTCATTTCGATGTTAACGAGTGCCCGACAATTTGCTTAGGTAATCGGGAGGCCTCTTCTGTTCATTTGATAGAGATGTGTTAGAATTCCCTTACACAATTTAGATTATTAAGATTTATTTAAGCTGAATCTCTAACTTCTATCATGATGACACTTATTGACTCAACATGTAGACTAAAAAACTTAATTGATACACCTATGTGAAACTCTACATTGAATGCTTGCAATTCTTGAGGTTTTCATCTTTTGGTGACTATGCACAATATCACAATGTCATGCTTAGGCTTGCTAAGGTTTGAACAATGTCATGCATTTTACTCATTAGAAGTAGAAGAAAGTTATTGTTGGGTTCATTTAATTTGAAAGAGTAGTTATAGTTTGAAAGAACTCTCTCCTTACCTTAGCTAGAATTCATTGAAAGGAAAGGCTTATTTGATTCATATTCATTTGCATGGTTTGAGTCAGTCATCACACCACGAGTTGCACTTCCATCACTCGACTGAGTAATACAACCATTAAAACTTAACTCGCTAATTCAACACACTTTAACCTCGCTTGAGGATAAAAATAATTTAGTAGATAGGTAGGACATCGAGGATAGGCATCCAAATAATTTCCCCTTGTCATTTTCATCTGAAACATAGTTGTTGTCCTCTAGTATTTATTGACACGATCATCGACCAGTTTGTGGAGGGTCCTCCCATTTTTTTGGGGGCAAGCTGCGAGGACAGGTTCCGGATGGACTTTGTGGAATGTTGCACTCTTCTTAGCTCCTAAGGATATATATCCATTGTCTTCCTTGTACTCTACCGTATAGGTGATACAGGGGCTCAAAGCCAGAAGTGCCAGTTAACCTTCTCCGACGTGTCATGAACGAGGTAGCCTAGTAACTTTTCTTCTAGGGCTCTTTTACCCAAGATCCCTTTCGTTAGAGGGATAGCCTTCCACTTTGGTCTCTCATTCCGTATTGTTCGACTTGGATTTCATCACCTTTCGAAGGATATGATTTGTCGAGATCTCCAAATCCTAGTTAGGAAGTTTGCTTTCTATTTCACCTTTTTAGAGGGTCTTTTTCTTTTTAGTGCTGCTTGTTGGTATTCTGGCCACTTTTGTTTCAGCTTGCTTACTGTGACACCAGTCCCAGCATAGTTTTTTGAGCTTGCTTTTTTGTCATGTGAGCCTTGTCTTTTCCTAGCTCCCCTTCTGCACGCTCAGTTGCTTTAGGGTTTTTGAGTTCTTACATGGTCAGTTACCAATTATCTGATGATGTGTGATGTCCTCTTCTCCTAGGTCCTCGAGATGGTTGAGTTAGATGGTCTTCTCAAGGGACTGGACACCCCTTGATGGAACCACTAATGATTGACCTTAGGAGTAGTCTAGAGGACCATGTGATCACATCATCCATGTACACTTTTCATTTTATTGTGATGATGGAATTTCAGGTTATATGGAACACTGGTACATTTGAGAGAGAGATTATTGGTTGTACCCCACCTTGGTTGATTGACTTTTGGTCCTTTCATTTTGTTGATAATATTTTTGTGGTACCTTGCCTCTTACATTTTGGGTCTTTTACTCATCTTTGGTTATCTTTTGATTTGTACCACCTTTTATGTTTTTGGTGATCTTATGGGTACTATGGTAGTTTGTCCACATTTGAGGTACACCCCCTTTGTCCAAATTCTTATGAGTCTTTATACCCACTTCGTACCACCCTCCAAACCTTAGTGAGGAAGATTGCTTGCTATCATACCTTTTAGAGGTCCTATTTGAGTTACAAGAGGTAGTTACATGGAGCTATTGCATATAAGAGGTAGTTACAAGGAGCTATTGCATATATTTGACATTATTTGACCTTCCATCTATTTGGCATGTCAAATAACAGGTATTTACAAGGAGCTATTGCAATATATATTTGACCTTATTAGTACCTTCCCCACAATGGTTGATTTACTTTTGGTCCTTACACCCTGTTTTTTATTGGTCTTGTGGTACCTTGTCCTTTAATTTTTTTGTGGTACCTTGCCTCCTACCTTTTGGGTCTTTTACTATTCTTGAGTTTTCTTTTGATTTGTACCACCTTTTATGTTTTTGGTCTTATGGGTATAACTATGGTAGTTTGTCCACATTTGAGGTAGTGCACCCCCTTAGTCCCAAGGGAGTATGATTCTTTATACCCACTCTTTTCTTTTAGACTTGTACCTTACTAGTTGGTCTTGGTACCCTTTGGTTGGTCCTTGTACCTTACTGGAGGCCGTGAGTCTCTTTGGCCTCAGTCTACTGGCTGTCAGCTCATCTTTATTGTGATTGTACTGATCCTTTTGAATGTCATTGACTTTCCTTGATTGACCGTACCATAGCCCAGTCATCTCTCTCTCTCTGGTTTGTACTAACCCTATAATAAGGTCACTTGATTCCTAGAGTTGGCTGGCCTCTAAGAGGCATAGTCATTTCTGAAAGTAACTCTTCTGAGTATATTACAGGAAACGTCTACACCCAGGTAATCAATATGTGTTGGTAAGACTTAAGTAATCAAATTGTTAACAAGAGAATATTTGACACATAAGTATGTTGTTAATTTGACTGAGGCATTCTTGACTTTTTAACAAGAGAATATTTGACACAGAAGTATGTTGTTAATTTTTAACACGCAATCCTGAAAGCAAGCGAACCTGAAACAAGCGAGCCTTGAGCAAGCGAGCCCCAAGCAAGCGAGCATAGAAGGTCGAAGCGGAATCCAGCGGGCCCATAACCCACAAGTAAACATGGAAATCTCTACTTGGACCGGAGGAAAACATCAGATCTATACTATTAATGATAATATGAGTTGGTTGGATTATATGCAAACATGGAAACCTAGGTGGGAGTTGAGACATACTGAAGTATTAGATGCTAACTTATAGGGATCTGAAAAAGTGCTTAAAGATAGACTTCGGGGGGTTCCTTTTCCGTAGGAGTTTAACGAGCCTGGGAAAGTGATAAATCGTAACTCGGTAACTTATTCTCATAGTTTCAAGAGCACAAGAAAGAACAAAGAGTAAGCTCATCATAATAAAATAATCACAATCTAACAACTCCAAAATAATGACAAAACATTCAAGGGGTTGTTCATATCTGAGATGACCATTATAATACGAGAATGGCATACAAAGAACACCTAACAACTCTTGCACACTTGAAAACTAGGTCAAAAAGTCAACCAAGTATTCAAATGTCATAAAAATGATTCAAACTATAGCAAATGACCTAAAAAGCATCAAATATTTGAAAAAGAATATGCCTTTTGTTTATAATAGAAACAAAAAACAAAATATAGTCACCATTGTTCATTTGCCAAGTTTGGGAGAAGAAGTGCCATTTGGAGCCAAAACTTCACTTGTCGATTCTGGGAGCTACAAGCAACCATTTCATCAACCATTCAGAGCAGGTAACTCTAAACTTCAGCCAGCATATTTGTAGTGGTTTACATTTTTTTATTTTAGTTCATTTTTTGGGTTTTTGAGGTGGTTTGTGGAGGGCTATTGCGTCCTCGGGTCATTGCAGGTCGCCCTTTCGGGGTTTGCGACGAACCCGTCTTGTCGCAAATACCGTAATAGTGGATTGCGACGATGTCGCACTGTTAGAATTGACGGGGTACGATGGTGGAAAAGTCTAACCCAACCATCAAACCTATCCCAAAAAATGGCCTTTAAGTGGTTGAAGTGAGTCCTAATGATGTTAAAATGCTCCTTGTGGCAGGTTAGTAAGCCAACATGGTCTTGGAGTGGCGCGAACGAGAACACGAGGTAGATGACGTACAAGCTGCAAGTGACCCACTATGTGTAGAGGCACTGCGGAACTGTGGTCTCCTAAAGTTCTTCCAGATTCAGGGGATGAGGGCCCAAATCCCTTTGCTGACACATATGCTTAGATGTTGGGATGCGGATCAGCAGTATTTTGTGATTGGTGAGCACATACTTACCATAGATGTTGAGGACATCTACTTCTTGACTGGATTGTCATGGAGGGGGGACAATGTGACTCTTACTGGATCACGGGGAAGTGATTGGACCGTGGGTGACATGATCCTACAGCATTTTACTCCTCAGACCCATGCTTCTAGTGGGAATATTCCCATCAAGAAGTATGGGAACGTCCGCTGCATGCCATACTTTTTACCTTTACGAGGATGGCAGGGACTCAAGATCCTCACTTAGCTACCAGATCTCAGATGCTATACGTGGAGGACTGCATATCTTCGAAGGTCTTCAACTGGTGCAAGGGCGCGAGCATTCGATCTCAGCTGACCAAGTGTCAACGGAGAGAGCTCAAACAGTTTGGCTATAGGTCAATAGTGATCTTGTTTCTATTGGAACGGGTCCCCGTCTTGCGCCCGTAGGTACTGTTGGATGACAGGGATCCTAGGGATTCTCACATGGATAGATGGACAGAGGTGATGGCTTGCCATGGTGGGGGCCCCATCATCGGATATGGTGCTGAGTTCTTCACCTGGCTGGAGGGCCAGTTACTCATGGTAGAGGACTACCCGTACAGTGGTATGGATTACAGAGATGACCCAGACTTGGTGCTGCCCGAGGGAGCAGAATGGGGAGACGTAGGTAAGAACAAAGGTCCTTGTACTTTTTAGTTTTGTATATTTATGATTTTTTTGTTATAGTGCTGACGAGTTAACAACATGTGTGTGCATATGTGGGCCCTGTACGACCAGTGGGAGTCTCTCTTCTTGCGAGGAGAGAGAGAGGAGAGGGAGCAGTCATGGTTCCAGCCGTACATGCTTCCATCGCAGAGATGGAGGATGTCTACGCGAACCTGAGTGGGTTAACGTTAGACATTCCAAAGTTGATGGTAGATGAGTTACCGCAGGCTATGCAGGGATATACGGTAGGAGCAACTACGCGCTTCAATGCGCTACTTTGTAGGGTCGCGAGAGCAGTTGACTGCTTCCATACTGAGCAGGCTAGAGCTGATAGACCTAGGGGTGTACGGGCTAGGCTTTAGGCCTTATGTTGTTATTATGTATGTACTGAGAGCTTAGAGGCCTCAGATTTTGTACTACTGAAAGCTACGAGGCTTCATATTTTGTATAGATTCACTGAAAGCCGTCATGCTTCAGATTTTGTACCAACACTACTTGTATGATGATATATATATATATATATATATATATACAGACATTTTTGGTGGTTTTATACATTATGTGTTTTAAAATGGATGAATGAAGTGATCTTGTTTATGTGTTTTGCTTATAAAATGAATTATTTACATGTTATGTCTACTTTTAACAATTCATGAATATGCTTATGTGTGTGCAATGTACCAATCTAAGATGAAGTTGGCCATAGAGCCGGTAACTGTGTTCACATCTCGTGGAATGTGCAAGTACTGAATGGACTCGAAGGACCTTTCCAGAAGATGGACTCGTCTATAGAGACGGAGTAAGGTAGGATCGCGGATGACGTAGACTCGGTTAAGATGAGAGACCACAAGTTGAGAATCCAAGTGGATGACAACATGGTCCATACCCAAAGAAATAGCATCAGTTAGGGTTCCAATGACTACTTGATACTCTGCAGCATTTTTGGTCGCAAAACCTAGACACATTCCTCCTGAGCTAATGAGCTCGCCAGTAGGTGAATAGAGTACCCAGGCTACTGAAACAAGGTTGCGGGTATGTTGGCTAGCACCGTCCGCAAATCTGTATCCAGTTTCCATCTGCAAACGTAGATAGAACATGGCATAAGAAACGAAACAAGATCTAAGCACGCAAAAATCAAAGCGTCACACCACACAAAAAACACACACATGCCATGTAAAGTATATACAAAAGTACTCATGCATGAAAGAATCAGGCATAGTACCTCTTCAGGTAGAGCCCATTGCGAGGCTCACCTAAAGATATCTCGTCGTAATCTTCAAGCTCATAAGCTCCCTTCTCTAAGACTCGTTTCACTACATAAGGTCCATGCCACATGGACTCAAACTTTCCTACCCTCATCTTATTATGTTTTGGGTCATATGTGAGGACCAAATATCCTTCGCTGTGGGTGCGAGGTTCTACCGACTTATTGTACTACGCTTTGATGCGTCTCTTATGGGCCTCATTGGCAAGAGCGACATCTCAACGAGTCTCGTCGAGCTTAGCTAGGTAGAGGAAGCGTTCTTCATCGGCAGTAGTGTTAAGGAGAAGTTTGATAGCGAGCTTGAGGGACGGAATCTCGCACTCAATAGGAAGGACCACCTCCAAGCCATACACTAGTTGGAAGGGAGTAAATCTAGTGGTGGTTTTAATGGAAGTTCGATAAGCCCATAGTGCGGAGAAGAGCATATTATGCCAGTTGGACTTGTGCGTACCTACCATACGTTGGACCATAGTTTTCAAGACCTTGTTAATGGGCTCGACCTGTCTGTTGGACTGTGGGTAGTAGGGTGTTGAGTTTTCATGGCAAAAACCCAATCTATCGCTCAACTCGTCAACCATGTGGTTCATAAAGTGAGAACTATGGTCTGTAACTATCGCTTGAGGAACTTAAAATTGTGCTATTACATGATTAAACATGAAGAGTGTGGCAGTCTTGCCGTCGTTTGTGTATGTAGGCATTGCCTTGGCCCACTTTGTAAAGTAGTCCACAACTACAATGACGTAACTATGCCCCCCGACCGAGGTAGGCTCACAATGCATCAAGTCGATGCCCCATTTAGCGAAGGGGCCAACGGCAATAACCGAGTGTAACAGGGCGGGATAGGTGCGTTTCTTGGTATGAAAATGTTGGCATGGAGGACATTTTTTTACGGCCTCGATACAATCTTTGAAGATAGACGACCAATAATATCCTGCGCGCAGAATTTTCTGGGCTGTAGCCATCCCAAAAAGATGATCGCCACAAGCCCCAACTTGACAGTCATTTAGGACGTGTTCAGCTTCATCATGATTCAGACAACGTCGAAGAATATAATCGATACCACGGCAGTACAAAGTATCACTGATAATCAAATAATACTTCGCATGGTGGCATATTCGACGACGGTCGTCATGAGACAATTGAGGGCTGAAACATTGGGTTTGAATATACAAAGTGATATCTCCATACCATGGATCAGACATACTGATAAGAAACAATGACTCATCTGGAAAAGAGTCACTAGGCTCAGATTCTACATCAGCACGGGGAAGGTCGCAAATGATCTCAGCAAACACCAAATACTTTTTAGACTTGGATTTTTCGAAAAGAAGATCAAATTCTTGTAGTATCATGATCTAGCGTGAATACTTTCCCCCAAGCACATGATGAGTTAGAACATGGTACATGGGGTTCGAATTGGCGATGATGGTGGTGGTATGGAGCAAAATGTAATGTCAAAACTTCTGCACGGCGATGACTACTGCGAGAGCGAGTTTTTCAACATGTGAATATCGAGTTTCAGCGTCAATAAGACCTTTACTGGCGTAGTATATCACATGTTCTTGGGCGTTCTAATCTTCCTGCACCAAAACCATGGCGATAGTGGTGTCGGAAGCGGCGAGGTATAAAATGTAATCTTGATAGTAATTCGGTGGTTGGAGTACAGGGGCATGCATGATGGCATGTTTCAAACTATCAAAAGATTGTTGAGCTTGGTTGTCCCAGATGAACGGGACATCTTTCTTCATCAATCTCATGTAGCCCTGCTTCTTTTGCGTGAAATTAAAAACAAAATTCCCTAAATAAGTCACTTGTCCTTGCAGACTTTGAAGTTCCATAATATTAGTTGGAGGAGGGAGTGCGACAATGGCTTCCACCTTCAAGGGATCAATGCGGATCCCATCTTTCGAGATGACAAACCCTAAGAGGTGTCTAGACTAGACACAAAAAATACACTTATGAGGATTCAGATGGATATTGTACCGTCTGCATCTGAGGAAAACAGTCGTCAGATGATCTATGTAGAACTCATGCTGCTTTGAATGGGAAGGGAGATCGTCCAAGTAAGGTTCCACAAAGTCCTTCACATCATGGAAGGCGTACGACATGGCCCGCTGGAATCTGGCACCAACGTTTTTAAGACCAAACGGAAGTTTACGATACGTAAACATTCCCCAAGGGCAGATGAAACTAGTCTTGTGTTGGTCGGCGGGGTGGATCTCAATCTGGTTGTATCCAGAAAAGCCATCCATAAATGAAAAGATGACACTTCCATCACAATTGGCGATAATCTAGTCAATAAAGGGAGTCGGGTAGTTGTCTCTAAGACAAGCTTTATTGAGATCCCGATAATCGACATAGACACGAATGGTACCCTACTTTTTAGTAATAGGGACGACATTTGAGACCCATTCTGTTAATGGGACAGGGTAGATGAAGCCGACCTTCAAGAGTTTCTCAATCTCTGCCTTGATTGCTGCAGTCTTCCAAGGGTGTACCGGTTGCAACTTTTGGAGGACAGGTTTGATGTCGAGATAGGTTTTAATTTCATGTAAAACAATGGTGGGGTCTATCCTAGGCATCTCCTCGTAGGTCCAAGCAAACACGTCTCAGAATCGCTTGAATAAGGCCGTACAAGCAATGACTTCTTCGGGGGAACACTTCTGGCCTAAATGAATGTGTTCCACCACTCCAGGAGTAACCGAAATGTCTATCGAGGTGGTAGGATCAATGTTGGTTAAGTTTCGTTCGGAGTCCGTTTGACACATGAGTATCAAGGATTGAGAGCCAGAATAGACATCCGGTGTAAAGATGGTGCCAATGTTATTCTCCACAGTATCCAAAAAGGGAAGGAAAGACGAACGATGATGGAGGTCTTCCCACGGAGGATCGTCTACACTCATGATTTCCATAATGGACTCGTGAGAATGAAAAGTTCGTAGCAGTGGATCAGATGATGTCCATTGTAGAGAACAGGAGGTGGAGGCCATAGCTAAGTGGTCCTCCGGTGCCGACTGGATAGCCTCATAAGTGAGTTCAGCGGGTGACAGAGGCATAAAATTTCCAATCAGGTGTGTGGTGGCTTCATCAGGTACAAGCCATGAATCAGTGGAGTTGGGGATCGATGAAATCTGCGAGGAGATCATGTTCACCGTGGCAACATGATTTGGGGGATCTGAAGTAGGAAAGACGCCCATAAGGGATGAGTCCTTAAGGAGGTCGACCCCCACGCTCTCATATTGAGGCAAAGATTGTCCAATCGAAGGAATGTTATCACCTGGGTGACTAGCGGTGTCAGGTGTGCAGAAGTCCAGTTGGTCGACAGTAACAATTCGGCCTTGATGGGGGAATTGTACTATGCAGAAGACAGATGATGCGACCGTAGTCATGGCGCAAAACCAATTATGACCAAGTAGAATGTTGTAATCTAATGGGGCAGCAACTACTTCCATGTTAAGGGTTGCGGTCTTGCCCCCTAGCTCGATTGGTAAAGCTTGTAACAACCCATGAGGTTGAAAGCCACGTTCATCGAATGCTCTCAAAGTGGTAGGAGAACGGTTCAACTCGGGAGAGCCAATGGCTCTCCAACATGCGATCGACATGACTGACGTAGAAGCTCCTTTGTCCAAAACTGTACGATGGATTATTTTCCCAGCAATGTTTGTGGCAACTTGAAATGCCAACTGATGGGAGAGCCTCAGTTTGAAATACTCCAGCTAGAACATGATGGTATTCGATGAATTTGGGTCAACTGCATTGATAGAAGTGAGGAGAGTCTTGCGCTGATTAGGATAGTTTTGCAAGACTTCTAGCATCGACATAGCACAAGGAGATTGTGCTAGGTCCTCTACAATGTTGTAGTTTTGAGCATCCCGAGCATCGGGATTGAAATCCAATTTTCTAATCGTGCTCTTGGGTGGACGCAACACTGACTCAAAAGAGGTCTTCTCAATAGTAAGAGGAGCAGCTAGTACGGTGATGTCAGGAATCGAAGTGGAATCTTTTTCAGTATTACTTCCAACAGGTTCCTTCGCCGGAACAGAGTCATACAAATGGGAACGGGTGTTCAAGTTGATGGTCTCATTACACACCATGAGAACATGTGTAGTGGTAGATGCTTCTCCTTGGGAAGGAGAAGTGTGAGCGATCAATTGCTGATTTTGAGCAGGCAAGGGATCGTTGAGAACTACGGGTGTGGGTTTTCGCTTAAGAAACCTTTGAACTTCATCTCTATGGGGGAACTCTTTAGAAAAGTGGTCATCACCACATAGTAGACAAGGATACTTCAACTTCCTTTTCTGTTTGGTATCATCAGGGGTGCTCTTATGTTCTTGCTGGGTGGAATATTTCTTAGGTTTCCCTTTATTCTTCTTCTTACCACCAGACTTTTAAGGCGAAGCCGATGAAACAGAATTCACTTGTTCGGTGACAGCAGGAGTGGATGATTTGGTGGTGCTGTGACCAACTTGTGTTGGTGATGGGGAAGAAGCTTGGGGGTTCGACGAACCAACAGTTTGAGAAGAAGGCTAGGTGTTAAGGGATCCGATGATGCCATCAGCTTGGGGTCCCTTAGGTGGCTTTGCAGGGTCATATGTGTTACGGGGTGCATCGGGAAGGATATCAAACAATGTGCCAAATTGAGAATAGACTAAGTCTAGGAAGTGGGCATAGGTAATGGCTTGTTCCTTAGTGACAACACCTCCCATGGAAAAATCTCGTGCTATGGTCGGGATGAGAGACTTTGTAAACCAGTCCGCTAGGAGTTGGTTTGGAATGGGATCCTTAATGAAACGTCGTCTCCTCCACCACTCATGTATATGATCTGATATGTGAGTAGCGGTATTTTGATGGAGTGAGGTTAAAAGCTTTGTACCAGTTTCATACCGTATAGGCAGCTGGAAATGAGTCAAAAAATTCATAGCAAGAGAACCGAAATCGAGAAAAGAACGGGGTGGTATTTCAATATACCACTTGGCAACCGAACCAGTGAGAGTCCGTTGAAATAACCTAAGACGGATTGAGCCGTCCATTAAGGAGTTGGATGAACACCATAAGTGGTATGTCATCACATGGTTTTTAGGATCCTCACCCAGCTTGCCATCAAATTTTGGGATATCTGATGGAAGTTTCACCGGAATGGGTGGCCAATTACTTCCATGGTAGATGGGGTCGTTGGTCAGGCGAGACAAGTCGGGTAGGTCAAAAGTAGCCAAAAAGGGCAGCTGCGGATTAGGCCGCGGGTACTGATAGTACTAATAAGGTGTGTAAGGACCAGTGGGACCTTGTATCGACTGACCATAGGGAGTTCCAGGAGGAAACTGACCATAGGGATATGAGCCGCCCAGAACAAATGTAGGTCCGCCGTCATAGTAAGGTGGTCCATTACCATAATAAGGTGGCCCATTACCATAAGGTGGGGGCCCGCCTCGGTCATCGGGAGGGGGTGGGATGCCTCCAAATGGTGGGGGTCTGCCACCACCGCTAGGGTAGGATGGATCGCCACCGCCTCCACCATGAGGAGGTGGTGGTCCGCTACCACCATCGGAATAGGGTGGGCCTCCACCACCTTCCCCGGGAGGGGCTGGTTGGCCACCGCCACCGCTGGAAGGGTAAGAGCCTCCTCCGCCACCTCCACCATAGTAGGGTGGTGGTCCACCACCATCACCACCAGGATGAGAAGGTCCTCCACCACCACCACCGGGATGGGATGGTCCTCCACCACCAACACCACTAGGATGGGATGGTCCTCCACCACCACCACCGAGATGGGATGGTCCTCCACTACCACCACCAGGGGGGTGGGCCATGATGACTGAATTGAGGTGGTCCTCCACCAGAAGGTAGAGGTCCGTCTCCTCCAGAGTTATGTGGGGGCCCGCCGCCTCCAATGGGAGGTGGGGGTGGAAGGATGTGAGGGACTGTAAATGAGGGTCCATGTTGTAAAACATTTTGCTGTCCTCATAGAGTGTAAGGGTTTCTGAGGTAAGGCACCCCATAGAATGCGTTTCCAGGATTAAGTTGACCCGACATACGGTTAAGATGACCTGGATAAGCTTGACACGATGGAGGTTGAATTACGTTGGATGGTACCCCAACATGGGATAGTCCCGAAGTGGAAGGTCCAGGAGGTAAGGAATTTATAATGGAAGGACTGATGGGAAGTCCTGCTGCAGTATTATGGCTAAGAGACGGGGGTTTCCCCCCAGCAACAACTTGCTAACCACTCAATAAAGGTTGACCCAACACTGGTTGATGATTATTCACCGTAGGATTACCACTACCTGTAAAGAAGGTAGGGGGTAAAGAGTATCCTCCCCTCGAAGTTTGGGGTGGGGGAGGAGAAAGTGACATAACTATGGTGGTCACTGGTGTGTTGGACTGTTGTCCTTCAACAGGTTGGGTCGTGAGAGGTACTGAACTGGTCTCTTGTTTAGGGGATGTATGTGCAGAAATGGAAGGTTGACCAGTTTCAGCAATGGTCATGTGTTGCGTGGATGATTCTGGTGACTCAAAAGATAAAACACGAGTTGGGAGTGGTTGATAAGAGTATAATGGTGGGTCCTCTACCCTTTGCGAAAGACTCTGGCCTCGAAGTTCATCACCCCTAATACGTAATCGTTCCAAACGATCATGAATGGGTGCGAATATTTCTTCAGGGGTAGGCCAACTAGGTGGGGATGCAATGGAAAAATGGGCCACTGGGTGGCTTAGAGAAGATATCCAATAAGCTTCCGAAAGGCCAGCAGCTGCTATGGGGTCGTCCTTGGGTTGATTTATTCATTCCGACGATCCAGGCTCTCTCGACGAAATGGGAGGTAAGTCTTGTGAAGTGGAAATTGGGACCTCTTCACCCTGCGGGGGGTTGGAGGCAGGTGAATCTGGAGGAGTGTGAGGAAACAAAAGTCCTCCAACATTCAAAGTGGGGTTTTTCACTTCATGTGACTCGACCCTGGCTTGTGGGTCCATTCTTACCCTCGAAATTACCTCCTAGTTAAGGGGATATTCTGGTGGCAAGTTTTGAATCCTATGGGACCTTCTCCAAGGAAAGTCAGCCAGAGTGACTGAAACAAAAGTTTCTCCTAAGGAAAGCTAAACAAAAGAAAAGCAGACCAGATAAAACCCTACACAAATTAAGGCCACAAGCAAACTTATGTGATAAGAGTGGATTCAAAGGTCTGGAACCTCACAGGATTGTCAAGGCTTCGCAAATCGCTATATACCGCAGGGTCCAACAGTAAAACATGACAAGGAGGATTGGGACTGTACCCTTGCCTGAATACCTAATTACCTAGATGGTACGTGTGTAGTAATCTCCCCGAGTGCTGTTCTTAGTGTATTTCTCCGCCAAGATGGCCAAAAGGTTAACTCAGTTGGTTTCAGGAATCCTAGTGGTGTCTCCCGATATACGTAGGGTACGTGGGAGCTCAAATCCGTAGTGGTGCTATCTAACGCACAACCGTATGGCACGAGACCTTCCAATATACTACCGAGTACGTGAAACACCTTTCGATATACGCTAAGTACGTGTGGTACTTGGTGGGTACGTGAAAGAGCTCGATATACCGATAAGTACATGGAAGACTACAATACCCCCGGAATACAGTGCTGGAAAATAACGACAGCTGCCATGCTTAACGACGCCGTAACACGTCTCTAACTTACACACAAGTTACTAAAAAGTTTACCCTAGTTCTACTGTTAATTTTATCTGGACGGTTAGGTGAATGCATGAGGTCAGTACATAATCGTAAACATAATGTAGGCCCTAACTACATGCAAAAAGTACACTTTTCTTTTGATGAACTCTATATATGGGAGGGAGAAACTTCTTTCCAATGATTTTACCAAAGCAACACAATGCAACACAATCCCAAATCTACCAAAAAATGACTATGAAGTATTATTTTCCTTTTCAAGTGAAACACAAAAAATAACACAACACTACTAAGCCAAATCAAAGCATGTTTTTCTTTTTCTTTTATCTTTTCAAAAACAAAAATGATGCTAAGTGATGAAAAGAGAGAGTTTCTAAGTAGAGTATGCAAGCTTTTCACTTTCACTGCAATGGCCTAAAAGAATAAAAACCAAAAGATGCATTTAACTTTCCAAGCATGGAACTACTTTTGCAAAACTTGATATCTATTCGGATTTTTCAAGAAAATGAGCAACTCATAATTTGTGAAAAACACAAATAATTCAATTCTCTTTCAACTTTTCCAAAAGATCTACAAATGAGACATTCCAATGCATGTACAATTCTTCAAATGAGCTTGAAAAATGATGGAAATAAAGTATTTTTTATTTTTCAATGGATGTATCAAAATAACAAATTGATAACAACGATGCTTTTAATCACAAATACTGAAATGAAAAGATTACTTGGAGCACTTCAATAACTTAGAAAATATCAAGAAAATGACGAGCACTCAATGGACTGAAAGTACACACAAACACTCAAAAATCAATCAATAACAAGCAGCACTAAAGCAAGCAAAGCTCAAAAAGGTATGCAAATGAGGTCTGGAAACCGATCTAATATAATCATCAAATCTGGTAAGGAGAGGAGGGAATGCAAGGGTGAGTGGATGCAGGTGGGGGAGACAAGAGTGTCCACCACTACCAAATCTCAGACTTGTCCAAGATGGAACAAAAAACAATTCCAAATAAAACCAAACAACTCAAACACACTAATCAAAATGGGGTCTCTGACTGGATCTTACAGTACAGAGGGAGTTTGCACACAAACCAAAACTCAAATCGGGAATGGAGAAGGGGTGCCTGTATGGAAAATTTGGCAGATCGACATAGTTTGTGCTTGTACATAGTGAGATGTCGCATTTTACCAATGCGGGAAGTGCGACGGTGTCGCAGTAGACCAATAGAAGGGTTGCGACGACAGGCTAACAAGCAAATAACAGAGATAAAAAATAACACAGTGTCGCTCTGAGTCCACTGACCAGGTGTGACAGGCGAGATCCAAGTTCAAAAATGAACCAATTCTCCGAAGAATGAGCAATGAAATGGTTTGAAAATGAGAAGTACAAACTCAAAGGAAGGTAATCAAACTCTTCAAAGTGAAGATCTGATGGTGAAAACAACTTAAGAGGCAATTGAAAAATAAAATGGCTTGTAACAAGAAATCAACTGAAAATGACATTCAAATTGACAAATACAAAACAATGTTCTTCCCCAGTATGGTCGCCAGATTTTTTTGACGGACAATCCACTCGAGCGGATGCGAGCCGAATCTCCCTAGCTCAATGTGAGTCTAGAACAAATAGTACAAACTATAAACCACTTTCCTAGATCTAGTTAAGGATCAAGTTATTAGATGCCTTACCTTAAGTTCGTAGTCCCTTTTCCTGGATGTTTTTCCACGCCTCGTGGTCGTAAGATCTAGGATGCAAGACCTGCCAAGATGCACAAAACAAGAAAAACAAGTAAAAACATCCAAATGATAACAGATCTAAGTAAACAGTTAGGCAGGTAAACTCCACAATATCATCAACACAACAATATTGGTGGAAAGCGTTTATATTACTGTAAATATAGGGAAACTACATAGAAAAGAATGACTACAACCATGGCTTAATGAAGTAGTCCTTATCCATCCAAGACAATGCCATATCCGCCCAAGGAAGTGTGAGTCTCTCAATGGATGAGTAGAGATCTCTCTAAGATGATTTCACCAGCATGTTGACACTATAGACTTCCTCCCCTTGGAGAGGGATTGAGCTTCATTTATATAGGACTAAGTGGATAGGGTATGGATAGAGTATGTTGATTTATGGTAGGAGAGAGATAGGGTATCCTCCCTAGAGGTTAGGAACCGAGTGCCAAATCTACCAAGAGGTCAGGGATAGGGATCCATGTCAGCTGGCTTCGAGAATGGGCTCGAAGAAGCTATTTTTGTCTATTAACTGACATCATCGCACCCTGCAAGAGAGTAAGTTGCGATGTCGCAGGTTGCATGAGTGCAGCCTGCGACGACCTCTCAAAACCTAGTGTAAATGAGTTCACATTTCTTCCAGGTTAGTGACTTAGCCAAGGAAACTTTAGGGATGTATACACTGAATCTCATGATGGTAAGATTTTAGGTGTAACAATTAGATTGCAACAAAAACCTTGTGTCTCCTTAAGTCTAGCGTCTGTTAGGAAAAGGAATAACAGGAGTATGCTCTGTGGCTAGCCCTCATGGTATCATATCACTCCAGAAACCTGATACTTCCTTAAATATAAATCTTGAGTCTATATCTGTCTGAGGAATTATGCTCTATCTGTATTTTAGTTTAGATTTTGAATAAGTCTATACAAGTTTCACAACATTATATAAAATATTGTTTTTGAAGATTTGTGAACACTTATTAACCACCTCAAAGATCTTAGTTTTGAAAGTCATAAAAACTTTTAGAAGTTTTCCATAATGGTTAGTTATTTTTATTTTATATTATTATTGCTAAACATAAATATCTTACTAAATGTGAGTGTAATTCAATTACCAAGGTGATGAACCTAAACTGATGGGATGAGAGAGACTTTAGGGCCATGATGACAAAGATAGTTAGATGGTGTGATATGGGACTCAAGACCCAAAGGAGCAATAAAAGACAGCTCATAATTGCATGAATTTATACTCCTAAGAAAGATAAAGTGATCCTCTCCCTCATCACTTGAATGCCTACATTTGGAGAAAGGGAATGCGGTACAAGTCATCTTATAAAAGGTGCTACACGTCACCTTTTAAGAGGCGTTATTCCTTGTGGTCCTATCTAAAAATTTTTTCCGTGGTGCAAGTAGAACCAAATAGGTATTTTTCAGATCTGTCTTCCTCGAGCGAGGGGAGTTTAGGAAGTATAGAGGAAAGTGAGACATCCAGTAGGTCTACAAGAGTTTTATCAACTAGATGTCAAAAGACCAGAAGAAAATTCCATAAACTCATGGAATTTTTTTGCACTCAAGGGGGGTCATGTTCCTATGATGATGAGACAATAGGCGACGTCGAGGTGCCCTTGAGGTACAGACATTTAGTGAAACAATGGGTACCCAAGGATCTTCCTCAACCGAACACAGATTTTTGTGTGAACGAGAGGATATATCGAATTGCACCGTCGTCATTACATGGTTTGGGGTTGTTTTTCATGGATGGCATAAAGGTTTGTTACGACACATGTACACAATTGATGGAGTATGTTGGACCCTATTACAACTACAAATATTGGATGCACCTGGTCCAATATACATGAAGTATGCGTAGATATGGATTGTCAGCAAACTATTTACAGTTGAAAGACAAAGATCAAAATAAAGGAGCAACATTGTACATTGACGGAAGGCCAAAGGCCACAGGGAATATTGTGGGGTTTATAAACAGTACACAACGAGGGTCTACAATTACGCATCCAAACTGCGAATTTGAGGGGCATGAAGGAAACCATGTTTTTGTATGTGCCATTAAATCAATATCTGCATGGGAAGAGTTGCTTATTAATTACAATTTGAATCGAGTAGATACAAACACGGTTACTATGGGAGTGGTACATATAACAATTTACCCGACCTTTTATTAATGAATTTAACATCTTAAGGATTTTTTCGTTAGTTTATTTCGTTTAAATTTTCCATATTTACTTCGCAGGCTAGTGATCAGGAAAAATCCCAGCCAACAGATGGTCGGAGGAGTACATCTTCCTCGAGGGAGCAGGTATACATCTTTGTAATAGTAAAAATATAATAAGAAAAATGAGTTTTTTTTGCTTTGTTTTTTCATTATTAGTATATTGGTTTGGTTTATATAATGTTATCTATTTTTGATGTAGAACGTTGATTGGGAAAGCCACCCGAATGTTCATTAGACGACAACATCCTCGGGGCAATAGGTAGACCTGATTTTAATTGTACAATTTAAATATGTCACAATGTTTTCTCATTATATTAATGTTTCAATGAATATTTTTGTTTTGTTTAGGTAATTTTTTCTATGTTTTAGATGCAGGCCGGTTCTGTAAGGGTCATAGTAGATCATACCATACCTGCCTCGATGCAACAGGTATACATCTTTGTAATAGTAAAAATATAATATGAATAATAGTTTTTTTTATGTGTTTTTTCATGAATAGTTTTGGATTCATTTAGGTGACTTTCACTATGTTTTTTATTTAGGGTTCTGTAAGGGGCAGCTCCTAGATATTAGCAGATCGGGGAAAGTCACCTATGACCATTGATCCGATGAGTGGATCACGATCCTCGAGGTTGTAGGTATAATTCATTGGAATTGTACCAATATAATAAGTAACATAATGTTTATTTTGTTATGTATTTTTCGTGTGTATACTAGTTTCCTTATGATAATGTTTTCTACTTTTTTTTTGTAGGGGCCCGATGATCGGGGCAAGTCCACAGTTGTGGATCAGATGACACCATCGTCCAGTCATAAGGTAAACCTAGTTGTAATTTTAGGAATCAATCATGATAGATATGTTTTGTTAATATAATTTTAGGAATCTATCATGATAGAACTCAGTAGTGTTTTATATATTTTTGTTGCAACCCAGTGAATCGCTGTATGAAACAACATCGCAAGAATATTTAGTAGATCCTAAAGTGGTTGAGATGCTTAACGATCCCGACATAATTGGTGAAGCCATAGACCCGTTTAAGATGATAGACAAAATGTTGAATAAATATCATGCGAAAATCATTTCTCTGCTAATCAAGGTTCCGCAGACAAGTCAGATTAGAGCAAGGATTGAATTGTTGGAACGAAGATTTGAAAGCTTGCGAGTAAGTTGAGGAATATTGAATCATAAAATAATTAATTTATAACTTTATAATTTTCTCTTTTATATTATAGTACTAAACGTATTAAATGTGGTTTGTATTTACATAATTATCAGAGGCCACACAATAGTGGTCAAGGCGGTGTTGGCCCAGAAGAGGCTCATGGAGAGACGTCACATCATGAGAAAACGACTCCACGTGCATCGAATCCTTTGCCATTGTTGTCGACTGAACAGTCGGCAACACGTTTTGAAACACCACGGACCCCAGTTGTGAGTGCATCGGCCGCTAGTGACCGATGCACACTAGATCATCTAGAAGAAGGGGTCGACACTGAGACTCTTAGTAATATTGATATCGCCGAAGCTGCATTTCTAGGATCTTCCCGTGTCACTAGCATGGGAACAGTCAAGGCAACATTTTTGGTGGATGAAGATCTCATCCCAATAAAGAGAGAGCAGATCCCAGGTAATTAATATAGATTGATCAAGTTAGTGTTTATAATTTCATTGTAATATACCGTTAAAACATTTTTTTCAACTAATTATGATCATGGCATGATCATTTTGCAGGAAATAATGTTTTCTATAAACAAATGAAGGACTTGTCCTTGGAGATCTTCGGGCCCACCATCCGAACAAGGTGGGATAGACAACCGAAAAATTTAAAAGATGATATCACTAATCAGTTGGTTGTCCTGTTCGGCGACAAGTCCTTCAATCAAGCCAAGGTCCTAAAAAAGGTTGGACAACATATGAAGGTTGTCCGAGACAAATATAGGGTCCACCTGGAAAAAAACCCTAGGTATGAGCGCCCTCTAATGATTCCAGCAATGGAGTGGAAATCTCTAGTGGACGATGGAAAGGAGAGGGCTCAGAGAAAAGAAGGAAATATAACACCAGGCACAGGGAGGTATGCAATACTTTCCAAAATGTAGTTATAAACCTTATTATTATTGATTTCTATATCGAATTTGGAACATCTAACATATTTCAACACTTGCATAGGCTGCCAGACACATCAAAGGCCAGAAAGGCAAGACTGGAAAAAATAGGTCAGCACAAGCTTGGGACTGGTGGTTATTCGAATTTGGCGGCACGAATTGTAAGTTTTGAAAAACCAATAATGTATACAAATAATAAATTGCAAATTATTTTTAGTTTTATTGCATTGCAAAATGTTAATTAACGACGTTATGCAAATATGCAGGATGACCGATTCAAAGAATTTCCCACTGAGGAAGGCATGAAGCTTGGCTTCCAGCACCGCTTTGGAGCTATACTTGAATGCCGAAAAAGCTTTCGTGGGAAAAAATAGTCTTCTGGTACTGATCCATCCGGTGCACAGGTACATAGAATCTATATAGTTTAATGAAGATTTATTACTTGTGCAATCTATTCGTTATAGATAATCGACATAGAATATTGACTCTGTTTTGAGCAGGAAAGCAATGATCTCTTAATTAATGTCGAGGAGGGACCACAACAAATCGAAGATCATGTTTCGAATCCTGGTAATGAATTTATTCATATGCTACAATTTTACGTATAGCATTGCAGATGGTGAACATTAATTGTAGTTCACCGTATTTCAACTGTAGAGTATGTAGAGGGTGACACTGTACAGGTTGAGCCTGGACAAGAACATGAACAACATGATGTGGCCACACCAGGTAAAAAAACACCTTTGTAATGTTTTTTTTAAATGAAATACTTGTCATTACAATAGAAAAATATAACGATGTAACATTTTCACATTGTTGCAGCAAATCCAAACCCCTTGCCAAAAAATCCACATCTGGATCAACACTCTAGGATGTAGACATCACGACAAACACCTGATGAAGAACCAAGAACTGGTGGAGAAAGTCCAGATCAAGATGGTCTTCTTAGAGATTTTGTACTAAAGAGAAGAAAAACTAAAAAGAAGTGATTGGAAAAATGTTGTCTAATTATTTTTGATAATAATATATTGTCCATGATTTTTGGCCTAATGAATGAATGAATGGTTTAATGGTTTAATGATTGAGTGTGGTAAACTATTCCCTTTATTGAATGTTAGCTTTTATTGAATGAATGTGTTGGCTGAATGAATGAATGGTTTATTGAATGTTATCTTTTATTGAATGAAAGTGTTGACTGAATGAAACAATGGTTTAATGAATGTTAGCCTTTATTGAATGAATGGTAGATGAAAGTTCATGATGAAATATGCATGAATTTGCACGCATTTTTTTTTCTAGTACATGAATTGGGTATGGGGAATTGAGAGTGATGTGAGGGGGGGGAGGGGCCATAAGAGCTTCCATCTTCATATGGTTGGCCCTGTTCAGTAGAGAATATTAAATTATTCTCGAAACAGAGAGGAGCTCAATGAATGGATACGATGCTAGCTTTCTACAACCCACTCGCGTGTCATCTAAATTTTGACAATTTCTTGGAGCTTGTTGTGATGTTTGGTTTCTCCTCATAACCAATTTCGAGTTTCCACACATTCAAAGGCTGAGTAAATGATACACTGGAACCAATATCCCACACCTTGTATTTAATTTCCTTGGAATCTCCTTGAGAATATTTGAATGAGATATGTCTCAAATACTCTAGATCATTTGCCTCCTCTCCATTATGTCCAATCTTCCTGCAATAGAGAAGATATCTTGTCTCTTTTTCTGGGGAGAATAATGTGGACATTGAAGATTAAAGAGGATGAGAGGTTTCTTGCATCCCTAATCCAAGGATAAGAAATTGTTTAGAGAGTTATAAGAAAACCGAAGGTTAACGCTGTCAACGAGGTGGACGTAAGTTGATGCTAACATCAAGGGAAACTCCTATTTAATTCTTGTCATTTATCTTCCCATGTTCACATGAAGTCAACTGATATCAATCTTAATACTTAAAAAATCACCGCATAGTGATAACTAAGGATTATTATGCATGCACCTCCTCACCTTATACTATCATTTGGGTCAAGGCGCAGAGACAACGATAAATTATCAAATGTGTACGCAAAGAGTAAGATACAACGTCATCTGAGATTTGACACGTTGGATTGTTGTGATCTTCTTATCACTCCTTGTAAGGATTCTTTGATGGTGAAGTCCATCATTTTAAGTCTTCTTCCTTATTCTCATGCCTTTTGGTAAGACAATAAGGAGGGTAGTGGTCTGCATCAACATGGAAAACAATTTCGACATAGAGGTAGATAAGATCAACGTCTTTGTAATGCCCGCCTCAACACTTATGTTTAATTTAGATTATGTTAGACCTATGATTGATCAGACTACTTTTGAAACCTACGACTGATTTGACTATTTGAGGACACTGGTTTGAAGTGACCCAGAGTTATAAAAACTTGGACATTAATGATTGCTTTTCATTTTATTTGTGAAATGAAAATGGTTAGATAAATGATGATTTGTTTATACTCGACGGACTGAGAAAATGAAAAATGATGAATGTTGAAATTACTTGAAATGAAAAATGATGATTTGTTTATACTCGACTGACTGAGAAAATGAAAAATGATGAATGTTGAAATTACTTGAAATGAAAAGTGATGATTCGTTTATACTCGACTGACAAGAGAAAATGAAAAGAATGATACAAATATTTTATAGTGCAACGCTACTAATATACATTTGAGTGTGTGTGCAGTGGCAGGTAAAATGATTTACCGATTGACCCACAATGGAATTATCGGGGTCGTAAGAATGGAAAGAACACTTAAGGGTACGACGACTGACTGTCGATCCTGAACTAGTAATCCACACACGGGTGAAGCCGTTTCAGCTCACCCGGGGAAGCGTATGCCATATGGGCAAGACCATAATGATTTGGTCACATATGATGAGTTGAGGGGCGCGCAATAAGGAGATCCTTATCCCTCAACATCCCTTAGTCTCCAAGGAGCGTAGTTGAGAGATTGTGGTAACGACTCCCGATCGCTACGCAGTACTCCCCATAAGAAGAAAGAAAGATACTGTCGGAAGGGCCCACCAAAGAGGTACCTAGACAAATAAAAGTGGAAAAATAAAAATTATTCATGCATGCACAATTAGAAAATAAAATATGTGTGGAGATTCTAGAAAATTTAATATTAAAAGAATTAATATTTTATTTTTATTATCAAGATGGTTATATTATTATTATGAGAAAAGAGATTTAAAAATTGAAAAGTTAATGATAATTTCTTTATCTTTAGTTGAAGTATATTTCTTTTTGTTTTAAAAGAAAAAGAAAGAAATTAAATAAAATAGAAAATGTCTTAATTAAAATATTCTTTTATTTTAAAAAAAATAATAAAAAAAATAAAGTAAAAGAAATAAATTTAGAAAACTTTTTGTTTTGAATAGAATATTTTATTTATAAAAAGAAAAAGAAAAGAAATCTAGATTGAACATGTGGTTAAATACAACAACTATATTTGAGAAGACAAACACAACTGGGACTCGCTTAAAGACAACTACACCTACCTTGAACTGATTTAAGGGACTAGGTGTACACATTGAGTTAGAAACAGACACTTATACTTGAGAATAAAATTAATTAAAATATTAAATTAATTTAAAAATGTGCATGGACAGACACATGGCACACAAGAATTTGCTATATAATGAGGGAGGAGAAGGAGAGATGGATCTCTCTTGCTCCCTAATGCTGGAAGGTCATCATAATCTCAGATTATGTTATGATCCTTGGAGTTGGGATTAGCCGGAACGAGGATTGGGAGATCCTTTCGGGAGGCTATTTGTGTGTGTTCTTACGACCCCATGAGCTCGGGGGTTTGAGGTGAAGAAGAGTAACCTCGATACGGTAGGGTGGTCAACCGAGGGGTTCGTCGATGATCGTGTGGAAGAATGGCGAGACCAAAGCTGCATTCTTTTGGAAATCTACATTCGACCTACTGCGGGAGCATCTGCTCATACAGGTTCTATGCAATTTAAGTTTTATTTGTTTAGATTAAGTTATATTTGAGGAATGAATATTTAATTCCGGGTTGAACTATTTTCTGGCACGAAATTTTATTTATGTTTATAGAATAGGAGTTATTTTAATCTGGATACGATCGAAGATCTAACAAAAAAATTCCCTACCTCTGATATTTCTGGAAATGTAATCTTGTGATTGATAAATTGAATCATCTTATAGAGAGAATAATTGGGAGAATGGAAATTCTTTTAATTTAGAATTACTGTGTAGAAATAGTACTCTGCAAACCCTTAGTGACAGTCCTGAACATTGATTCTCAATTCGATACTTATAGTTATTTTTTTGCTTGAATAAATTAAAACGAAGGTCGACTCTATATGTCGGTTATAGTGTTCGATCCTTAATCTCAATTTGATTTGACCCTGTACTTGGGATATGGAAGTCTATATCTCAGATCGATAATTCCCAATCGTTCTGTATCACAATGTGAGATCTTATTCCCAAATCGATTTGAATCTATACCTTTAGTGTTGAAGTTTAATTTCAAATCGATATTTCCAAAATGATTGATTCTGTATTACAATGTGAAGTTTCACTTTCAAATCTATTTCAATATTGGATATCAGTGTTGAAATTCATCTCGGATCTACAAGTGTAGTTAATTCTTTTGCTTGAATGAAGCGAGATAGATTTTGTATGGTCGATTACAGTGTTCAATCCCCAATTTGCAATTCAACTTGGATTTGAAACTCTGTCTTTTTCTTTTGATGTCGTCTCCAATATATTTGAGAAATCGAATATGAGTTTGTAACTCTATCTTTCCTTTTGAATTCAATTCAGATTTAAATGAGAATTCGACTTGAATTTGTAACTCTGTCAAATTGCGTGAAGCCCGATCTAAATCTGAAACTCTGTCAAATCGTGTGAAGCCCGATCTCATTATCACTTTTTAAAAATCTGAAACTCTGTCAAATTGCGTGAAGCCCGATGTAAGTGTGGAGGACGAAATCCTTAAAATTAAAACGTCGAATGTTGTGGCGGTATTTATATATATACTCAGGAAGGTAATTCGATTCCTTATCACTGTCTTAATTCTAACCGATGTCAAATGTGTAATCTTTTTGCGAGTTTTTAGAATTAAAAATCGAATACTGTGGAGATAATTATATATATCCTCAAGACTATGATCAGATTCCTCCATTTCGAAATCTGTTGGGCATTTCCAGAACTCGTAAAACGAATTGTAATCTAACCGTCAAAATCTCTATGTGTATCCATTTTGAAAATTTATTGGCATTCCCAGAGTTCATAAAATGAATTGTAAATGTTCATTAAAATATCAGTGTATCCATTTCGAAAATTGAATGGCGATTCTAGAATCCGTGTTGTGATTATAACTTGATGTTTGAAAATATCCGTGTATCTATTCTAAAGATCTGAACTGAACCAATCTAGGGTTGTCATTGAGTTTGAATTTCCAAATTATCCTAGATCTGAAAGAGAATTGAGATCTAAAGTTTTACCATACGGTGGACAAGGAATTACGCCTTACCTCGCCAAGCTCTGTATTTATCCATCCTCCAAGTCACGACATTGTTACATATTTAACACTCTCATCTCGCCGAACTCTGTTAATTCAACATTCTCAACGACCCAAGTTTTCCTCCGTGATATGCGAAAAGAATGTGTATCTGTCGTCATCTAACATACTCAGAAGTGGGAGTATACTGAAATCCTGTTTTTCAACCTGTCCAGCGACCACAATAATCTCCGAAGTATTCACCTTTTACATTTAAGAATTATACTGATCTTAAACCTCAATTGAGAATAGTCCTTAAATAAGAAGTTTCTAGAATAGTTTTTCTTGTTATTTATTTATTATTATGTAGGATTTTACAGGGATGCCCCAATAAGTAGAATAGATTTCTATAAATACAACCTGGAATTTGGGATATGTAATATGAACATTGGGTGCATCAATATATTAGTTTTCTTTGCATAATCATGTTAGACTATAATTGCTTCATCCTAATAGGAAATAAAGGTCTTGATGTATACACCTTGGAATATTTATATATATTTTTGTTTTTAAAAATAAAATTGCATGTTAGGTTTAAGGATTATCATGTTACACCTTAATGTGATGTGGTGTATGATAAATGTAGCATATTGATTACACCTTAAAGGAAGATTTCATAATTATTTGGAAGATTATGAATGTAGTTGTGCATTGAAGAAATCATATATTTGTGGAAGAATGGGAATACAATTCATGTATTTAAGGCTTCGTGTTTATGTATAAAATATTAGGAATATAAAATATATATTGGGGATTTCATCTTGATTACAAAAGACTATGAACATTGGTTATGTATCGAAGATCTTCTACATAATTGTGAAAGGAGTTATTTAAATAAATAAAGTATGTTTAAATTGTAGGAAGTATTTCTTATATATATGTTTGAAATATGTATAATCTGTGTCAATAGAAAAAGGGACTTTTGCAAATATCTTTTCTATAGTTATGTTGTATAAATGGCATGGTTCACATTATACTTTAGAATCAATTCATTACATCTCCATTTAGTAGAATTACTCATGAGTCTTATTACAGAATAAGTTATTCATTGATAGACATGAGAACTTTAAATTCAATGAAGTTGTAAATGGAAGATCACAAGTTCAAATCTCTACGACTATTTACAAAAAAAAATAAAAAAAATTCACTTACTTAACTTGACGGACCTTACATTTGGTATCAGAGCACGGTCGAACCTAGTTCGGACTGAAATACTTCCGCAATACTTTGATAAACTGTTTAGTTAACAAAACTTTAATTGCTTGCCAAATACAGACTTTGCCATCGATTGACGGACTCGCTGAGGCAGGACTGGGAAGGGACGAGCGCAGGTAGCACGTCCACCAACCCCTCCAGTAGCTACTCCACCTAGAGCCGAAGAGACGATTAACTTGCCTGCCGGCGAAGTCATGAACATGATGAGAAACTTCCAAAGAATGTCGGAAGCACTATTGACTCAATTGGACCGTGCAGAAGACTGGCCCATAGTACCTGCGACTGAAGCGTAGAACACACCTCCTTCCAACATTCATAGAGAATTGGAAAAAGTAAGATTTCCATAGTTTTGGGGTTCCACTGAAGGAGCCACGACAGAAGCTTGGTTAGAGAACATGGCAATGTGCTTTGCCTTGAGGGACTACACCTCGAACCTGAAAGTACACATGGCCATTTTGCAGCTGAAAGGGGAAGCCCTAGTCTGGTGGAAGACATTGAAACCACAGTTGGGAGTCGAAGCCAATGAAGTGTCATGGGAACTGTTTGAAGAACAGTTTCGAAAACACTACATGTCTGAAGAGTTCATTGAGAGGCAGCTCAATGAGTTCAATGCCCTCCGACAGGGAGGAAGAACAGTGCAGGAGTACGAGATCATGTTCATGGAACTTCTAAGGTATGCACCTCACATCTCGACAGAGAAGCTGAAGGTGAACAAATATATTTATGGACTGAACGGCAACATTAGAGACAAGGTCCGCATTCTTACTCCGCCTACATTGCATGATGCGGTACAAAAGGCTCTGATAGCCGAAGAAGAACTGGTAAACACAGGTCCATCTAGACAAAACTTTCCCATTCGGAATCGGGTAGTACCACCTTCTGACCCGCTGAGAGTGAATTTCGGTCAGTGAAATAACTTCAGAGGACCTATGCATGGAAAACCAGTTAGAGACAGCAGAACGTCGTACAAACCACCACCCAAGAGAGACAATACCAGGACATTTGGGAAACCAGTACAGTCAGGACCATGTGGCAATAACACACCCACTCGAAGATGAAGAAGAGGACCAAAGGAAGGGTGTTGGGGTTGCGAAGGTCCGCACTTTCAAGTTGACTGCCCTCAGCAGCAGATAGGACTGAGACAAGGACAGAGGCCACCTCAAACTACTACTACAGATCTGGGTTGAGCACATTGTATACATGCGGCGGTCAACAACCATCAGGCGGAACACCAATCTATTGTACTAGAAACGACTGGCACACTTAATAGTATGCAATTCTCTTTACTTATCGACCCGGGTGCTACTGAAAGCTTTATTTCTTATTCTGCATTAGAACGAAGCAAGATGATGGCATGTGCACAAGACGATTTTGACTTAGTCGAGATGGAATCCAGAAATACCCAGAGCATGGGATTGAAACTAGAAGATTGTGAGTTAGACATAGGAGTATGTCGCACTAGAACTTCTTTCTATGCGACCGCCCTCAGAGCTTATGACCTAATCCTAGGCATGGATTGGTTGGAATCCCATGCTGCCATTTTAGATTGCCGTAGCAAGGAAATGACTTTTTATGATGATGAAGGTCATAAGAAAGTCCTAAGGGGAATGAAAAACAAGGTATCATTACGGATAATTTCCGCTATACAGCTGAAGAGAAGCTTGAGGAAAGGATGTCAGCTCTATGCGGTAATAGCAATGAATAAAGACAAGGACAAAGCCGATATCTCCGACCATCCCTTATTTGTAGAATACATGGATGTATTTCCTAAAGCCTTACTCAGACTACCAGCTCAGAGAGAGCTGGACTTTACCATAGAACTAAATCTAGGTACAGAACCGATCGCAAGAGCTCCTTATAGAATGTCCGTGCCGGAACTAAAGGAACTAGAGATGCAGTTACAAGAGCTCTTGGATCTAGGGTTGATTAGACCAAGAATCTCCCCATGGGGAGCACCAGTGATCTTTGTTAAGAAGAAAGATGGGTCGTGGCAACTCTGCATTGACTACCACCAGTTGAACAAGGCTACAGTGAAGAATCAGTATCCTTTTCCTAGGATCGATGACTTGTTCGATCAGATGAAAGGCACCACGATCTTTTCAAAGATTGATTTACGATCAGGTTACCATCAGTTGAGGATCATAGAAGCTGATATCCCGAAGACTGCTTTTAAGACACGGTTTGGACACTACGAGTTTGTAGTGGTACCTCTTGGGTTGACCAATGCACATAGTGTCTTCATGAACTTGATGAACGACGTGTTCCGCTAGTACCTTGACAAGTTCGTGCATGTATTCCTCGATGATATTCTTATTTACTCCAAGACACCAGAGGAACATGAAGAGCATATCCGGTTAGTTTTACAGTGTCTCAGAGAAAACCAACTTTATGGGAAGTTGTCGAAATGCTCCTTCTTCCAGAAGGAAATCCACTATTTGGGACATATTATTTCTGGCAACGGTATAGCAGTGGATCCCGCCAAGATTGAGGCCATTTGGGAATGGCCAGCGCTGAAAAACGTACATGAAGTGAGAAGCTTCATGGGACTTGCGGGATATTACAGAAGGTTTGTCGAAGGGTTCTCGAGAATTGCAGGACCGATCACTGAGTTGCAGAAGAAGGATAGGATGTTTATTTGGACAGATAAATGTGCCAAGGCATTTGCAAAACTGAAAGAGCTATTGACAACGGCACCGGTTCTGAAAGTGCCAGACATGGAAGAAGATTTCTTGGTATGCACTGATGCATCCAAGGATGGAGTCGGATGTGTGCTAATGCAGGGAGGAAGAGTGATTTCCTACTCCTCTCGGAGACTCAGACCACATGAGAAAAATTATGTGACACATGACATGGAACTGACTGCAGTAATGCATGCTTTACGCTTATGGCAACACTACCTAATAGGAAGGAAATTTGAACTTAAGACAGATCACCATGGATTGCAGTATATCTTTACTCAGAGTGATCTAAATGCTAGACAGAGGAGATGGTTAGAATAGTTGAGTGAGTATGACTTTGACATTACGTATGTGAAGGGGACCCTGAACAAAGTAGTAGATGCACTTAGCCGTAGACCCCGCATCTTCTTAGTGATCCCAATGCAGACCAACTTGAGAGAAAAGGTACTCGGATTACAACAGGAAGACAACTTTTACAATGAGGTAAAGACCGAGATATAATAGGAACAGATGGAATTACCCAAGTATAAGGGTTATTCATTGAAAAATTATGGGTTATTGAGATACAACAACCGTATTTATGTACCAGAGAACAATGAGCTCAGGAACCTAGTCCTAGAAGAAGCTCACCGATCTGTTTATAGAGCACATCCTGGCGTGAAGAAGATGTATGCAGACCTTTATCCTCTATTCTTCTGGCATGGCATGAAGAGAGATGTGGTAAACTTTGTCGCTAGATGCATGGAGTGTCAGCTAGTCAAAGCTGAACATAGGCATCCCGCCGCACTACTTCAACCTCATGCCATTCCTGAGTCAAAGTGGGAGATCATCTCCATGGACTTTATTGTGGGATTACCGCTAACTTGCAAGAGACACGATACCATCTTTGTGGTAGTAGATACTCTCACGAAGAGTGCACATTTTATACCCATCAAGAACACTTATCAAGCCCTAGAGATTGCTAGAGTATTCATTGATGAGATTGTACAACTGCACGGGGTGCCGAGAAAGATAATATCTGATCGGGGATCAGTATTCATAGGTAGATTTTGGACGAGCTTCCAGGAAGCTATGGGAACATGATACTAGAGGACATGCTGAGAATGTATGTGATGGACAAGTAGACCCGTTGGGAGGAGTTTCTACCTCTAGTAGAGTTCGCATATAACAACAGTTATCAGAGTTCGATACAGATGGCGCCATTCGAGTTTTTGTATGGCCGACCCTGTCGAACACCCTTGATTTGGGATAGACTCGAGGATAGGAGTCTACTTGGACCCGAAGTGATTCAAGAAATGGAGGAACAAATGGCAGATATTCGTGCTCGACTGAAAGAGGCACAGGATCGACAGAAGAGTTATGCCGATGCGCATAGACTCGATATAGAGTATTAGGTTGGACACCGAGTATTTTTGCGAGTGAGGCCGCAAAAGAGTACTATCAGATTTGGGAAAGGGACGAAGCTATCTCCTAGGTTCGTGGGACCCTTCGAGATATTGGAACGGATAGGACCGGTTTCCTACCGTCTTGCACTACCATCATCATTGCATAGGATGCATAATGTTTTTCACGTATCAGTACTTAGACATTACATTTCTGATTCAACACATATTATTGACATGAGTAACTTACAGATAACAGACGAAGGGGTCGTGACGACAGAGCCGATATGCATATTGGACTGTCGAACATGGCAGCTTAGACACCGTGTGATCGATCAGGTCAAGGTCCAATGGGATAGCTATAGTCCTAGTTCTGTGACCTAGGAGGACGCAACTAAGATGCGTCGGGACTTTCCTTTTTTGTTTTGAACTTCGGGACGAAGTTTTAATAAGAGGGGGTGTATGTAATGCCCGCCGCAGCACTTATGTTTGATTTAGATTATGTTAGACCTATGATTGATCAGAATACTTTTGAAACCTACGACTGATTTGACTATTTGAGGGCACTGGTTTGAAGTGACCCGGAGTTATAAAAACTTGGACCATGAATGATTTTTTTAGATTTTATTTGCGAAATGAAAATGGTTAGATAAATGATGATTTTTTTATACTCGACGGACTGAGAAAATGAAAAATGATGAATGTTGAAATTACTTGAAATGAAAAATGATGATTTGTTTATACTTGACTGACTGAGAAAATGAAAAATGATGAATGTTGAAATTACTTGAAATGAAAAGTGATGATTCGTTTATACTTGACTGACAGAGAAAATGAAAAGGATGATACGAATATTTTATAGTGCGGCGCTACTAATATACATTTGAGTGTGTGTGCAGTGGCAGGTAAGATGATTTACCAACTGAACCACAATGGAATTATCAGGGTCGTAAGAATGGAAAGAACACTTCAGGGTACAACGACTAACTGTCGACCCTGAACCAGTAATCCACGCACGGGTGAAGCCGTTTCAGTTCACCTGGGGAAGTGTATGCCATACGGGCAAGACCATAATGATTTGGTCACGTACGATGAGTTGAGGGGCGCGCAATAAGGAGAGCCTTATCCCTCAACATCCCTTAGTCTCCAAGGAGCGTAGTTGAGAGATCGCGGTAACGACTCCCGATCGCTACGCAGTACTCCCCATAAGAAGAAAAAAAGATACTGTCGGAAGGGCCCGTCGAAGAGGTACCTAGACAAAGAAAAGTGGGAAAATAAAAATTATTCATGCATGCACAATTAAAAAATAAAATATGTGTGCAGATTCTAGAAAATTTAATATTAAAAGAAATAATATTTTATTTTTATTATCAGTATGGTTATATTATTATTATGAGAAAAGAGATTTAAAAATTGAAAAGTTAATGATAATTTCTTTATCTTTAGTTGAAGTATATTTCTTTTTGTTTTAAAAGAAAAAGAAGGAAATTAAATGAAATAGAAAATGTCTTAATTAAAATATTCTTTTATTTAAAAAAAAAGTAAAAGAAATAAATTTAGAAAACTTTTTGTTTTGAATAAAATATTTTATTTATAAAAGGAAAAAGAAAAGAAATCTAGATTGAACATGTGGTTAAATACAACAACTATATTTGAGAAGACAACAACTAGGACTCTCTTAAAGACAACTACACCTACCTTGCACTGATTTAGAGGACTAGGTGTACACATTGAGTTAGAAACAGACACTTGTACTTGAAAATAAAATTAATAAAATTATTAAATTAATTTAAAAATGTGCATGGACAGACACATGGCACACAAGAATTTTCTATATAATGAGGGAGGAGAAGGAGAGAAGGATCTCTCTTGCTCCCTAATGCTGGATGGTCATCATAATCTCGGATTATGTTATGATCCTTGGAGTTGGGATTAGTCGGAATGAGGATTGGGAGATCCTTTCGAGAGGATATTTGTGTGTGTTCTTACGACCCCATGAGCTCGGGGGTTCGAGGTGAAGAATATTAACCTCGATACAGTAGGGTGGTCAACCGAGAGGTTCGTCGGTGATCGTGTGGAAGAACGGCAAGACCAAAGTTGCATTCTTTTGGAAATCTACATTCGACCTACTGCGGGAGCATCTGCTCATACTGGTTCTATGCAATTTAAGTTTTCTTTGTTTACATTAAGTTATATTTGAGGAATGAATATTTAATTATGGGCTGAACTATTTTCTGGAATGAAATTTTATTTATGTTTCTAGAATAGGAATTATTTTAATCTGGATACGATCGGAGATCTAACAGAAAAATTCCGTATCTCTAGTATTTCTGGAAATGTAATCTTGTGGTTGATAAATTGAATCATCTTATAGAGAGAATAATTGGGAGAGTGGAAATTCTTTTAATTTAGAATTACTGTGTAGAAATAGTACTCTGCAAACCCTTAGTGATAGTCCTGAACATTGATTCTCAATTCGATACTTATAGTTTTTTTTTGCTTGAATAAATTAAAACGAAGGTCAACTCTGTATGTCGGTTATAGTGTTCGATCCCTAATTTCAATTTGATTTGACCCTGTACTTGGGATACGGAAGTCTATATCTCATATCGATAATACCAATCGTTCTGTATCACAATGTGAGTGTCATGTCCCCATATTTTTCCATGGTCCATGGGGTAATTTTGGCCTAAGTCACCTAGGCAATAATTATTTAATTAATGAGCAAGTATGGAAACTACCTTATGGAAGATGCCTAAGGTTGTATTTGGGAATTAAATGGACAAGGAGGCCCCCCCATGCAATTATTAACCCCATGACTAAGTCCAAGTGATTGAATAATTGAGAAATTAATTAATTGGGGAAATTTTGAGGCATTACACCATAACAATTAATTAATTACTGGATAATTAATTAATTGCTAAGTTAAATTATTTATGAGTTGTATTATTTTCATTTCATTGTTCATTGCTAATAAATGTGCCAAGTGGTTGATGACTTGGCTAGGAAATTCGAATTGGTAAGTGAGCCAAACTTGCCTAAGTGGTAAAGTCTCAGAAAAGCTAAGGAATCTAGTGGAGACAAGTTGGCAAGATGAACCCATAAAGGAAACTGACAAAAGCTGGAAAAATCAGACAAAAGCAGGAAAGAGGAAAGTAAAGAAAGTGGAAAGATTCAGAAAAGATTTCTGAAAGAAAATAACAACAACCAGAAAATTACCTAAAGCGCACTTGCCCAAATTCAGTGAAGGAGGTGAAGGAAAGAAAGTTTTGAAAGCTCAGAAGTTGCTATTCTCCTCAAGAGAGGCGCCCTCATGGCTTTGGAGTAGAATGGGAAAGTGGGTAACCTACTCTCACAGGTCACCAAGCCAAGAAATTGTTCAGTAGCTCATCATGAATTTTATAAAAGAATCCAACCAACTCCATTTGAGAACTTTTGATCATTTATGTTTTCTCATGAGAGCTATGATGCTTCTCTAGTTGAGTGATGTGCCTCAACTGTGCTTCTTGGGTGATGTGCCCCAAGGCCCATAGTTTCCAATGATAGTTGTGTAGGTCCATATCAAGATATTGCATCCATTAACATATGCTTCCAGCCTCCATTGAAGATCCTCGGTTATTTGGAGAACATGATTCCTCTAGCAGTTATTCTATAGCTAGTTTTGGTGAAGATTCATCCATTGAAGAAGATAGATCTTGGGAGTGCGACCAAGTGCTGAATGAGAGTTGGTACAGCCATTTTTTCAAACATCAGAGGTTTACAAGATCAATAACCAGCTTCAGATCCGATCCATACTTCTCTTCTCCCTCATTCTCACATTCACAGCTAAATCTAGAGGAGTTTTCCCTGGAGGAGAGGGATGACTCAGTGAATGCGCCCCAGTCAAGTTCAAAATCTCAGTATGCAGCAAATTATAGTAATATGACCTGTAGGTGACCTGAAAATAACTCCATAGCAGATCCACATTAATCTTTTCATTATTCTCTTCATTCTCTATCTATTGTAATGAAAATTCTAGCCTGTGAGGCATTGTAAGCTTGAGAGATATTGAAATAATTAAGAGAAGAGTTCTAAAGCACATATTTAGACTTATATTGGCTGAATGTTATATATCAGAACATTATTTTATATCAAAACATATTTTATCATTTATTGGAGTAGTTTGATGAATTAAAATGCAAGACTAGCTAGTTGGGTGCTTATTCTAGACTAGTTTCACCATATTTACTGCTAAAACTATTATGAGAATCCATTTTTCATTTTGTCAGTTGGAGGGGGTTGATAACTCAGTCTAATATCCATATCAGTCCCTGTAATAATAATTTGGATGCTTTTAGCCTCGTTTTGGAAATCCTGTAATTTGACTAGCTCAGCAGTCCACCATGTGCAACTAAGCCCCAAATTACTCCAAACCTTTCCAAGATCACCTAGTCTTCATTCCAGCATATTTTATAAGTTGAATGACTGATATAAATATGTCCTAAACCCTGATAACCTTGACCCAGTCTTGTTGGCATATGCTAGAAGCCCAGGAAGCCTCGAAGTAGGCAATGGAGTTGCTCTATTACTGAAAAGTGAATGGCTCTAGTACTTTGTGTCAAGGAATTCTGCTCAGAAATTATTTTGATGCTGCTACACACTCAACCACCTAAATTCCAGAACCTAATCTCATTCCTACCATCCCCCATTCAGAGTTTTAATCCCCGTCACTTACATCCTGCACAGTCTGTGAGTTTGCCTTGAAAATTGCTAGAAAATTTCCATTAAAACTATGAAGTGGAAGTTAATATTTTGGTCAAATATTGACTAGGATATTACAGTGGTATCAGAGCACTTTCCTTGGCTCAGCTTCTGGAAAGTTAATCTCAGTGGAAAAGTAGCTCAGTACTATTTTGAAATTGTAGTTGTGAAATTAGTTCCATGTCATGGAAGATTCAGACTTTGAGTTGTATGAGGAGGAAGATTATTTTTATGAAGAGTATGATAATTATGATTAGCAGTATGAAGAATACTGCAGACACTATGAGGAAGAGAATCCCCAAGAAGTACCTTCCACAAGCATCTCCTGTGAGATCATGATGGGAAGAAGAGATTATGGTTATTTTGATAGCCCTATTCAGGAAAAAATTGCATGTTCCACAGTCAAAGGTCAACCTCCAATGGAAGAGTTAATGAAAGATATGAAAAATTTATTGGATGCATGTGACTTCACAAGAATTTTTGGATCTTCTTCAAGAAGATCCCCCAAGAAGCTTCATCCTAAGACAACCAAGGAGAAATAGGACCCAAAACCCAATCATGAGATTGTTGACAAAAGGGAAGAAGAATCTAATGCAAGATTCTATGATGAGGATCTCAAGATCATCTCGAATGAGATTGGTACTGTTAGGGGTGTTGAACCATATTTCGGATCAAATCTAAAAGTAGAACATAAATCAGATCCAAAGACACCACATGAGCTTCACAAGGAAGTAGAAATTGACCACACATCAGTTAAATGTGAACTAGTAGAATCAGTGGTAGAACAAGGCACCATAACCCCACCCATTGAAGAGAGAAGCAAGATGCAAAGGTATGGACCACTTTCAGATTTTTGTACTAAATTGTGTCATGATGATGTTGCAGCCACATCAGAAGACAATTACTGCATAAGAGATTCCCTGGATGTTGAATTTCATATCCTTGGTGATAAGGGTGAATGTAGTGACCAAGCTAAATCACTAGAAGGGTGTTTGCAGGATGCCTACATGGATGGAAGAGAATCTACTAAGGAATGTTTTAAGTGTGAGGAAGCATCTAAAGATGTGTACTCTCACATATATGTGGGGGGCATGGAGATTCCCATTGATGAAGGTGTTGAGGGTGCAATATCCCTGGGGAAAGAAGAAGTTCTGGCAACAATAGAAATTGAAAATAAGGAATTGATGGAAGGCCAAACCACCAACCCTCCACCTCATAGGGAGGATAAAATGATACCTGGTGAGTTATTAAATTCTGATTTTTATGTGTCATTATTTCAATCTGATATGGCAGCCACTTCTAGTGAAAAGTTCAGAGTGGTTGAGCTCCCTAGTGATGAGGTTCAAAATTCTGATGTCAAAAAGAAATGCAATGTAAAGGCTGGAAATTTGAGAGAAGGCCTTCCTGGTATACCCAAGAGGAATGAGCAATTAATTTGCAGCCCAAATTATGTTGTTGAGGACCTAAGAGATGAATAAATTGCAACAGCAATATATGGATCAGATTTCCAAACTTTGAGTGTACTACATAAAATCAATCCAAGGATGGAAAATGAAGAGGAGGAACATCTGCAAGAACCTCATCTTCCTGCAGGATCATTTAAGATAGATGAACAGAAGATCCAAGAGGCCTTGAAAATTATCCATGACACTCATTCTTTAGTGTCGAGGTTGTGTTGGGAAGCTTCTTTAAGGGAAGATCAATATTTCTTTGCAGCAATGGAAAATATCCAGAAAGCAATGTCCACAATCAAAGGTAATTTCTCACAATTTCTTTCAGATAAAATTTACATGTTTGAGCTTGTTGAATTGTTGAGGGATGCATCATGGCATGAGGAAGAAAGTATTTGTAGATATGGGAAGAGAACTATCAGCTCAATGATGAATTGATGGCCACCCAAGATTATTTGAGAAGCACTCAAAGTGCCCTCCAAGAATCCAAGACAGAGATGTTGCTGCTTCATGAAAAGTTGCAAAGATCCCCCCTACCCTCCTACACACCATTCAGTGAATTTCATTGGGGTGAAAGCAATCATGATCATATGGAGGAACCTCATGAGATGGTGGATCATGAGGATCATTTACCTTTACATGTGCTTGAAGAGTGTGCGGAACAGTTTGATGAAAACCAAGCACCTGATCATTTCCTAAGGGAACTTGAGATGTTCCTTGGAAACAACCACTCTCCCATGGAAAAGTGGGATGAGAGCACCCAATTTGGGCCAGCCAATAATGATGAAGTTGCAGCCATAAGACTGATTACTGAAGGTTGCAGCCATACAAGGAAGGTTCACAGTCCTTACCCGCATGTCATGGATTCAACAATAAAAATGGGGAATGAACAGTGGGTAAAGAAGTTTTTCTTGTTGATGCCACATGTACCACAAGTGGATCATGATCTGCTCCTATGGGAGATAGATCTTATTGCAGCAGAGATGGCTGATTTCAGCTCATGTGAATCATCAAGCAAGATGTGTGATTCATCCATTGGATGGACGGATAGAGGTAACACAAAAAAAGGAAATTTCGAAGGTAAAAGGTTTTCTTGTTTCTACAATAAATTTATTATTATAACTGACATTATCTTGACTTGTGAGCAGCAACAAAAGTATTTATTGTAGCCATTCGATGTCACTCATCCACATATGGATTGGGTGAAAGATTACCTGACAAGAATGAAACCTCCTTGCAAAATTTTTTATGCTCATGGTCAAGGGAAGGCAGCTAAGCAGGCAAGTTTCCAAGAGAAATTAATGGAACATTTTACTTGCAGAAGTTGGCTTATGTGGAGGGAATCCACATGCTGGGAGGGATGCTTGAAGTTTTTATCCAATGGAAGAGAGTTGAGCCATTGGATGTTTTCACTAGAAGAAACATTTTTCTATCCACTTGGTTTAGTTGGCAGTAATGTCATTTCAGTTATTCCTCGGATGAAAAGGCACATGTTTGATGACAGATTCACTAAATTGACTTTGAAGATTGGGAAAATGCAGTTGATACTTTGGGATCCAGGCATTCATTGGAGTGACAGATTTCCAAAGGTGATAGAACAGTTTTGGTCTTTGTAGGAGAAACAATGGGATCTAGGAATTCTACTCAAGTTATCCTAACTGGGTTGAAAATTTTGTTCATTGCTGGTTCATTTGCAGATATAAATTACAGTGCAGTTTTTCTTCATTGTTTTGAAGGCCCAAGTTTAATTTACAGACTGTACAGTGGATGGGTACAATTACAATCAGAGTGGTGCAACAAAATCCTGGTGGAATCCTGACATTGCTTGAGGACAAGCAATCTTAGGAAGGGAGGATTGTCATGTCCCCATATTTTTCTATGGTACATGGGGTAATTTTGGCCTAAGTCACCTAGGCAATAATTATTTAATTAATGAGCAAGTATGGGAACTACCTTATGGAAGATGCCGAAGGTTGTATTTGGAATTAAATGGACAAGGAGGCCCCCCCATGCAGTTATTAACCCCATGACTAAGTCCAAGTGATTGAATAATTGAGAAATTAATTAATTGGAGAAATTTTGAGGCATTACACCATAACAATTAATTAGTTACTAGATAATTAATTAATTGCTAAGTTAAATTATTTCTGAGTTGTATTATTTTCATTTCATTGTTTATTGCTAATAAATGTGCCAAGTGGTTGATGACTTGGCTAGGAAATTTGAATTGGTAAGTGAGCCAAACTTGCTTAAGTTGTAAAGTCTTAGAAAAGCTAAGGAATCTAGTGGAGACAAGTTGGCAAGATGAACCCAGAAAGGAAACTGACAAAAGCTGGCAAAATCAGACAAAAGCAGGAAGGAGGAAAGTAAAGAAAGTGGAAAGATTCAGAAAAGCTTTCTGAAAGAAAATAGCAACAACCAGAAAAGCTACCTACAGCACACTTGCCCAAATTCAGTGAAGGAGGTGAAGGAAAGAAAGTTTTGAAAGCTCGGAAGTTGCTATTCTCCTCAAGAAAGGCACCCTCATGGCTTTGGAGTAGAATGGGAAAGTGGGTAACCTACTCTCACAGGTCACCAAGCCAAGAACTTGTTCAGTAGGTCATCATGAATTTTATAAAAGAATCCAACCAACTCCATTTGAGAACTTTTGATCATTTATGTTTTCTCATGAGAGCTCTGTTGCTTCTCTTGTTGAGTGATGTGCCTCAACTGTGCTTCTTGGATGATGTGCCCCAAGGCCCATAGTTTCCAGTGATTGTTGTGCAGGTCCATATCAAGATATTGCAGCCATTAACATATGCTTCCAGCCTCCATTGAAGATCCTCAGTTATTTGGAGAATAGGATTCCTCCAGCAGTGATTCTACAGCTAGTTTTGGTGAAGATTCATCCATTGAAGAAGATAGATCTTGGGAGTGCGCCCAAGTGATGAATGAGAGTTGGTACAACCATTTTTGCAGACATCAGAGGTTTACAAGATCAGTAACCAGCTTCAGATCCGATCCATACTTCTCTTCTCACTCATTCTCACATTCACAGCTAAATCTAGAGGAGTTTTCCCTGGAGGAGAGGGATGACTCAGTGAATGCGCCCTAGTCAAGTTTAGAATCTTAGTATGCATCAAATTACAGTCATATGAACTGTAGGTGACCTGAACATAACTCCATAGCAGATCCACATTAATCTTCTCATTATTCTCTTCATTCTCTATCTATTGTAATGAAAATTCTAGCCTGTGAGGCACTGTAAGCTTGAGAGATATTCAAATAATTAAGAGAAGAGTTCTGAAGCACATATTTAGACTTATATTGGCTAAATGTTATATATCAGAACATTATTTTATATCATAACATATTTTATCATTTATTGGAGTAGTTTGATGAATTAAAATGCAAGACTAGCTAGTTGGGTGCTTATTCTAGACTAGTTTCACCATATTTACTGCTAAAACTATTCTGAGAATCCATTTTGCATTTTGTCAGTTGGAGGGGGTTGATAACTCAGTATAATATCCATATCAGTCCCTATAATAATAATTTTCATGCTTTCAGCCTCGTTTTGGAAATCCTGTAATTTGACTAGCTCAGCAGTCCACCATGTGCAACTAAGCCCCAAATTACTCCAAACCTTTCCAAGATCACCTAGTCTTCATTCCAGCATATTTTATAAGTTGAATGATTGATATAAATATGTCCTAAACTCTGATAACCTTGACCCAGTCTTGTTGGCATATGCTAGAAGCCCAGAAAGCCTCGAAGTAGGAAATGGAGTTGCTCTATTACTGAAAAGTGAATGGCTCTAGTACTTTTTGTCAAGGAATTTTGCTCAGAACTTATTTTGATACTACTGCACACTCAGCTACCTAAATTCCAGAACCTAATCTCATTCCTACCATCCCCCATTCAGAGTTTTAATCCCCGTCACTTACATCCTACACAATCTGTGAGTTTGCCTTGAAAATTTCTAGAAAATTTCCATTAAAACTATTAAGTGGAAGTTAATATTTTGGTCAGATCTTGACTAGGATATTACAGTGAGATCTTATTCCCAAATTGATTTGAATCTATACCTTTAGTGTTGAATTTTAATTTCAAATCGATATTTCCAAAACGATTGATTCTATATTACAATGTGAAGTTTCACTTTCAAATCGATTTCGATATTGGATATCAGTGTTGAAATTCATCTTGGATCTACAAGCGTAGTTAATTCCTTTGCCTGAATGAAGCGAGATCGATTCTGTATGGTCAATTACAGTGCTCAATCCCCAATTTGCAATTCGACTTGGATTTGAAACTTTGTCTTTTTCTTTTGATGTCGTTTCCAATCTATTTGAGAAATCGAATCTGAGTTTGTAACTCTGTCTTTCCTTTTGAATTCAATTCAGATTTAAATGAGAATTCGACTTGAATTTGTAACTCTGCCAAATTGCATGAAGCCCGATCTAAATCTGAAACTCTGTCAAATCGTGTGAAGCCCGATCTCATTATCACTGTTTAAAAATCTGAAACTCTGTCAAATTGCGTGAATCCCGATCTAAGTGTGGAGGACGAAATCCCCGTGTGAGTTTTCTTTTTAAAATTAAAAAGTCGAATGTTGTGGCGGTATTTATATATATACTCAGGAAGGTAATTCAATTCCTTATCATTGTCTTAATTCTAACTGATGTCAAATGTGTAATCTTTCTGCGAGTTTTTAGAATTAAAAATTGAATACTGTGGCGATAATTATATATATCCTCAAGACTTTGATCAGATTCCTCCATTTCGAAATTTGTTGGGCATTTCCAAAACTCGTAAAACGAATTGTAATCTAACCGTCAAAATATCTGTGTGTATCCATTTTGAAAATTTATTGGCATTACCAGAGTTCATAAAACGAATTGTAAATGTCCTTTAAAATATCAGTGTATCCATTTCAAAAATTGAATGGCGATTCTAGAATCCGTGTTGTGATTATAACTTGATGTTTGAAAATATCTGTGTATCTATTCTGAAGATCTGAACTGAACCAATCCAGTGCTATCGAGTTTGAATTTCCAAATTATCCTAGATCTGAAAGAGAATTGAGATCTAAGGTTTTACCATACGGTGGACAAGGAATTACGCCTCACCTCGCCAAGATCTGTATTTATCCATCCTCCAAGTCATGACATTGTTACATATTTAACACTCTCATCTCGCCGAACTCTGTTAATTCAACACTCTCAACGACCCAAGTTTTCCTCCGTGATATGCGAAAAGAATGTGCATCTGTCGTCATCTAACATACTCAGAAGTGGGAGTATACTGAAATCATGTTTTGCAACCTGTCCAGGGACCACAATAATCTCCGAAGTATTCACCTTTTACATTTAAGAGTTATAGTGATCTTAAACCTCAATTGAGAATAGTCCTTAAATAAGAAATTTCTAGAATAGTTTTTCTTGTTATTTATTTATTATTATGTAGGATTTTACAAGGATGCCCCAATAAGTAGAATAGATTTCTATAAATACAACTTGGAATTTGGGATATGTAATTAAGTTAATATGAACATTGGGTGCATCAATATAATAGTTTTCTTTGCATAATCATGTTAGACTATAATTGCTTCGTCCTAATAGGAAATAAAGGTCTTGATGAATACACCTTGGAATATTTATATATATTTTTGTTTTTAAAAATAAAATTGCATGTTAGGTTTAAGGATTATCATGTTACACCTTAATGTGATGTGGTGTATGATAAATGTAGCATATTGATTACACCTTAAAGGAAGATTTCATAATTATTTGGAAGATTATGAATGTAGTTGTGCATTGAAGAAATCATATATTTGTGGAAGAATGGGAATACAATTCATGTATTTAAGGCTTCGTGTTTATGTATAAAAGATTAGGAATATAAAATATATATTGGGGATTTCATATTGATTACAAAAGACTATGAACATTGGTTATGCATCGAAGATCTTCTACATAATTGTGAAAGGATTTATTTAAATAAATAAAGTATGTTTAAATTGTAGGAAGTATTTCTTATATATATGTATGAAATATGTATAATTTGTGTCAATAGAAAAAGACACTTTTGCAAATATCTTTTCTATGGTTATGTTGTATAAATGGCACGGTTCACATTATACTTTAGAATCAATTCAATTTAGTAGAATTACTCATGAGTCTTATTATAGAATAAGTTATTGACTGATAGACATGAGAACTTTAAATTCAATGAAGTTGTAAATGGAAGATCACAAGTTCAAATCTCTACGATTATTTACAAAAAAAAATTACTTACTTAACTTGACGGACCTTACAGTCTTGCACTATACATAAGATCACACAGTTACAATATCTAGTTACAACGTCTTGCACTATACATAAGATCACGCAGATGCCCCAATATGGTTATTGCATAGTCTAAGTATTTTTTCTGTATAATGAAGTGTGGTCTAACCCTGAAAAATACAACAAAATAGTTGCTATTTTCTTAAGGAGTGCTCAATTGTTTAAGATTGTACAAATATGGATGAGCAATATTTGTTTCTTGCATTTTTGGGGGGAAAGGGTTTAGTTAATTTATACTTTTCAGTTGAAGTACAATTATTTAAATTTCCCTTCATCTTTGAAGGGATCCAAGAACAAATTCCCTTCTAAGAAAAATTAAGACCCACCCTTCAAATTTGATCACAACATAATATTGTATTTTTTTTTTAAATTACCATATTTTCGTCGAATATCCAACTTATTGCTCTTTGATATCTGACGTTCTTGCCATACCACCGATGGCTAAGAACGTCAGATATCATCCATTTGTACATGGCGCGGCCGTCGGATATACGACTTATTTCTCTATGATATCTGACGTTCTTGCCATACCACCGACGGCTAATAACGTCGGATATCATCCATTTTTACATGGCACAACCGTCGGATATCTCACTTCTTGCTCTATGATATCCGACGTTCTTTCCATACCATCGATGGCAAAGAAAGTTAGATATCAGTCATTTTTACATGGCATGACCGTCGGATCTCCGACGTACACCGCTAAGATAACCAACTTCATATTAATTGTAAGGTGTCGGATATCTGACTTCATATTATGGTCGAATATCTGACGGAGAGTCCTGCCGTCGGATATCAGCCAAATTTTGACCGACATTTAAACAAAAGGAAGGTTGTCGGACGGTCGATGGCAATTAGATGTAGAAAATCTGACATTCTTGCCGTTGGATTTTGGGTCCAAAAAACCTAGCGCAAGGAGGGAGGCCAATATGCTATCATTATGAAATGTTCCATGGAAACATCCCGAACTATCCTACATATGACAAATAACTCTATGCCTTGGTTGAAGCTGTTAATAAGTGGAAGCACTATCTAATGGGAAAGGAGACCATCATTCACATTGATCACCAACTATTAGAGTATTTGTAAGCCTAGAGTAAGCTACATCAAACACGACACTACAAGTTGATGGTATTCTTACAACAATTCCACCTAATCATCAAATATAAGAAGGGAAGTAGAAACAAGTTGGCATACATGCTCTTAAGGCCACCTACTGCCAATATGACATTTGGGTACTCTTATGCATATGGAGCCTTAGACCCATGATGCATACAAGTAGGAGAATATAGAATATGAGGACTTGAAGGAGGTATTTCAATATAGACAATGCCAATTCCATGTAGAAGAAGGTGAAAACAAGGTTGAATATGATATATCATATCCAGGTTCGGTTACTCTACAAGATTGACAAGCTTTGTCTTCCTAAATTTGAGAGAATGCAACTCATGAGAGATGCTCACACCTTCAAAGTTGCAGGGAATTTTGGTGTTGGGAAGACAATTCCCAACTTACAAATAATTTTTATTGGCTTATAATGCAACAAGATGTAGCTCAATTCATTAGAATATGCATACTTTGCTATACAAGCAAGCCTAGTAATAAAAAGAAATGCATATACCATCCCTTACTTATTCCCGCAAGACCATGGCATAGCATCTCCATGGATTTTGTGGGTGGCATGCCAACCTCTAGAAAGGGACATGACTATTTATTTTTGGCAGATAATAGATTCAACAAGTTGTTCATTCTTATGCCTTGTAAAAATGCCATCGAAGGATAAGAAGTAGCAAACATGTTCTTTGAATAGGTCTGGGTGCACTTTGGGATACCAAAGAGCATCATCTTAGACATGGAGACTAGATTTATTAGTGAATTTTGGATTACACTTTGGGAGAAGATGGGAATTAAGTTGAAGAGATCTACAACATTCTATCCACAGATAGATGGGAAAACAGAAGTAGTCAACATGACTTTGGTGCAGCTTTTGAGGGGTTACAATGAGAATCATTTGACTCACTTGGGATGAAAATGTGATCTACATACAACACTCTTATAATAGAGCAACCCACAATTCCATTGAAAATTTTCCCTTTGAAACTTGATTTTGATATCTTCCACCTCCACCTATAGATGTTGTTTATGGACAATAAGGGGAGTGAGGGAAGAAACCACCAACAAAGCATTAAAAGTTGCAAGTACAAGAGAAATTGGAGAAGTCACAGGAGAAGTACAAGGTAAGGCATGATCAATACAAGGTTGAGAAAACATTTAAGGTGGGAGACATAGTATGGTTGCACTTGAATAAGGAAAGAATACAAGGTCCTGGTAAGAAGATCAAGGACCTATGGTACGATACTTTTGAAGTGCAGGAGAAGTTAGAAGATAATTCCTACAGACTCATTCTACCACCATATATGCACATTTACTCATTAGTGAGTGTAGAAAATTTAAAACTCCATGACCCTTCCATGTTGGACCAGGAATATGAGTAGGTCTTACCTTTTGTAGAGGACTTAGCACCAGAGGCTCAGGAAAAATTACCAGAATACACAATTTTGCAAAAGAATTCCAGAACAACCACGCAAGGCCAATATGAGCTCTGGTAGGTGGGGTTGGAAGGACAACTTCTAGGAAAGGCTAAATGGTACTCTAAGAAGATAGAGGACAAATTTCCTCACCTCATTTAGTAAAAGAGTTTGGGTACCTAAAGCATCCTTGAATGGGGAGGTGTGATCCGAAATGGATCAATATATAATTTGTCATTTATTTTGGTGCTTTGGGGGTCAAAATATTGGGTGAATTGGCTTGTAGGACCCATTTTAGGGGTAGGTCTCACTTTGTAGATTTGGAGTCCAAAACCTATTGGGGCCTATTTGAGCACCTAAATGGTGTTTTTTTTCCCCCAAAAGTGATTCGCTATGAATTTCCCCTTGAAACAATTCTACACTTCAATACCTTTCCAACGGTCCAAGAATGGCCTCGAATGAAGTCCATATGAGGAAGTTATGCGTCGTGCAAGTTGACCTATCAAGTTGACCACCATGGTACCGAGTGGATTCCATGCTAGATCTCATTTCTCACACATGTGGATCTAGTCACGTGTGGAATTTCAAGAACATTCTAAGAGTTCCAAAAACCTAACCCTAATCGATAGTTGGGACATGCATAAACTCTAAACCAAACCCTAGATGGATATCAGGCTACGTTAAAAATCAGGACATTAGGAAAAGAAGGGGTTCCATTGTTTTGATGTTATGTATTTTTCCATAGTTGAGAAACCTCATGGTAGTAGATAATAGAACATAAAAAGGAAGTAGGAGATCCTGTAGTAGCCATTTTGGCCTTAGAGTCATATGTAACTCCATATAGAGTACCGTTGTCTTTGTATTATCACGATCTCTTTTAATTTCCATGTATAGAATAAAATTTCCAGCACCAAGATATTTAGTAGCCATTTTAGCCTTAGAGTCATATGTAACTCCATATAGAGTACCGTTGTCTTTGTATTATCATGATCTCTTTTTATTTCCATGTATAGAATAAAATTTCCAGCACCAAGATATTTCATATCAAACTTAGAATACAATTGAGCTTTGACACCCTTTATGATTTACTTGTTGTTTCCAATCAACAACTGATCATTAACATACAATACCACATAAACAAAATGATCACCAACATGCTTGTAATACACACAATGATCAAATTTTATTCTTGAGAAACCTAGTCCCAATATATAATTATCAAACCTTTGATACCACATTATCGATGATTGGTTTAATCCATAGAGGGACTTCTAGCTAGTGCAAATTAATTCCTTCCTTCCCTTCACAACAACTTTTTTTGTTTTTCTCATGTATATTTCTCTTCAAGATCACCATGCATAAATGTTGTTCTCACTCCCATTTTATCCACTTCAAGATCAAAAAGAAGCAATAGAAAAAATAAATCTAATAGAATTTAATTTAGCACCAAGAGAAAAATCTCACCAAAATCAATTCCCTCCATCAGGGAATATCTTTTATCTACTAGATGAGATTTGTACTTCTCCACTTTATCTTTTGCATTCAACTTATTCTTAAAACCCCATTTGCTACCAATATGTTTTATTCCATCCAAAAACTTAACAAGATCTTAAGTCTCATATTTATCCAGGGCATCTATTTATTCAACAATTGCCTTAAGTTTACTACAATATGAATCTTCTGCCTCCCTAATAGTTATAGGATCATCATCAGTAATAGATAGAGCAAAATTAGAAAAAAAATCATGTGGGATATGAATTTTTCCTTCTTTCATTAACTGATCTCCTCCAGGTTGGAACCTAAGATTCTTCCTTTCATGGATCATCTTCTTGTATTGATTCATATTCTTCACCCTCCAACTCAAACTCTATTGTCTCTAATTCTTCTTACTTTGATTAGACTTCATGTTTGGGAGGAACTTTAAACTCTCTAAATACAACATCTGACTATAACATTCTTCTTGGTTATTGGGTTCCAAAGTTTATAACCTTTAATAGCTTCTTTATAACCAATAAAGATATTTTTTTTCCAGTTTTCTTATCCAACATACTCCTATTTTCATTTTGGAACAATCACATAATCCCCACAACCAAAAAAATTAATATGTTTAAGAGAGGGTTTTTAACTAGTCCATGCCTCATGTGGAGTTTTCTCAACCATTGTCGATGTAGGTGATCGATTTCCCAAATAACATGTAGTATTAATTGCCTTTGCTCGAAATTTCTGTGATAACCATGCCATACTCCTCGCCTCCTCCATCAGTGTCCTATTCATTCTTTCTACAAATCCATTTTTTTTAGGTGTGTTTAGAGTAGTCTTTTACCTTGTTATTCCACACTTCTTTGAGAAATCCTCAAACTCATTTATGTAGAACTTCCCACCATTATATATGCTCATCACCTTTATTTTCTTCCTTATCTAGTTTTCTACAAGAGCTTTAAATGCTTTAAATTTACCCAAAACTTCACTTTTCTTATGGAGGAAATAAACCCATGTGTTTCTTGAGAAATCATCTATGGATGAAACACAATATACAAATTTACCTAGTGATAGAATATGAACAAGTCTAAACACATCACTATGTATTAACTCCAAGATTCCTTTTTCTCTTGTAGCACCAAATGGGACCCTCACCTAATTTTGTTTACCGTGTATATAATGTTCATAGAAATCAAAATATAATGAGCAATCTAACATACCTTCAGCCATACCTTTACCATGTAATGCTCAAAGACCCTTCTCTCAAATATGTCCTATTATTTAATGCCACAACATTGTCTTCTCTACAAGGACAATATGGATGTTGTATTCTGGGAAACAATATAACTATTACACCCATCATTAAAAGTACTTCCCAACAACTTGTACATAGTTCCACTCTTAACTCCTCATTTCAACATCATTTCTCCTTGAAAAATCTTGCATGTGTCCTTTTAAAATACAATATGTATACTTGCACCACCCATGTTATTGACAACAAATGGTTTTTTGACAGATATGAAATGTAAAAAAACCCTAGGGAGAGTTACAATTCTTCCATCTTTGAGCAACAACTTGACCCTTCCATTTCCTATTATTTTGGTTTTTATTTCATATCCTAGGAAAAAATCATCTCCATTATACTTTCATATATACAAAACCACTCCCTATGAGGCATCATATGAAATGAAGCACTTGATTTGATCAACCATACATCATGATCAACATGTGTACATGTATCTGTTAAGTAAACACCACCTCTTTCTTTTTTTGATGTTTTCATTCATGTGGAAGGGGCATCATCGAATCCCTTACCTTTATCAACATTCTTAGATCTACAATTTTTCCTAGAATGCCCAACTTTACTTCATTTCCAACATTTATTTGCAAATTATCCTCAACATTTAGATATACCTTTAGACTTAGATTTGTTCCCACAAGGCTTATTTTTGCTCTCTTGGGTACAACCTCTCACAAAGAAAACATCCTTGGTCACACCCTCAATGGATTTTCTCCTCATTTTCCTATATAACAAGATGCAACTACATCCTCAAATTGTAACGTGGATTGATGGCACTACCATTGCTACAACCAGATTATCCCAAGAGTATAACAAATAGCATAACAAGGTAAAACACCTATCTTATCCCTCCATCTTAATATCAAGATAGACAAGTTGACTCACTAGATTATTAAAGGCATTATATGATCTATCACATAGCCATAATCCTCCATCCTAAGATATACAACTTATTCCAGAGAAATAGCTTGTTCACCGATGACTTTGGTTGATACAAATTGGCCAACTTATCCCACAACTTATTTGCATTGTCTTCTCAAAACACGTTCAAAAACACTGAATCTAAGAGGTAGAGTTGAATTGTGCTTCTCACTTTTCTTTCTAAATTTTCCCAATCTTCTTTTGACATACCAGTGGATTTTCCACCTAGATCCACAACAATCAACTACTTGGTCTACAAGAAGATATTCCATCTCCAACTTCCATAACTAGAGGTCTGGATGCTAAAATTCTTTGTTTCTATTCTTGAACTACTTGTCATTTTATTTACACAATATTCACTATGCAAAGCTCCCACTCCAACATATTTTATCTCAAACCCAAGATACCATTGCTATTCATAGGATGAGATAAACTCTAACAACATATGCATCCCCTTGAAGCCAATAACCTTGATCTAATACATAATAAAGCGTTTGATAAACCTATGTAAGAGAAGAAATACCAAACAAAATCTTAAACATAATAATTAACAATGACTCACACATAATACATAGAGATTTACCCTAGAATCCCACAATCTAGAAAACCAACATAACCGAGCATTTCTCCACTCTCTATCTTTGTGTGTGTGTGTGTGTGTGTGTGTGTGTGACAATATAATATTATAGCGTCCAAAACCTAATCCATTGAACCATATTAGATCAAAACCCTAATTCCTTAACCCAAATTAATTTACAATCTTTAGAAAAACCATTGGTTGAAAAAACTCAAAATAGGAAAAAATACAAACCCAAAATTTTCTTTAGGGGTCCCGCTGACCCCCTGGTCCCCCTAGCCAAGGGGTTGATGCCCCCCCATACCCCCTTTGCTCTGGGGTCCTACAAAGATAACAACACATGTCCAACAACTCAATCCAAATTAATCTAATCAACCAATCGGTTCATATTTTTACTATACCCTAGATATAACAAGAAATCCTCTTTGTGGCCTTTGAGTGGATATCTGTAAGATATTGCATGAATTGGATACCACACTAACAACCAAAATATTCCTAGGTCAATTCTAAGTTTGTAAATGAGGTTTCCAACAAGTTGTTTGTAGAGAGTCGCATCAACTTTTAGAGATTCACACTCCTTAGTCAGGTTCACTCTTGATTGAGGTGTAGAGCATTATTGTTAATCTTCCATATTAACCTTTATAATCAGCTCTATACATATTTAGGTTAATAACTAAATTATACCATCATCCATTTGCAAAACTTGGCCACCAAATATAAATTAAACATATTGAGGTTGGTGATTTCAAATGTATACTAACTATTTCTTCAAATACAAAATTAGGTTGACACTACTTTCGATGATGACTAAATCATTAGCATATCATGCAACAATTAAAGTATCATCATTCATATGAAAATATAAGTATTGTGATCAGATCCAAAACATTTGAAGCCAAAGTTGAGAAAGAATTGGTCAATCTTCTCATACCACACCCTTGGGGATTGTTTCAAAGCATACAAAGATTTATGTAGTCGACACATGATACTTTCGTCCTTCTCACCTAGGGGTTGCTCCATATAAATTTCCTTAGTGAGATCACCATGTAAGAATTACTCCAGACATCCAATTCACCTCCCATCCAAAACAAGCTGCAAGTGAAAGAATCATTCGAACATAGTTCATATTTGCAATAGGAGTAAAGCTCTTGATGTAGTTTATACCTTCTTGTTTATAAATCCCTTTTGCTATAATTCAAGCCTTATGCCTTTCAACATCAGTTGCAAATGCAAATTTATTGTCATAGAACCATCAATATTTTACTACATTATTTCATTGTAGTGAGGGATGTAATGTCCCCATTTTTACCCCTGGAATTATTGGCTCGATATGTAAATAACGTGAATATGTGGTGTGTGATTCCTAGCGTGGAGCTAAAGGCCAAGGCCCCACTAGCGAATGTATGGCTTGCAAAGGAAAGTATTTTATATTTTTTGGACATGTGCCAGTTGACAATGGAAAAATGTAACAACATGTAAATATTTATAATGCAAATAAAATGGCTAAGAGCTTTATATGGAAGCAACTAAAATGAGGGGGATGTGTTTATCCACTAGGGAGAGGTGAGGGGTTGTGGGATCCAATCCTTTGTTTCCAAGTGTCATCTTGAGTACCCTTTGTTCCATAAATGGTAAGCAACTACCTAAGTGGAGTTCCATGCTGATATTTATTTCTGTTATAAGAAGGAAGCTAAGAAATCAACTCATGAATTTAATGAAGCATCAGAATAACCCACAATTTTGCATGGATGAGTATGGGCTCAAATTTGGGTACCCAGAAGCCAATATTCCTCATGGGAATTCATTTCTTATCACTCCCATTCCATTGTTGGGAAACGAGACACCAATTTGTTGGCACCCCAACAACTTCCCCTTTATTTTTCAAAATCAAGGGGCCCCCCATGTAAATTTTGTAAATATTTTGTTTTTGGTGTTCTTTTATCTTATCTTCATTGCTTCGGTAGGTGGTTGCTTGGATTTCTTTCTTCGATCCTTCGCTTTCTGCGGTGCTTGTTCTTTGTCTTGGATTTCATTGAATAAGGATTTGGTGATGTGGATGTCTTTTGTTGTTGGCATCTTTTGGCCCTTTAGTTGATGAAAAACACCTACTTAGTCTTACTTGAGCTAATCATATCCTTCGGTTTGGCTTGGTTGGTTTTATATGATGCTTCGACAATTGTAACAAATTTTGGCTTGTCAGTGCATTTGCGAATTAATGAACATTTTGATAAATCATAATTAATTAACTAAAAGCTCAATTGTAATAATTATGATTTACGTCTTGAAAGAGTTTATATCAGATAACGAGACCATGCTCTTACTTCTGAATTTGAATGATCCGTTGACGTTTGCAATCCTTTAACATTTGATTAAAATTCTTACCTTTCATAAAATTGAGATTTGACGATTTGTTTTATCTTTACCGCATTGATCTCCTGGCCTCCTGATGATTTAATGATGCTTCCATATCCTTATTTGAGGTTATTCATGGCACTTATTTCATTTTGACTTGGTTGAATTACTTTAATCCTTCTATAGTCTTACGAAACTTTTCAATTCTTAAATGTATCAACGAATAATTGTATACTTTGATGGATTTTAATAATTCAATTAAGTACTCAATTTTATATTTTCAATCCTTGTCTTACAAATTTGCATTTTAAAGAAATACAACTTTAACCTTGGTTTCCATTTTGAAAGGATTATTGAATGTTACTAGCCTTAAATTTTTTATGAAAACTTGTCATTTTTTGAGATGTTATAATTCTAGGACAAAGTTTAAATAATTGAGGATTATTTTCTAATTCTATTATATCCCAGAGAACATGTTTGGAAACTATGGAAGGAGTCAATGATTCTCATTCATGAAGTGAAGTATTCTTTTGCAGAAAAAATAAATAACTCTCCTGGTTGATAAACTAATTTTGATTCTTATTTAGATGGCTTATTAATGTCTATATATTTGGAAGTATTTAATTTCTTCCAGTGATCTAATTTTGATCTAAAAGTAACATAGTGTTCATGCAATATCTTTTGAAAATTCAATATTTGTTAATTATTATTATTGTTTATTCAAAGGCAATATTAATGATTTATTTATTTAATTGATTTGATATAATAAACATAAGGTACTATTTACAATGTTAATTCATAATAATTGCATGGAAACCCTAATTTGTTGTTGTCGTCACGTGAAGGATGAAATTAAAAAACGGATTGCACACCTGTCAGAGAGATGTTTTTGTGTGGAGGATTGTAAGCAAACCGTGAGGAATTAGCTCAAATGGTTGAAAACCCACTTCCAAAATGGGCTCCTTTACCCTCAACCGATGACAATTTTGGAAATATCTCAACAATTTGGGAGAAAAACGTTGCCGAACAGAGGTGAATTTTCCATATATTCGTTTCGGCCGATTTGGCATCCAATTGAACGAATGGGACACCTGGGGATTTGATGCTATCCTTCCCACTGCTCTTCACTTTTATAAATTCAACCTCAAAGGTATGAGAGACGGAGGAGGGTCTCCAGAGACCAGAGGATGAATTTTATCTTCTCTATATTTTCTTTTGTATAGTTTCTTTCAAAGAAGTCAGCATGGAAGCACTCCCAGCCAACAGTTGGTAGATCAACATGTTTATGAAGAAATGATGCTCCAGATGTATTTGCAGAACTGTTTTGTAAGCTTTGTACAAGTTTTCTATTAAAAAGCAATGAAAATTGATTGTTTATATTTGGTTATCATTATTTCTCAATGAAATTAAGTAAATTGTTGGAACTTAGTTTTTTGGTACGTTTTTTTTTTCCTTGGAAAAAAGTGTAATTTGATTAAAGGATAATCAAATTACATATTGTATAAGAGCTTCAGAGATCCCTTTCAGATAGTAAGCTTTTCAGCTTCATGTATCAAAAATGCAGAAAAAGTAGTTCCAAGCTCTTCTATGAGAGCTTAATATCCCATCACAAAATACATCCAGTAGTATCACAAAAGTGCTATAAAGAGTGTCACAAGTGCCCCAAAAATTGAGTGAGTAGAGTGAAAACGATCAAAATTTTTGTAATTCAAGTCCCTCAATGAACGACCTATGATAGTGTTCATGGAAAGTATCATTGTCCTATTCCAAAATATGCCATTGACCGAGAGGAAGTGTCAGGCCCTATTTTGACAAGAGGTCAGCGTCCTTAATCCTTTCCCTGTAGACATGTTTACAAGTGATATTGTCAAACATTCCAGTAATTCTCAAATTTTCTTCGAATAAAGTGCTCAAGACCAGATTGTGGCACCTCTGTAAATTGATTAACCCAATTTATGATGATCATGGAGTCACCAAAAATTTGTAGATGTGTGCATTGTATTTCCAATGCAAAAAGAAGTAGTAGTTTTAAAGCAAAGAGTTCAGCAAAATTGTTTGTGCCACAGCCCAGCCCCATGTGAATCTTGTAGTAGTGAGTTTTGGAGAGATAAAGAATTGCTCCCCCTCCACAAATGTTGCTCTGAGAAGAACCATCAAAGTAGGCCCAGGGTAGAGATGGGTTAATAAATTCAGTAGTGGGGATGCGGGGAATGGAAGATATTTTTCCTGTGGGAAGTGGGAGAGGATCGAGATGATGTGATTTACCAAAAGAGTGGGAATAGTAGTTTTTGTCACGAAAGATCAGTTGGTTTCATGCGAGCCAGATGCCCCTGATAACAATCATAGGTAAGGCATGGATAAAAGAAAGTGTCCGAGGAGTCATGCCAATGTTTCCAAGCCTCTTCAATAGTCTTCCCTTCCCACTTACCAGTTGTTGCGTGTATGAGTTTCAGCTCATACCAAATATTTGCAGTGAACAAACAGTGAAGGAAAAGGTGGGAGGTTGTTTCTGCAACCTGTTTGCATAGAATGCACCAGCCCGAGCCTTCAATATGTTTGTTCCAAATACGGTCCCAAGTGGGGATCTGGTTTGCAAGCATGCACCACATAAAGATTTTTTTATTTTAAGGGGCAGTGTGACTTCCATATTTTTTTCCACCACCATTTTTGCTTGACATGTTGTTGCTTTTGTTCCATTAGCAGTTTGTAACCCAGTTTTGGGGCATATCTGCCATTTGATGTCAGCGACCATATGAGATTATCAGGGGAGTTCGAGATACGAGCATGGGGAGAGACGCAGTGCAATGAGGTAGTCATTCCAATGGTTGTTAAATTCAGCAGGGAGATTCAGTGCCTCTGAAGTCATCCAACCCTGGTGCTAGAAGGTGGTAGTCAGAGGGTCGAAAATTTGTGAAAGATGGAAAAATCCATTTTGTTGGAGAAAAGAATGAGAGGATCCGAGAGAATGTGATGATTTTGGCAACCAATACACGGGTCCGAGCCTATATGGATTTGAGACCCATTTCCAACTTTTCCAGGCGAAGTCCCTGTGTAATGAGCGAGAGAGATGCCAACACTACTTTCCAAATGATAGACATCCCCGCATGAAGCTTTGTGGGGTTCCGAATCCAATGGATGAGTGTATCTCGAGCAATATACTTCGGTTTGATAACCTCCGTCCATAGATTTTCAGTGTTGAGAATTCTCCAGCCCACCTTTGCAGCCAGTGAAGTAGCGAATGAGGTGGAATATGTTTGAGGCCCTAGCCCCACAAGGATTTCGGCAAGGTGAGACATTGCCAGTGAACCCAAGGCGTGGTATAGGTGTCTGAGTGACCAGACCAAAGAAACCGGAAGCAAAGCTTCCTAGATTTTTTCCCGAATACCCTTTGAGATCCAGGCCAGTGACATCCAGTACACAGGGATGGCCTTCAGAACAGATTTAATGAGAACTAGACGACTAGCTCTAGAGAGCCATCGATGACTCCAGATCAGTAATCTTTTTTTCCAGTTTTGCAAGAAGCCAGGTCCAGTCACACATTTTTGTATCCATTTGGCTTCAAATTAAAACCCAAGTATTTTAGACCCTCATCCAAAAATAATATTTCAAGGGGAAAGAGTGTGAGGTACCTGTGTTGTTCAGCATCAGTCAGTCTATAAAGAGTGATAGAGGATTTGAGGACATTTATGACCATTCTAGTGGTGTCTTGAAGAGTGTTTAGAATGTTGTCAAGTTGTTCAACATCCCTAATCGAACCATCACAAAAGATCAGAATATCATCCACAAAGAGTAGGTGAGTGAGTCGGAGAGGGTTGGTGATGCGAATCCCCTTGAAAGTGCCCTGATGTTTAGCATCAAGAATAGGGCGTCTAAGACCTTCTGCCACCAAAAGGAAGGAGTAGAAGGGATAAAGGGCAGCCCTGGAGAATTCCTCTTTCAGCACATAAGCACATAAGAATAGATGCAACTCATCGTGCATTTTATGAAGGCATAGTCAAACCCTAGGTGTGTCATTAGTAGACGAAGATAGAGCCATCTAACTCTGTCAAAGGCCTTTGAGAGATCAATTTTTATGACAACACCCTTTATGCCCTTTAGTTTTTTGAGAGTGTAGGCCTTCCTGAGCAACCCCGATAGCTTCATGAATCTGTCGCCCCTCTAGGAAGCCGAATTGTTCTTTGGAGATAAAATTTGAAGAGAACACATTTGAGCCCTTTTTTCCATGATTTTTTCCACAACCTTGTATGTAATGTTGCAGAGAGAGATGGGGTGAAGTTCATCCATGGAAACCGACTTATCTGAATTGGGAATGAGTGCAATGAAATTGGCATTTAGAGGTGGATGGACAAGGCCCCCAAGTCTGGATTCTTCGGCGAGAAGAAGAAGATCATTGTCGATAGTATCAAAATATTGGAGGAAGAATTCAATTGTCCACCCATCCGATCCCAGACTCTTGTCTTTTTGAAAACTGTGCAGGGTTTCCTTGAGTTCCTGCATAGAGATATCTTCCATAAGGTTCTGATTATCATCTTCAATTACAGCTCCTGGGGAAAAATTAAGAGAGTCGGATAACTTCAACAATATTTTGCATGGTGGGTGTCCGAAAAAAGAGTTTTGAAGTGTGATGTGCCCAAAGTGGCCTAGTCCTCGAAGGAGGAGATAGTCTCTCCAATTTCATTTTTAAGATCCCGAATAGTGTTTTGAGCCTTCTGTACTTTAGCATGGGCTTAGAAAAACTTTGTATTTTCATTACCGCTTTCAAGCCATATGGATTTGCTCTTTGATCTCCATACTTCCTCTTGTCCAGATAGTATTTTATTACAGGTGCATTCCAGGGATCTAAGTAAGTCAGTGGACTCCTGCGTAATGAAACCTCCCCCATCAGCTTCCAGAAGACCGGCCAATTCCCTTTCGACCCAAATCAGCTCAAGTTCATCACGTTCACACTTTTTGTGTGCCCAATCTTTCAGTAGTAATTTAACTCTTGAAATATTATTGACAAAGTGTGGGTTAGCATAAAAACCTTCACTAGGTTGAAAAGGGATCCACTAATTTTTGATAATGTTCGCAACCTCCTCCTCTTGTAACCAAGCGACACATAGTTTGAAGGGGCTGGATGTTTTTAAAGAGTTTCCCAGTATCTCTAAACAGATAGGAAGGTGATCAGAAAATGACCCATAGTCTACCCATTATTGGATCCTGTAGTGTTGGATCGCTAGATCCTCAACGATCAGAAATCGGTCCAGGCCTCTTAGAGATATTCCCCTCCCCGGTTCTGCAATTGGTCCAAGTAGGCTTCAGAATGGGAGTTTGAAGGTCGAGGAGGTGAGTATCTAGTGAAATGAGAGGAAATTTGCGGTAGATTTTTAAAATCGACAGTTTCGAACCTCTTAAGCAGGTTCATCCTCAGGAGAATCCAATCTCACGCCTCGAACAAGAGGGCCCCAAATTTTGTGGGATCCAAGAGTGAAGTTCAGGTCTCCACCTAAGATCAGATCACCCCCAGAAAACAAAGAGTTGTGGCAGAAAGTGTCCTAGTAAGCCACATGATCCAAGTAGGGGCCGTAAATGTTAACAATCTTGAAAGTCCTATTTAAACCGGCATGGAATAAATCCACACCCAAACCTGAGGAGAAGCCCCAGGAATTTAAAGCTTTTGTCAAGGTTTTTCTCCAACCCGAGGCAATCCCCCGGAGAGTCCACGCACACTAATAGCAGTGAAATTGTAAGTAGGGAGAAGAGTTGTGAGAGATGCCAGAACATCAGCTTTTGACCCCATAGTTTATTGTAGAAAAAAAATGTTAGGTTGGTGTAAAACAATCAGCCTCTTTAGTGCAAGTTTTTTAGGTTTACTTGGAAAACCCTACAATTGAAAGATAGGAGTTTCATGGGATAACCCCTGCTTGGGCCTGCACTTCTCTAAGTGCCCCATCAATAGTTTTTCGTTTGTCGTCCGCAAGGTCCTGGATAACCTGTTGTTGCGCTGAAGTGAAAAGAGAGGGCTGCCCATGACCACGAGAAAGTTTTTGAGGTAGAGGATTTAGTCCCAGGTCGGTGTCGAGGGGTAGAATGGTCATAAGGATATGGATTTCATGAGAGCGAAGGTGAAAGCGGATGGGATGTTTAGCTGTGGGGTCCAGTTTCGGGGGATCCATGGAGCAATCCATGTTCAGAGAAGGGGAATCAGGGGGTATGGAGTGGGATAGTGGGGGTAGATTCTAGAGATTATCAGGGAAGAGAGGTGCAGTAGAACCATCTGTTTCCAGATTCAAAGAGAAAAAAGTAGATTCAATAGTGGAGAAAAGAGAGGAAGGGTTTTCAAGCTTACCCGAAGTGGAAGGAGTAGCAGCAGCCATTGAGCGAGCCAACTGTGAGCCAGGATTAGCTGCCATGAGAACCACAGGGTTCGATTGGGGATTTGGTGCCACCCCACCGGTCTTCTCCTGCCAAGCCCCTGCTGTGTCCAAACAATCCATGTCACGGGGAGCATCCAGTAATTCCTCATCCAACCTGCCCGCTTTCTGCAAGCCCTCCCTAGCCCCCGAGTCCATGCCTTCCATATGCTTGCGGATGTTGTCTGATTTCTCATGGAAAGAGAGCAGGAATTTTTTATCCAAATGCCCATAGCCGTAGCATCTGTGAAATCGAAAGGGAGTGCCTTCATAGTCCAGTTTTTGAATGCGTTGTGCAAGTCCCCAAGAGAAGGTGAGTTGTGCATGTAGCCCCTCTCTGATATTTATGGAGACCAATATTCTAGCAACCGAGAACTTCTGGGTTTGTATGTAGGACATGTCTGCATCGATGTATGCTCCTGGGGCATTATCGATATCTCTGAAGGATTCTGGATTCTAGAATTCCCAGGGTAGACCCGAAAGGCAGACCCAGATGGGGATAACATCGAATTTCTTAGTGTCAGCGTCAAACATCGGGGTCCAGCTTTTGAAAAGAATGGGCGAGTTTCCCAGGCTCCAGTGCGTCTTAAGAACACGACTAGCTTCCTCGCGGGTATTAAATTTGAACACAAACTAGCCTCTAGAGAGAACCATGACCACAGGGTTGGTAAGTGAACATAGTCAACCAGTTGGAGGAAACCCACCTATCCAAAACTTCGGAGCTGGGGTATTTCCCTTGAGAACGCCCAACGATTGTTGTCTCTGCCATGTTGAGGGATTTTTCCACCGAGACGTTCTTGCCGTAGATAAGGTTTATTGATTCCCAAGCGTTTTTCAGGAAATTTCCTTTCTATTTCAAAGTGGGAGAGACCTCTCGATTTCTCTGAGGAGATAAGTGAGGACCGTGACTTGCAAAACTGACACTGATAATAGGGTGAGCAGAACCAGAGTGTGTTGGGGAGAGAAAGAGAGAATCAATGAAGTCATCCAGTGTATGAGAGAAGGGACCCTCTGTAGGGTTTGATGTGGAGAGCAGGTAATCAGTCAAGTCTCGGAAGAGCCATCCACTCTCCTGTAGGTCAGTGAGATATGTCGAGTCCAGCGACCAGCCCTCCGACGGAAGCGCTGTGTGAATGATCGTTGAGGCTATAGGGACCATAGCACTAAGGTTGTAGAATGGGGGAAGGTCAAAGAGGGAGTAGGGTGAACCTCTGAGGCCCGGAGCAAGAGGACGAGCAGAGTTAAGATCGCCGGAAAGAAAACCGTCCGCCGTAGGTGACAGGTGGTCTATGAACGTTTGGGAATCCATCGAAAACTCCCCACCAGGTGTCTTTAAACCGTCTGAGTAGTCACCAGATTTCCGCTGATATTTTTTACCCGGCGTGAAAACCGTTGAAACGTTGTTTAGGGCAGACCGCGGTTTGTAGTCCCATGAGTGGTAAAAAACCATTTTATCCTCATGTGGATCCAGGGAGTAATCAACCGCATCCATCGTGTGATAAGCCGTGCATGTGTCAGCTGAGGTGAGTGGGAGGGCCATCGGGATCAGTGCCGCTGACATCCCATAAACAGTTTAGGGTTTTCAAGTTCAAGTTTTTGGTACGCTTACTTTTCTTAAAGATCATAATCTCTTGAAGTTTATTTTGGAAAGTATGATTACTTTATCATTTGATATATTGACAGTATGTAGATTTAGATTTGCATACCTAAAAGCTTCTTACAATTTCTCATGATTTAATTCTACTCATTTTCAGAAGTTTTTAAGTTATTTAATATGTGATAATTTGATTGTAAGATTTGTCTTCAATTTCATTCATCATATGCTTAAATTCCAAATGCAAACTAAGTTTATGATTAGTTTTAAACTTTCTCTTGCAGGATAGGATAGAAATATATAATTTTAATTTTAGTTTTAAATTAAAATTTTAGTGTTATTTTAATAATTGCAAGCTACAATTTAATAGTTTCCAAATTTGTGTAATTTAGCAACTGTTGTGTATTTACAATTATTGAAATTTGCATTACATATTAATTATATATTTCATATTAATTATCTTATATCATTAGGATTCTAATTTCAAATTTCAGAACTTATATCATTAAACAATGAGACTCTCCTTAAGAGAGCAAAACATAGATTAGATATAGATAACTAGCTTTGATTTATTAATTGTTAAATAGAAGTTTCATTTTAAATAGATTAGAGTAGAATGTAGATAAATAGATAGTTTTAATTTAGTATTTTTCATTTGAATTTAGTTTATCTTTTTAATTTGTTAATTAGTTTAGTATATACTTTTTCTAAGTTTAAGTAGTAGGACTCTCCTTAAGAGAGTGAAACTTAGATGGTAGCAGGACCATAACCTATGAGAATTAGCTACACCAAACACACCGGGGGCTGTGTTAAGCACCTTGTATGGGTTAGTTCTCTGTAGTTGGCCATAGTCAGAAAATCCGACCAAAAAATGGCGCTAGAAGGAGGGCCATGAGGTAAAACAAGTGGTTTTGTTTTTAATTATTTTTAATAACCATTTATCCTCTCTCTCTTTGATTTTTCAACTTTTATATTTTTACTCTTCTTCGTCATTGCATACATGCTTAAGGGCAGGTTAGATGACAAGCTAACCATTTTAAGAGTCAATTTATCTTGATTTTTTATCATTCATGGCTCATGCCCAAATTCCTGTTTGGGAATCAATTTTTAATTTTACATTAGTTAGTATTCCCAATGAGACAGTCAACCTCTTGTCAAAACTTGAATTTGATGGTGAAGGTGATATATTTGCAAGAAAACACCTCAAGAATTTTTTGTGTAAATGTAGAAAACATAAGATTGTTGATCTAAGTGCTATGTGCAGGTTATTTGCTCTTACTCTCAAAGGACGAAGGCAAATGCTGGTTGGAAACATTTCCACCTAATTTCTTTTTTACATGCTTTCAATTTGCACATGAATTTTTAGATACTTTCAAGGATTATGATTCTAATAAACTATTCAGTGAATTGCAGGCTCTTCGAAGGAAGAAAGGTGAGTCTTTAGAAGAATTTTCGGTAAGCCTTTCTCATATTCTTTGCAAATTTCATATCGCTGATTTACCTTCGGAATTTAACCTTTTAAATTTTGTCTTGAGCTTTCATGCTTCTCCTATTCAACAAAATCAAGACGTTTGTCAAAATAATGTTTTAACATATCATTTACCAACCCTTCAAGAAACTTCCTTCTCTATCATTGATTCAGATATTTCTATAAGTTCTACCCAACCCCAAGGTGAGAAGATTGAAGGAGAAGAGATTATTTCTCCTTCCGATCATTATTGTCCATCATTACCTCTCAGAAGAGAAAGACATACTTCTTTTGTCCAAAATATTAAACATATATATATTAAGGAATCAAATGGGGAAGAACATGTCCATGATGAATTTATTTGTACAGGCAGGGAAGTTGATTATCTTGACGAACAACAATATTATGATGCTATTATTACGAAAACAGATCAAGATGAATTAATTATAAAGCAAGCTAAATATTCATCATTTTCTGATTTTTTTACTAATTCTTCTTTCGATTCAATTATCAATGAACATAAATATATTAATAATAATTTTATGTGTTTTGGTACTTCAATAGAAGAAGTGGGAGAAGATGACATGAATCTTAATCATTCAAATAGATGTTGTTCAGGAAAAGAGATTGATCTTTTTCAAGAGAATGTTAATAAAATTTTTGATTCACATGAAGGATTATCAATTAATCTTGATCTCGAATCAATTTCATATTAAATGCTTAATGATACATCACCAAATTATATTGAAAATGATCAGGTAATAAGAGAGAAATATTTTGGAAATTTAAATATTAATGATCTTTCTAAGTTGAGAAACTCTTTCAATTTCCTTACTTCTAATTCTTACTTTTCTATTTATCCTGATTTAATTTCTGATTTTGATATGCATGAGATTCCATCAAATTTACCTAACTATGTGCCTTCAAAATCACATTTTATGAGATATCTAATATTGGTGATTCACTTATTAAGCATGAAGTTGAGGGATTGGGACATATTTCATTATTAGATCATCATCCGATACAATATTTTAAAAAGAAAGAGGGTTCATTGTAAGATAGTTGTAGTCAACCAATTTTTAATGAGATCAACACACTAATTTTTGTTGAAACTAAAAATGCTTGTTCTCATCAGAATCCCTTATATGGGAGATCTAATTGTAGTACTGATAATAAAATCTTTGTCCAAGATTTTTCTATAACTTATGATCACCAAAAACTTGCATCTTTTTCAATTGATTTACCTTTAGTTGTTGACTCTTTTAACGAGATTACTTCTTTCAATATTAGGCCACTATCAATTCATTCACCTATTACATCACTTCATGATCGTACTATGTATTTGAAACCAATTCTTCCAGTTATTAGTGTGACTAGTGTGAGTAATTTGATTCTCTTAAGATATGTTTGCCACATATGGATTTCATGTTGTTAGGCCATATTTTGCATTCTGATTTCCATGACAGGATTGCGGAATGGCTTGAAGATTCTCATCTTAAAATAATTTATGAAGTTGGTAAATTTGTCTTATAATTACATGTAAATAGAATTTCAAATGGTAAGGATGATAGATTTATTTTTAGTTTTCTCTTATTGACATATCATTTCTGGTTGCTAATTCAAAATCTTGTCATTTTTGTAGGATTACAATTGCTTTGATGGTTCCACTAGATATTTCATTTTACTTGATTATGTTGTATATTTGATTTTATTTGTACATATGTACATATTTAGTTTAGAGGTAAATTTAGATTTAGTTTTGTTTGTTTGTTTTCTTTTTGGTACAAGTAGTTTGCTTTCTTTCAATAATGTACAATTAATGAGCGATGTGTCGATTGTCGACGAGGGCGAGTTGAGTTGTCATTTCAGGGAATTACTCATTTATATTCCTTATATCTTTCAATTATTTTGTCTTGCTTAAGATTTTATTCGTTAGCAATTCCATTTCAAGTCTTATCTCTAACTGACGATAAATTATTAAGACCTAATGATGAAATTTTTACACCTAATTGATTAACTAAAAGCTTTGAAAGAAGGACCAAAAAAAAAAAAGATGGTAAAGAGTTATTTTCAATTTTTCACTCTCTTCTAGATTGCAACTCTCTCACTTTGTAATTATTGTCATAAACTGCACTATTCCTTTTGTTTTTCCTTTTGTAAATATTGTTGAATAAAGAGTATGATTTATTCAAACTTTTCATCCATTAATTAAATCAATTTTATCATGATTCTAAGAAAAGATGAAATTTTTAACAGTTGAATGATTTCTTAATATTCAAAATTTTTGAAACTTGACATCAATAACGAGCTTATGATGCTTCTTGTAAAATCACTATATTTGTTTCATGATATCTATTCTGACATGCATATTATATTCGCATCTCTTGTTCCTATTTATATTTGACCTTTTTGATGAAATTACTAAAAGCTTAATCCTTTGTATTACCATATCGTGGTCAAATTAAGTATTGAGAGATTTGTCGTCATTCGTTATGCATGTCACATTTTTGTGATTTCTACATTATTTTTGTATAGCTCGTCTTATGGAATATGACCGTATATAGATTTTCAAACTTTGAGTTCAATTACCTTTTTCCATGGTTAGTTTAATTTTCAGAAAAGTTCCAATTTTTTTGCTTATCATTCAAGATTTGACATCTTTGTGAATATTTAATTCTTCTTTTCCTTTGATTTGTGATACATACTTTTTGCTTGAAATTTTGATTTGATGAGGTCCTATCCTGTATATAAGTTTTAGGTTTTTTGGTTAAATTAGTGATTTTTATTGATTTCAAGATAACTTGGTTTTCAATAATAGTTTTGATATTTGTGAGTCTTTTGAATTTTCATTTTTTTTTCTTAGTTTGCTTAAAATTTTGGAGTTGTAAATAAATAGCACTATGTTGGCACATTACCTTGTTTTTACATGCTTCTCTATTTATAAACCTGACAATTTTAAAAGGGCGATCCTTACAAAGATTCTCTTCTGTTGTCAAAATTTCGACCATGGCAAGATTAGCCTTGGCTTTGAAAAATCTATTATGAATCATACTCATGGATTAATTGAGTTACCTGACTATTATCTAGAATCTTCATCTTTCAAAATGAGGCTATAATGTAGATGAGTTTATTTTCAAAGGAATAATTTTCCCTAGATTGAAGTAAGTCAAGAAACGTAAGTTATTTTTAGAATTTTTACGCCATCCTTTGCTGTTTAGTGGGCCATTTGGATCTTCTTCCCCATCCACTAAGTAATCTCTCTTGAGATTAACAATAACCCTAATATTATTCATTTTACATTACATTAATAAAACCTAAGGGATTAACTAAGGAACAGAAGGTCTCATTATGAGCCGATCTGCTCATGATAATGGGTCCTATTGGATTGACATTACCAATATCCGGTCACCAAGTCGGGGGTAGTGGCTCTTGGTTTCAAAAAAATCAAGAGACAGGGGGTCTCATCATGATCCAGCTTGCTCAATTTCTCGTAGTGCTTGTGAATGGCATTGTTGTCATCTAGTTACCACACTAGGGAAATGGTCCTTAGTTAATGTCTTTATTTATTTTGAAATCTGAGAATTTTTTTTTTACTTTTAACTATCGATATCTAGTGGATGGGATACAAGCATCTAAGTGAGGTTAAAAGGTTTGTCGTATGGTATTGAAGTCATACCTATATACTACGTGTTCTTTGACTTGTTTTGGTTAAGAGAAATTGATTCCTTTGAAAATTTTCTTCCTGCATTTGTAGAATAATCATTTATCTTTATCAGCTTTTGGATAATGGTCAAGATAGTTTGATTGATTTTGAAAGTTTTGGTTCAATCTTTCCCATATAAGCCAATGGTGGGGTTAGCTTATGTGATTGAGAGTTTGACATTTGAAGAGGCCTTTATCATTATTTCTCTTATATCATATATAATCTTAAGGCAAAACACACAGAGATAACTGGTTCGCCTAGCATGTCGCCATTTGTTGGAACCCCAACAACTTCCCCTTTATTTTTCATAATCAAGTGGCCCCCCATGTAAATTTTGTAAATATTTTGTTTTGGTTTTCTTTTATCTTAGCTTCCTTGCTTTGGTAGGTGGTTGCTTGGCTTTCTTTCTTCGATCCTTCGCTTTCTGCGGTGCTTGTTCTTTGGCTTGGCTTTCATTGAATAAGGATTTGGTGATGTGGATATCTTTTGTCATTGGCATCTTTTGGCCCTTTAGTTGATGAACAACACCTACTTAGTCTTCCTTGAGCTTATTTGACCTAATCATATCCTTTGGTTTGGCTTGGTTGGTTTTATATGATGCATCGACAATTGTAACAAATTTTGGTTTGTCGGTGCATTTTTGAATTAACGAACATTTTGATAAATCATAATTAATTAACTAAAAGCTCAATTGTAATAATTCTGATTTACGTCTCGAAAGAGTTTATATCAGATAACGAGACCATGCTCTTACTTCTGAATTTGAATGATCTGTTGAATTTTGCAAGCCTTTAACCTTTGATTAAAATTCTTACCTTTCATGAAATTGAGATTTGACGATTTGTTTTATCTTTACTGCATTGATATTCTGGCCTCATGATGATTTAATGATGCTTCCATATCCTTATTTGAGGTTATTCATGGTACTTATTTCATTTTGACTTGGTTGAATTACTTTAATCCTTCTATAGTCTTGCGAAACTTTTCTATTCTTAAATGTATCAACGAATAATTGTATACTTTGATGGATTTTAATAATTCAATTAAGTACTCAATTTTATATTTTCAATCCTCGTCTTTCAAATTTGCATTTTAAAGAAATACAACTTTAACCTTGGTTTCAATTTTGAAAGGATTATTGAATGTTACTAGCCTTAACTTTTTTATGAAAACTTGTCATTTTTTGAGATGTTATAATTCTAGGACAAAGTTTAAATAATTTACTTAAGTCTTATTTTATAATTCTATTATATTCTAGAGAACATGTTTGGAAACTATGGAAGGAGACAATGATTCTCATTCATGAAGTAAAGTATTATTTTGCACAAAAAATAATTAACTCTCCTGGTTGATAAACTAATTTTGATTCTTATTTAGATGGATTATTAATGTCTATATATTTGGAAGTATTTAATTTCTTCTAGTCATCTAATTATGATCTAAAAGTAACATAGTGTTCATGCAATATCTTTTGAAAATTCAATATTTGTTAATTATTATTATTGTTTATTCAAAGGCAATATTAATGATTTATTTATTTAATTGATTTTGATATAATAAACATAAGGCACTATTTACAATGTTAATGCATAATAGTTGCATTGAAACCCTAATTTGTTGTTGTCATCACGTGAAGGATGAAATTAAAAAATGGATCACACACCTGTCAGAGAGATGTTTTTGCGTGGAGGATTGTGAGAAAACCGTGAGGGATTAGCTCAAATGATTGAAAAAACACTTCCCAAATGGGCTCCTTTACCCCTAATCGAGGACAGTTTTGCAAATATCTCAACCGTTTGGTAGAAAAAAGTTTCCGAACAGAGGTGAATTTTCCATAAATTCGTTCTGGCCGGTTTGGCATCCAGTTGAATGAATGGGACACCTGGGGATTTGATGCTATCCTTCCCACTGCTCTTCACTTCTATAAATTCGACCTCAGAGGTATGAGAGAGGGAGGAGGGTCTCCAGAGACCAGAGGATGAGTTTTATCTTCTCTGTATTTTCTTTTGTAAATTTTCTTTCAAAGAAGTTAGCATGGAAGCACTCCCAACCAGCAGTTGGTAGATCAACATGTTTATGAAGAAATGATGCTCCAGATGTATTTGTAGAACTGTTTTGTAAGCTTTGTACAAGTTTTCTTTTACAAAGCAATGAAAATTGACTGTTTATATTTGGTTATCATTATTTCTCAATGAAATTAAGTAAATTACCGGAACTTAGTTTTTGGTACGTTTACTTTTCTTAAAGATCATAATCTCTTGAAGTTTATTTTGGAAATTATGATTACTTTATCATTTGATTTATTGACAGTAAGTAGATTTAGATTTGCATACCTAAAAGCTTCTTACAATTTCTCATGATTTAATTCTGCTCATTTTCAGAAGTTTTTAAGTTATTTAATATGTGATAATTTGATTGTAAGATTTGTCTTCAATTTCATTCATCATATGCTTAAATTCGAAATGCAAACTAGGTTTATGATTAGCTTTAAACTTGTTCCTCCATGATAGGATAGAAATAGATAATTTTAATTTTAGTTTTAAATTAAAATTTTAGTGTTATTTTAATAATTGCAAGCTACAATTTAATAATTGCCAAATCTGTGTAATTTAGCAACTGTTGTGTATTTACAATTATTGAAATTTGCATTACATATTAATTATATATTTCATATTAATTATCTTATATCATTAGGGTTCTAATTTCAAATTTCAAAACTCATATCATTAAACAATGAGACTCTCCTTAAGAGAGTAAAACATAGATTAGATATAGATAACTAGCTTTGATTTATTAATTGTTAAATATAAGTTTCATTTTAAATAGATTAGAGTAGACTCTAGATAAATAGATAGTTTTAATTTAGTAGTTTTCATTTGAATTTAGTTTAGCTTTTTAATTTGTTAATTAGTTTAGTATATACTTTTTCTAAGTTTAAGTAGTAGGACTCTCCTTAAGAGAGTCAAACTTAGATGGTAGCAGGACCATAACCTCTGAGAATTAGCTACACCAAACACATTGGGAGCTGTGTTAAGCGCCTTGTGTGGGTTAGTTCTCTGTAGTTGACCGTAGTCAGAAAATATAGCCAACACCATTCTGAGCATGTTATGCATTCCCAATAAGAGAAATTTCAATAATAACAACCTGAGAAGAAGCCACATTGTAAAGTGTAAAAAATGCCCATAAAATCATGTTAGTCGTGGAATCAAGTGGGGAATCCATAGATCCAATCCCTGAGGAAAATTTGAGAATTTTGAAAGCTCGAAAAATCCATGGGAGAACCCAGATTTGGAAGCTTGAAAGTATAAATTCGTGATTGCAATTTTGTATGGCCAGAAATATAAAATTCGAGAGACCATTGAAGTTTGAGAGAGATGAGAGGTTAAAATGGCTTGATAAACCCAGTGAAGGAAAGAGATATTTGAAAGTATAGCAGCTTGAACCTTTCTATTCCCACCCTGAATAACACTAGAGGGAAGGGGCTCCTAAGGCACTGTGTAGTAGAGAAGGGGACCATCCTTGCATTGGGTGTCGTAGGTATTGTGGGTACCAAGGCTGGCTAAGACCAATTGAGATGCATGTAGCTCTATGGATGAGCTCACTGGTTTTGCATTCACCTTCATTTCATCTTTGTATGCTTGATAAAACCTAGTTGTGTGCTGGCTTAGCATGAGAGTATGTTTCTATGGCTGTGAATGAACCTGTGTAGTTCCTCCCTAGTGGATACATAGCCCAGCTCGGGGGTGGCCTCTTAGTAGAATGATAAAGTGTTGTACAGAGTACCTATGGTTGGGTGGAACGTTGCTCTTCCATAGTTAGTTTCTTGGACGACTTCATTTCAAAATATAAGCGTTTATTGTTAATTTAATGTTTGTGCATGAATTATTGTTATTGCTATTATGCCCGTGATAAGTATGTTGGTATATGCATGTTGTGTGCGTGTGTGAGATGATTTATTTCCACCATCTATTTTTATTATGCATATGCAGATGCATTGAAATGTTTATGAATTTTTTAATATGGCTATGGGGGTGAAATTTAGAACCCCCATAATTCGTTCATGTTCCCCTCCGTTGGTCAGATCGATGGGTGGGGATGTGACAAGGGAACTAAGTCCCAAGTTTTATTATTCATCAAGTAATTGTACCCTTCATCTATAGAATTCTCTCATTTAGGTCAACCATGTGCATTTACATATTAATTAGAATTACATGCGTTAACAGATGTGCATCAAATCAACACTACCACGTTGTTTATGTCTTGTAGTCTTCCTTGAGTCATTTACATTACTTGCAGTAACACTAGCAACTTCAATTGTCTTAGTCACCCACCGAGGAATAAAAACTTCTCTTTTAGGATTTCTTGCAACAAATTCACCATGAGAGTTGATAACTAAATGACTAGACAAGACATTGCTTATAGTTAATTATGTTGTACAAAATTGGCTGAAAGTCATATTTATTACATGAGTTTAATGTCCATCTCGTTGTCTTGTAAAACTTGAATATTGTACTAATCTCTTGAAATGTTACATATATTGGGGCTGATTATACTTGGGTAGTACATGAGAGGTATAAACATGCCACTTCTTAGTTTTGTTATTGATTTACATAGAATATAAATTTAATATGTTTCATTTCTTATTGTTATTATACAAGAAGGTAATTTTTTAACATAATTAATGGTCAGAAAATTATATTATAGAATGTTGTGGTTGAACTATCCAACAAGCAAGTACAAAATGTAGTGGTCCATAGCCAAAATCCCAAAATATTAGATCAACTATCTTATTGGGATTCTATGATAAGATTTCCATATCTACCACTACTATTCAACAAGTGTATAGTTGTAGTGGATTTCCCTAGGAAAAACATAGTTTTCCAAAACATCACATGAAATAAAACCTGATGCATATTAATCTCATCATGGGCTTCTTGAATGTTATTAGATTTATTTGACTGAATGGAAGAGGGATTGTTTAGTGTTTGTCTTGATGGATTCTATTTCATAACTTCCTTATTGTCCATCACGATTTCTTCTCTAAATGAGCTTAAGAGGATGGGTGTGCCAATGTTGTACCTTCAAATCTCTTCTCTTTCTTAGACTCCAAATTTCTAATAATGACCTAAAACATAACAAGATCGCCTACTACCTTATCAAACGTTTGAATATTTATATTTGTGCTTATGCCCATTTCCCTTTGTTGTTTTTGACATGCCTCTAATTGGTAATTGGTTTCTAAAATTTGCCTCGACTAGCTTGAGTTTTCAAACCATTCCTCTGTCCCCACTCCTTCCTTCGATCTTCCCATTTCCTCATGCACAATGAGAGGTAGACTTGTTCTTCTTCTATGTGCCTCTCCCATCTTTGGATACCTCTTCACATCTCATTTTTTCACACCTTAGACAATATTCACAATGCCCATGTGGGTTGGCCATTTTCCTTATTCCCAAATCAAGAATCAACTCAAGCTTCCAATTATTTTACCTTAATTTTTTCCCTCCAAAATTGCATCTAACAAACAAGATAGATTCAATGCTCTTCCTCTTGGTTTTCCAAACAATAATGAGGGATGCTTCACACAATTTTTGAGCTACCTCATAGTGCTCAACTTGTCATATACATGAGCATATTATTATCACATGATATTAATAGTCCCATCTTCACAACACATATAACTTCCACCTCCACTCACATAAATGACAATAGGAGGGAGTTAAGACTCCATTTATTAATAGTGATTGCCTATGCCAATTTATTCAAATTGTCCATATTGCATGAGCCTTCAAACATTGAAGTAAAATATATATCCTGATTCATGTGAGATGGCTAATAATAAGCACCATCTTCATAATAAGCATTGTCTTCATAATAAGCACCATCAAATATATTAATAAAAATGTTTTGATTGGTGCTGTGTTTATATATAGACGCATCGGTGTGTACTGATATACAAAGCACCAAAATTTATACGCTTACAAAAAAGTATGTTTATTTCCGTGGTGCACTTAAAATATGTTCAAGCACTGTATATTGTGTGTGTTTGGTTTCCTAGCATTACTAGCGGTGCGATTAGTTTACATAAGCATCGATAACTGTGCATGACTATTTTATAGGTGAACCGAGATTTGAATTTTTTTGAGGAAAAACTGTATTGTCTGCTTTTGATAAATGTAAATGTACTTTAGTAAAAAATGATGTTTTATTTATGTATATATCTCTCTATCTATATGTTTATGAAGAAATTTATACGTGTTTAATCATATACAAGAGTGACGAGAGCATCAACAAGACCAACAACAACGACATGGCCAATACGATAGTGTACAAGAGTGGGAGATCAGAGAGAGGGAGAGGGATTTTCTCCCTCAACCTATTACCCCGAAGACCAACCATCTCTTACACCATGTTGGCCTTCAAATTTTTTATGAGGAGGCTATGTCACTAAGGGGGCATTCTCAGTTGCTGATGCAATTGATCCATCATTGGGATTAGTGAAAATAATATTTTAGGGTGTGTCCCGATCTATGGTCCATCCCATAGGGGAGGGCATATACTTTTTCATAGTATTATCTAGGAGAGGGAGGATTTTCCCCATCCCCTTGGTGTCCCACCCAGATTTGTAGCATCCATTCAGATGGTATATCTACGAAGATACATTAGTGAGGATGCCACTACCCCCAATGAATTCAACTCATGATATCTTATTTTCGTGCGGAGGAGATTAGGTGCCTCTCACTTTTGGTCACAATAATTTCCTATGTCATGACTGATGGGGAATACATTAGTTTCCCATTATATATTATGTTTATTCTTTCATGCAGAGATGTTGATGTATTAGATGGTTTAGCATTTTTTTGCAACAGTTTAGTTTTGCTTTGAATCATTGTCGCACTATGTTCAATGGAAGGACAGTCTTCCGGTTTGGTTTAGATTTTTCTCCTTATTTTTTGAGAGGTTTCTAGTCACTCTGTCCTCATTCCGTAGCCAGCCTCCTAGGTTGATGACCAATGTGTGTATACACATGTGGGGGATGATCTTTCCCCAAAGGGGCCAATCTAATTTCCTTGGCAGGATCACTCTTAAGTCACTTGATTTACTTGCCGACGAAGATGATAACACCTTGGATATGATACCATACCCATATGGAGGATTTAATTGGCGAGGATGTCCCAACATCCTATTTACCGTAGATGATCCACAAGATGGTAGATGCAATATTAGCTTTATGTTTTGATTAATCTGGTTGCTTTTTATTGTTTACTTCATGCATATGTAATTTATTATAAAATTTTCTCTACATTGTTTAATTAGGTTGTCTAATTATTGTTCTCTACAATTTTGCAAATATTGGCACTTATGTTGGGGACATGCCTCCCCAACCTGATGAGAACATGGTAGAGGGAGAGGATCTTCCACAATTATAGGGACTTGGCATGGATATAGGCTTGATTCTAGATTCTAATAGGAGATGGCATATTAGTTGTCTGGTTTGTTGGACCGATAGGGAGTGCACCCTATTTAGGTTTACGTGATCATGAAGGATGTTAGAAAAAACATGATTGTAGATCAATAAAAATAAACAAGATGAAAATATAAAATACATAAACATATTACAAGAGAGACACCAATATAACGTGGTTCACCCAAGATGGGCTAGATCCACACAAAAATTGCCAGTCCTTATTATTATACCATCCAACAAATGAAGGGATACAACCTGCAACACATCTGCTGCAAATTCCTCTTCACTCTTTCTCAGTCTCCCTTACATAATCACATAGATATTTACAATATTACAATACATGTGACAAAACCATATTACAATTTCATCCTTTTAAAGGGGAATTACCATGGGAAAATACCACGGGCTCGTAAATGTTTGGCCAACAAACAACCCAAATTTTTTATTTCGGGGGCTTCACCCCTGGACCCCCCAATCGAGGGGATGGTCTCCCTCAAACCTAGTGGGGAGGTGATGCCCCCCCACACCCCCTTGTTGGGGTGAGTGTACATTACACCTGCACATCATATAAAACCGAGGAAAAAAACAACTAAAACAACAACATCTATGAATCGGGAAGATCAGGCTCCACAACCAACAATCTCCCACTTGGAGACTGATCACAACAACTCCACTGCTACTGCACTTGCTGGACTATGCTATGAACCTTGGAACTTGCTAGGTCTTTTCATCGCTATAGAGACGGAAAAGACTATTTAAAAAAAAAATAACAATTAAAAACTAAGGTGAAATAACCCTAACTCAAAATTAAAATGTGTGTATAAAGCTAGCACTCCATTAAGGGATGTTAGATGCATCATGAGCACATCATGAGAAGCTGGTGCATGTGTGAAATTCCTTCCTATATCCTAGGGCACTCATATTAGAGGTTACCAATCTTAAGAAATACATTAATAATTATGTTAGAACCTTGCAAAAGTGTCAAACCACTAGGGTGTTCCACCTCAACAAAGATTTATCATGATAAAACCTTAGAAACCATAGCAAAAAACCCTTTTTTATCTATCATCATACCCAGGAATAAATCATTAACACTTAAAACTCAGGGAGACCCTAAGTTGATGTGTTCCTGCTCCATAAAATGCACTAAGTGTTAAATAATTTCATCAAAGTTAGGCAACATCGCACCATCAAAAGTTCAACTATTTGGTGCATGTTATTTCATCTACTAGACCATCATTAGAATATCTCATCCCATACACAAAAACGTCAAATCAATCGTAGGTTAGCATCTTCTCTAAGCCAAAACCAAATGCACCCCTGTCCATCCAAAATCTAGCAATGTGATCCTATAAAATGGTTCTTTGTGACAAAAAATCGCTAGCTTTGTGATGAAAATCACAAATGCAAGTTTCGTGCAACATGAGGGGTAACACATTACAACTATCTTTAGGATCCGATCTCAACCATTTCAAATTGTTATTATAGCTTACCCTTGCTCTTGATTGTTGAAGGCCAATTGAAACTAAATAGGAACTCAGTTTCTCTCTGGTTACTACATTTGTCAACATGTCTGCAGGATTCTGGCTAGGGTGTATCTTTTCCAACTTCAATAGTTCATCTTCTATAATAGACCGTATGAAATGGTACTTAAGTTGTATATGTTTAGTCTTAGAATGGAAGGATGATTTATTTGCAAGATGAATGGAACTCTAGCTTTCACTGTATAACCTGCTATTCTCCTGCTTCTTACCCAATTCCTCCATAATCCTTTGTAACCAAATCATCTCTTTTATAACCTCTATAGCAACAACATACTTTTCTTTCATTGTTGAAAGTGCAACAACCTTTTCTAGTTTCGAAATCCAACTTACTGTTGTTCCACCTATAGTAAAGACATACCCTGTGGTGCTCCTCCTGCTATCTTTGTCACCTACCATATATGCATCAACATATCCCTATAGAACAATGTCTGAACCTCCAAAATATAATGCACGAGTAGTAGTACCTCTCAAATACCCAAGAATCCACTTTATTTCCTTCCAACATTCTTTACCTGGATTGTTCGTATACCTGCTCACAAATCCCACTGCATGTGCAATATCTAGTCTTGTGCACACCATGGCATACATCAAGCTTCCAATTGTCGATGAATAGGGAACCTTGGACATGTATTCTATATCTTCTTGCATCTTGGGACACATCTCCTTAGTTTGAAATGGTTAGCCAAAGGTGTACTAACTGGTTTTGCATTCTGCACTCTAAACTGCTCCAACACCTTTTCTATGTACTCACCCTGAGACAATGTCAATTTGCGATTTTTTCTATCTCTTGTTATTCTCATACCAAGGATTTTCTTTGCAGCACCCAAATCCTTCATTGCAAATGAATTATCTAACTTCATTTTGAGCACATTTATATCCTACATGTTAGATCTTGCAACAAGCATGTCATCCACACACAATAACAAGATAATATATCTTCCATTATCTAGCCTCTTGAAATAAACACAATGGTCAGAATGAAATCTGGTATAACCCTGTTCTGTCATAAAGCTGTCAAATTTCAAAACCACTGCTTTGGAGCTTGCTTCAAGCCATACCTGCATACTAAATTTTCCTTCCCTTTGACCTCATACTCCTATGGCTGCTGCATATAAATATATTCCTCCAAATACCCATGGAGAAAGGTTGTTTTTACACCTAATTGTTCAAGATGCAAATCTTCTACCGCCATTAGTCTTAATATAGTCCTAATTGAAGTCATTTTAACAACATGAGAAAATATTTCATCAAAATCTATACCTTCTTCTGTGCAAACCCCTTTACAACAAGTCTGGCCTTGTACCACTTCTTTCCTCTATCTTCTTCCTTCAACCTGTAAACCCATTTATTCTACAATGCTCTTTTACTTGCAGGAAACTGAACCAAATCCCAAGTCTGGTTTCTTACCAATGAGTCCATCTCCTCATTCATGCCTTGCTCCCACTTCTTTCTAGTTTCCACCTGCATTGCTTCTTCATAACATCCTGGTTCACCAGAATCAATCATTAATAAATAATACATTGAAGGAGAGTATCATCCATGGGGTGTACTTAACCTGGTAGATCTTCTAACACTTGTAGGAGTTTGAGGTACATGTTATTGTTCTTGATTTTCCAACACCTCTGGAACTTCATTTTCTTTGATTTGATCAAGCACTGTGTACTCTGTATTTTCCTTTTGTGTTTCTTTCCCTGCAACAAATCTTTATACATGACCTTTTCATTGAATACCACATCTCTACTCCTAATGATTTTTTTATTTTCATAATCCCATAAGCGATAACCAAAATCATCAACTACACATCCAATAAAGGTACACTTCTTGGATTTAGCCTCAAGCTTTGTTCTATTTTTTTATCAATATGGACAATTGCTTGACAACCAAAAGTTCTCAGAAATGAGTAGCTTACCTTTTTACCTATCCATGCCTCCTCTGGAATACCACCATCCAAAGCACTTGAAGGCCCTATGTTTATTAAGTAAACAACAATATCTACAATATCTGCCCAAAACTATAAGGGAAACCCTGCATGTAATCTCATAAACCTTGCACGCTCCATGATCATCTTATTCATCCTTTCTGACACACCATTTTCTTGTGGCATTCTTGGGACTATTTTCTCTCTACGAATCCCATGGTATGAATAATAACTATCAAATTCCTTGCTGCAATATTCGCCTCCATTGTCAGATCTAAGACACTTCAACCTTTTTCATGTCTCATTCTCAACCAAATATTTCCACTTCTTAGAAGTAGCAACATACTGTAATATTTAAGTCACGGAGAGATTGTATTTGAGCCGGTCCCCATACATATGTATGCACAAGATCTAAATTTTCACTCTTCTTTTGTTTCCCAACTTTGAGAAATATGAATCTCTTTTGTTTTCCATAAACACAATTCTCATAGAATTCCAAACTTACCTGCTTCAGATATGGTAGCAACTTCCTTGAGTGGGGAATCTACATCCCTTTCTCACTCATGTCGCCAAGCCTATGATGCCACAATGTCGTATATGTTCTCATGGAGGCTAAAGAGATAAAACAGTCAGTATTATGAGGACATAAATACAACATACCTATCCTATCTCCTTTTTCTATCACCATCAATCATTTAGTGATCTTCCACCACGTTTCTCCAAACGTAGATAAATAGACACCATCTCGCATATGCCTTTTTGAGATCAGATTTATTTTCAGAGCAGGAATATGACTTACATCTTTCAGCAGCCATTCACCTCCATTTTTTAACTTTATCCGTACCTTACGCATTCCAACAATTTTACATGATTCATCATCACCCAATAAAACATGTCCAAAATCACCTGGAACATAATCATGAAATAATTTCCTATTGGGTGTAGCACGACATGAAGCCCCTGAATCTACTACCCAATAATAATTAGTATTATCTAATGCAATAATCAAAGCATATTGTAACACATCAATTGCTACATTTGTGAAATTCTAAGTCATAGTAGATCTAAAGAGATGAGGATACCTCACAAAGAAATAATGAGCATAAAATTCGAATAAGAGTGAAAACTGCAGTAAAAAAGAGCAGAAGAATAATAATGCAGTAGAACTTAGATAGGAGCAGAATAATATCACATGTTCCAATAATCAATATAATAAACAATGATGTTACAATGGATAGAATTTGAATCATGCAGGAGAATTCGAACCTCAGTTGGTCTAGCATATCGATTATCACCACTAGAGTTCTCCGGAAGACTCAAAGTCAACTGAACTGAACCTAAAGTCAGCTAAGTTTCTAATTGAAGTCACAATCAATTAACTAACTAAGGAGGGAACAATAGTGAGTATGTCATGCATGCCAGACAGAAAAGGGTGCATGAGGCCAAAATCAGTGGCATCCGAAGCTCTAACCCCCCACAAGAGTTAGATAACTCAGGTGGACTACACTGGAACACTTAGTAGGTTCCTATAAAATAGGGAACTGACTGAAGTGGTACTAAAATTATGCATGCAGGGCTCAGAAGGTGGTAGATGGATCCTGGATGACATCTGCACACCACTAGGGGGCAAATGAAATCATCAACAACTAGGAAAAAATAAATAATGCTAGGTGGGACAAGGATGGAGTATTGAAATATCCTAACACCCCCCCTTAATCCATACTTTGCATCCTGGGCCCTAGTTACTAAGACCAAAGGTCACCTTTACAATCAAATAAATGATCAAAAATAAAGAATTGTTCATGAACCAAGGAAATGGGGAAAAACCTCATGGGAAAAATATCCCCCCTCAAAAAGAACAACAGTAGGGAACTCAAAGAACCTTCATGCTAAGAAGAGAAGGGAAAAACTTTTCTCAGTGAAAGCCTTTGCAAAAATATTGGCAAGCTACTCCTCTGTAGGATACCAATGCAGGTGCTAGATCTAGATCTGCTCCTCTTGATTGTAGAGAATGGCTCATTGTGGTCCAAATCATGAACCTTTGAGTACCTTTTGTCAGACAACCGATATTTGTACTTGGTTGTAGATCCCCCATGGAAAGTCTCCTCAAGATATTGTGGATCAAACCCCACCATCATGTAGCACCTCTCTGAGAGAAGTGGATTTGCATGACATAGTGCAAGTTTTGCATGATACTGAGATCTGGTGGTTCTATGGTCAGATGGATCCCCAACTGTGTTCCCAGCAGCTACAAGGACTTTGTGAGCCCATATTGGCCTTGGCCATGTATTAGGAGCATGTGTTGGATCGAGATCTAAATCTGAATCTCCTTGAAATTTATTCTCAACATCAAGATCATGATCCTCATCTTCATTAGAAGAGGTATCACTCTGATCTTCATGAGATTCCGATGGGGTAGGCAGAGAGTATGGAAAATAAATGTGAGAATTCATATGCCTTGGAGGCATAGTTTGCAAACCCTTTCTCTGTAATATTCCCAATAGAGATCTCTGCAATCTCAACACTGTCAGGACCAAAGACCACTTTCTTTGGTGAACCTATGTGAGTCATTTGATATACATACAACAAATTTTCTAAAAAAGAAGGCACAAATAGAACATTTTTTAACTTATCATGCTCCATATGTATTGTGCCCTTCCCTTTAGTAGAGATATGAGAGTGGTCTCCCATGTGAATAATCGAACCACATTTGAGATCTAAAGAAGAAAATTATTCTCTGGAGGAAACCATGTGGTTGTAGGATCCTAAATCTATGAGGAGGGCTTGTGATTTTGAAAATCCAGCCTTCAGTGCATGGCATCTCTCATGACCATCAGACTCACTTCCAGAATCAGTCTCTCTTGCACCTTTTGGGAGGGCAGTGTTGTGTTGTTCAAGAAGCTTGGTCAACTGATCTATCTTCTTTTGCATGCAAGATATCTCTAGGTGGTTTCCTTTCTTGCAATAGGAACACTTGGATTTCTCAAATCCCTTATGTTTTTCCTTCTTAGAGCTGGAGGATCCTTCTAATGGACTTGACTTGGAATTCAACTTGGGTTCAAATGGCCTCTTATCCTTTCCCTTGTGCTTCCCCTTCCCATTCACACTTTTTGCTTCTCCAACCATAAGATCTTGATCTTTGGAGGCCTGCAAGGAACCCATCTATATCAACTTATCTTGTTCTTGGATGAGAGATTCAGTGAAAACATATAAGGAGGGAATCTTCCAACCAAGGATTGACATTCACCCATAATGGAAGGTAGAGACAAATATAGAGAACTCAGGACCTAGCTTGCTCAAAATGGATAGCACCAGCTGCTCATCCTTCTTCTCAATGCTACATTGCATAACCAAAGATTTGAATTTTGAAAAGAATTGCTGAATGGTTTCGAAATTGCTCGGTTGAAGACCAATCAACTCATTTTCCAGAATATGGCCTCTTAGCTCATCTTGTTTACCGAAGAGGGTCTCTAACTTCAACCATAACTCTTTTGGAGTATTCAATCCTTCGATGTGGAAGAGTCGATATCTAGAAATATGAATACACATGAAACCAAATGATTCATCCAATCTATTCAGATACTTGGTTTTATCCACAGCTGATGTTGGTTTGGGATCCTTCCCCATTGTCACCCTGTACAATGATTTGTTTCGCAATACCATCTGCATATCATCCCTCCAATCAAGATAATTGAAGGGTGTCAGGATCCTGGGAGAGAGAGGAGAGTTCAAATTGTCCATTACAATTGCTGGAGGGAATACAAGGTGAAACTGCTGCAACTACAAAAAACTGTTGCAACTGAAGAAAACTGCTCCAACTACAGAAAACTGTTGTAACTGCAGAAAACGGTTGTAATTGTTGCTGCACTCAAAAAAATTGAATAACATGCAAAAAAATATCAATAAGGAGGTAGACTACTACTGAGCACTATTTTAGGACAATAGGCACTTTTATCTGGATCCTTCACACCTAGCTCGACATCATTGGATTTCTCCAATGAATTCAATGCAATGGCACCAGGATTTTCTGTGGAAATCCAAAGGCTTCTAGTGCACTACTGAAATCAGCTACTCAACATATTCGCTCTATGGCTCTGATACCATGTGAAATTATAAGTCACAACAAATCTAAAGAGCCGAGGATACCTCACAAAGAAAGAATGAGTAGAAAATTTGAATAAGAGTGAAAACTACAGTAAAAAAGAGCATAAGAATAATAATGTAGCAGAAATCAAATAGGAGCAGAATAATATCACATGTTCCAATAATCAATATAATAAACAATGATGTTACAATGGAGAGAGTTCGAATCATGCGGGAGAATTTGAACCTCAGTTAGTCTAACATAGAGATTATCACCACTGGGGTGCTCCAAAAGACTCAAAGTCAACTAAAATGAACCTAAAGTTAGCTAACTAAAGTCACAATCAGTTAATTGACTAAGGAGGGTGCAATAGTGAGTCGGTCATGCATGCCAGTCAGAAAAGGGCGCATGAGGCCACAATCAGTGGCATCCGAAGCTCTAACCCCCCACAAGAGTTAGATAACTCAGGTGGACTACACTGGAACACTTAATAGGTTCCTATAAAATAGGGAACTGACTGAAGTGGTCCTAAGATTATGCATGCAGGGCTCAGAAGGTGGTAGATGGATCTTGGATGACATCTACACACCACTAGGGGGGAAATGACATCATCAACAACTAGGAAAAAATAAATAATGCTAGGTAGGACAAGGATGAGTATTGAAATATCCTAGCAACATTTGCTTCCTGATTAGTCTCCTGCTGCACATCTCCTTTCTTCTTTAGAGATATGCAGTCTTTCTTAATATGTCCTTTCTTTCCACAATTTTGGCACTCTATCTTTCCTAGTCTGGACTTCGATATGCCCTTCCTAGACTTGCTGCGATTACCTGGGCTCTTTCCCCTCTCCCTCTGTCTTCCCCTTCTCTCCATGGTCAATGCATTACCTGATGTCTCGCTTGTGCCTTTTCTTCGCATTTCCTCGCTAAGAATAATACCAACAACATAATCAAATTTCAAAGTGTTTGAATTAAAGACATAGATACTTACAACCATGACCAAGTCATTCCATCTTTCTGAAAAGGAGCACAAGATTAGAAGATCCCTAACGTCATCATCAAAGTTCACTTTTACATAACTTAGTTGATTTGTAATCGTATTATATTCATTTAAATGATCAACAGAAGATACACCTTCTGACATCTTCATATTAAATAAATACTTCATTAGAAATACCTTGTTGGAGGCCGATGGTTTTCATATAGTTTACCCAACGCACTCATCAAACCCTCCGTTGTATTTTCTTTTGAGATATTGAAAGCCACCGATGAATCCAGAAACAACAGTATTGTTCCCAGTTCATTTCTGTCAAGAACATCCCATTCTTTGTTAAGATTTAATATGCTAAGACAGAAAATAGCAGCATTACATTCCATTTCACAATAATAGCATATACAGGATCACTGAAGAAACAACAAGCACAGCATAAACACAAGAGACACAGATTTATCCTTGGAAACCCTCATGGGGTAGAAAACCCAGCAAAGCTTCCTCAATATAGATGACCAGCAATATACAAAGATCCAAACCCTGAGCATAAGCTCCTCCTTCTCCATAGAAGACCTCTCCTCCACAAGTGCGCCACCCTCAAGTGAGTGAGTGTATCTTAAATGAGGAATACACCTCCTCTATTTATACATTACTCTGACTTGTCTTTTACACAAGACATGTAGGCTTGTATTTAACCAATGGGTTAAATACCCCACTACAACTGACTGGGCCGACCCCTCTAGTGTGGTCTAATAACCCTTTGACCCACATAACACATACAGGGCCGACCCCCACTAGGAAAGTCTAATAACCCAAGTTACCACATTCCGACAGAGGAATAAACATCTCCGGATAAACAATAAGAACTTCACGGAGGAATGAATCATCTCCGGAATAATAAAGTACAAATATAATATTCTTTGAAGTTACAATATCTCAACACTCCCCCTTAACGAGAAGGATATTATAACAGCACCTGCACGAGCAAGGAGTCATCAACATCATACATGATACATCTATAAATCATTGGAAGCTTTCTCAACATCATCAGTAACTCAACCAGTTACTGGAACATTTTCAATACTGGAACATCAACATCTTCAGTACTGAGTCTTTATCTTCTGCAGCACTCAAACAGCTACAGCAACATCAACATCTGGATCCTCACGATCTTCAGCATCGTCATCCTACGATCATCAGCATCGGGATCATCTCGATCTACAGCATCTGGATCATCTCGATCTACAGCATCTGGATCATCACGATCTACGGCATCTGGATCATCTCGATCTACGGCATCTGGATCATCACGATCTACAGCATCTGGATCATCTCGATCTACAGCATCTTCATCACACGATCATCAGCATCGTCATCACACGATCATATTACAGGATGATCAATCCTACTCTCTTTAGGATATAGGTCCATGGATGATGCAATCCAGATCAAGTTCCAGGATGATCAATCCTTATCACTTTAAGACAAGTCTCATGTCTAATGATACAGTCTGTGATTCATTTAAGACGAATCCATGTCTAGGGATTATGCAATCCCAACCACAGTGCCAGTCCTTTTTCATACTGGATGTGGCCTAGATCAGATCTAGGATTTACTTCCACAGAGCCAGTCCTTTTTCATACTTGATGTATCACATCTACAGAACCAGCCCTTTTTCATGCTGGATGTATCACATCTACAGAGCCAGCCCTTTTTCATGTTGGATGTATCACATCTACAGAGCCATCCCTTTTTCATGCTGGATGTATCACATCTACAGAGCCATCCCTTTTTCATGCTGGATGTATCACATCTACAGAGCCATCCCTTTTTCATGATGGATGTATCACATCTACAGAGCCAACCCTTTTTCATGCTGGATGTATCACATCTACAGAGCCAGCCCTTTTTCATGCTGGATGTATCACATCTACAGAGCCATCCCTTTTTCATGCTGGATGTAACCTAGAACAATTATAGGATTTGTCACGTATATTTTGAACCGAGGTCCAAAGACGATCCAGTCCTATCATGTACCTTTTGAACCAAGGTCCAGGGACGATCCAGTCCTATCGTGTACCTTTTGAACCGAGGTCCAGGGACGATCTAGTCCTATCTTCAATTCTCGGAGACATCAGTGTACGGATCAATTCTGGGACCTAAGTCCGGGGAAGATACAATCCCCTACCTGTTCATTCAGGACTTCATTTTCGGAGACATCATGTCTACGGCTCTCTTTTAGAACATGTGTTCAAGGATGATACAATCCCTCTTCTTTCTCGGAGACATCTGTCTACGGCTCACTTTAGGACTAAAGTCCAGGGATGATCCAATCCCCAAATGTCCACCAAGGAATTCATTCTCGGAGACATCATGTCTACGGCTCTCTTGAGGATGATGCAATCCTATCATGTCCACCAAGGACTTCATTCTTGAAGATATACGTCTACGGCTCTCTTTAGGACTGAAGTCCAGGGATGATTCAATCCCCACATGTCCACCAAGGGCTTCATTCTCGGATACATCATGTCTATGGCTCTCTTTAGAACATGTGTTCAAGGATGATGCAATCCCCTTGTCACCTTAGACCCTGTCTAAGGACCATCCACCAACCTCTCTGTCGGCATCACCAATATAGGTATCCACATCATTGACCTCACTGTCGATGTGGGAAATATCATCATAAGTGATCACATCACTCCCCCTTTTGAGGAGGGTCCTTCTTAACTATATTAAGTTTGTCTTGGAAAACTTTACTTGAGGTAGAGGTTTGGTTAGTGCATTGGTAACTTGTTACGAATTCGAACATTAACCATATCTTGTATATAGAAATGTCATATCTCTATGTGCTTTGACTTATCATGGAACACTGGATTCTCTGCCATTTTGGTACAACTCTGTTTGTCACATAGGATCATAGTTGGGTCCATCTCTAAGTCAATTCTGAAGCCATACCGCTTCATAATTAGCAGAGCAAGCAGCCATATATTCTGCTTGTGTTAAGAGTCACACTAGATTGTTTCCTGCTCAACCACGAGATCATGGCTGATCCCAGACAATAACATCCTCTCGATGTGCTCTTTCCTGTCTGATACACTTCCTGCCCAATCAACATCTGTGTAGCCATCTGAAGTCATGATCTCCAAGATAACATAGATCAAAGTCTATTGTATCCTTTAGGTACCGCATCACATGATTTGCAACTTATCAGGTGAACACATCTAGTTTCCACTAGATACTGACTCAAGGTGTTCACAGCAAAGCATATATCTGACTTAGTATTCGCTAGACACATCAATGACTCAATATTTTGTTTGTACAGAGTTCTATCCACTAACAACTTCAAGAGTGGCCATCCCAACACATCAAGTCCTTTTAATATTTCTCAGCATACTTTCCTTGGTTGAGAAAGATTCCTTCTGAGCCTTGCCATACTTCCAGACCTAGGAAGTAATACATCAATTTGAGATCTTTCATTTTCATTTCTGCATTGAATGATCTTCTGCATATCTATCTGTGCCATCTCTCGTTAGATGGGTCTACTGATATGAGCCTCAATATCATTCGAACTCTGTGATGATTTCCTTCTTGCATCCATGTCATCTGTGTATAGAAACCATATTCAACCTTGTAGCAAAGATTGAGATCCACATCACCCATGGTGATCATTAAGCTCAGCAATTGATTATCGATCCTGGGAACCCATACAAAACCTGATTCACATTTCTTCTTTAATTACACCATTAAGAGAATGGTGTTATCTAGCCACTTGGAGCAAACATTTCATCATGATTCTCTTCCTCTTTCTAGGAGAAGCCACAAGCCTTCTATAGTGTGTTTGATTTGTAAATCTTTTGTTGAACATCCATTGCTTGTTCAGTATTCATCATTCATCATGATCTTTCCTACAAATCAAAATTAAGTACATGATTAGTAATACTTCATAGTCATCAAATCATATTGTCATGATAACCTATTATGCATATAGATATTATTTACATAGTTATGCAAATATTTTGACCAATACTTTGGCACAACACTTTTCCATATTCTGTATGCATACAGTGGCTATCTAGATGCCTCCCATCTCTACCAGAACATACTATCGAGAGTGTGCACAGCTCTCAGCATGTCAACAAAGAGTTTTCATTCTAGACAAGCAACAATGGAATGTTTGTCCAACTTACCAATCATATGCATATTAGTAGTATACTGTTTCAATGCTCTATGAATGTTTACACTCAGTATGATATATTATAGGAATACAAATATGCATACAACCTATTACAGACAATATCATTTATTAGTTCAAATAACAACTTAAATACTTATCTTTTATGTTTGTGTGGTTGCCTCCCGCTTGATCGTCTATATGTCTTTTGAACTTCTATTCATTATGTGCCACTATGCATGCTCAAGTGTGCACTAGTGTCATCCTCATGATCTCATACACAAACATACATTCATTAGTATATTCTCAATATTATCAAAACATTCTAATTCTAAATAATCTTGAATATATATAGTCATGATCATTAGTATTCAGAGTTTCAAGGAAGTCTTCTTTTACTCATGCATATTCTTGTTTGATCATAGTACTCTTCTGGTTAATTAAATCATCAAGATAAGAGACATAATATGCATAAACCCTTGATTACTAACTTTATGAATAAGCATAACCAATCATACCAAGTATACTTATATAAGGGATCCTAACACAAGGTAAGATTCTAACTTGACATAGGAAAACATACCTGGATTAGTATACCTGCTTAGTTATGTACAACATACCTAAACAATCTCTTCAATGATTTAGAGATCCTGAGCTAGAACCTGCATGTCTCATAGGTTAAGCATAATATAACAAAGTCATACATACCTCATAAGTAGAACGAAGATTATGGATGAGTCTTTGTCTTCATGTTGTCATGGTCATGGAACTTGATTTGTCTTTTGTGATGTACCTGTATCTTACTAGCAGACAACATCAAACTCACACAACACCATAATGAATTAGTACAATCATATAGTCCTAATCAATGAATGTCTTCGATCATTCACATGCATTCATACTGTTACTGGGGTGATAAGACAATTCTAACATTAATCAGGATTGTACTAATAAGTAATATGAAGACAAACACATTATGAACTTAATCAAGAATCAGATTTCAAGACATACCTGAACCTCCTTAAGTCATACCTGTCGAGACTTCTTGTAGTCTTCTTATGTAAGGCCTTAGCCTCAACTCCCCCTGAAACTTGATCTGGAGCTTGACTAGGGTTTGCTAGAGAAACCCTAAAAATTCAATCTTTGACTTTCACACTTCTGAATGGATGGAAGGATGTGTCTTGCTGAGCTGATCAAACTAGCATACTTCAATTTTGAAATCTCCAAAATTTGACCCCTCAAAATTGCCTTCGAAACTTCTGGATCTTCTCGACAGGAACCCGAACTAGGGTTTGATGAAGCCCACCCTTCTGTCCAATCAAAAGGTTCGATCCAAGGCTCTAAACTCTTATTTTTCTGAGGATCTTCTAGCCGTGGTTATAGACTTCAAAAATTCCAACTTTTGTTGAAGCCCTAATTTTCCATCTTTTCGATCAAAATCCCGAACTGGGGTTTGATCAAGCCCGGTCTTCTACCCAACCAAAAAATTCGATCTTGGTCTCTAAATTTCGATTTTCCTGAGTAGCATTCAGCCGTGGATTCCGATTCCAAAAATTCTAACTTTCTCCGAAACCCTAAATTCCGGAAGCCATGAATGAAGGTGCTCAAAAAATAATTCTGTTTTGACAGAAATATGTACCTGATTGTTTCTGCTGTAACTCTGAAATTTTTGCTTCACAGGGTCTAAAAACTTTTTCTGTGGTAGCCTGACTTGTCATCTTTCCATCCCAACAGGTATGACCTCAATTGGATTCTCTGAGAGAGAGATATGCCAAATGTCGCAACGTAACCTATTTTGGGATAATACAGGAGAGCGAACTTGTACTAAGTGCCATGTGTCACTGTTTGAACTTCGGCCTCTGAAAAATTTTCCTGAGATATCTAGCCCTATTATATTTCCATCCTGAAAGTTCTGACCTCAATTGGACTCTCTGATAGAGAGTTATTCCAAGTGTCGCAACGTGACCTGTTTATGGGATAAAACAGGAGATCAAACTTGTACTGAGTGCCACGTGTCACTAGTTCAACTTCGGCCTCTGAAAAAGTTTCTTGAGATAGTACAGTCTATGTACTACCTGTCACTTTTTACAAAATTTCATTTGGAGCTTCCTAGCCCAAGTTATGACCTTTTTTCCAAGGTCACCTGATTTTGACTGAGATCTGGAAGAGGCAGAAACCCTAACTTGTACTGATCATAACTTACAAAGTACAACGAATCTAAGGGTGCCATTTGGACACACGATACCTGGAGCTGTCATCTACGGCCTATAAAGGTTTCAGATCCTGAACCTTCGCCAAAATGGATTTATGGTGAAAGTTCCACGATGACTGGTTTTTGCTATATAAAACCCTAACCTTCAAATTGTCGTAAGTAAAGCAAGTGTTGTAAGTGCCATACCTTGTCTTCCTTCAGGTTAGCTCTAATACCATGTTAAGATTTAATATGCTGAGACAGAAAATAGCAGCATTACATTCCATTTCACAATAATAGCATATACAGGATCATTGAAGAAACAACAAGCACAACATAAACACAAGAGACACAGATTTATCCTGGGAAACCCTCATGGGGTAGAAAACCCAGCAAAGCTTCCTCAATATAGATGACCAGCAATATACAAAGATGCAAACCCTGAGCATAAGCTCCTCCTTCTCCATAGCAGACCTCTCCTCCACAAGTGCACCACCCTCAAGTGAGTGAGTGTATCTTAAATGAGGAATACACCTCCTCTATTTATACATTACTCTGACTTGTCTTTTACACAAGACATGTAGGCTCGTATTTAACCAATGGGTTAAATACCCCACTACAACTGACTAGGTCGACCCCTCTAGGGTGGTCTAATAGCCCTTTGACCCACATAACACATACAATGCCGACCCCCACTAGGGAAGTCTAATAACCCAAGTTACCACATTCCGACAGAGGAATAAACATCTCCGGATATACAATAAGAACTTCACGGAGGAATGAATCATCTCCAAAATAATAAAGTACAAATATAATATTCTTTGAAGTTACAATATCTCAACATTCTTCGTCCTTCATAGTCGCCGGTTTTTTTTATTTTCCTCCCAACGGTAGGAATAGATCCTTCTGATACAAATATTTCTCCATTTGCATCTTCCATTACTGCTAGTTTTGGCCATTAAATTTCTCGAACTTAAACTTTCCTTGTTCAGCCATTGCTCCCACTCGAACTAGGAACCCGTCTTTCCTACAAGTTTATCTGCCAAATAGACCTTTGGATCTGATACCAATTGTTAGAAAAAACAACATCGTCGAGCAATAACAATAAACACGATACAAATATAAAACACATAAACACATTACAAGAAAGACAACAATATAATGTGGTTCACCCAATATGGGCTACGTCCACACATAAATTGATAGTCCTTATTATTATACCATCCAACAAATGAAGAGATACAACCTGCAACACATCCGCCACAACTTCCTCTTCACTCTCTCTCAGTCTCCCTTACAAAATCACAGAGATATTTACAATATTACAATACATTACACATTTGTATTACACTGTATTCCTTTTAAGGGGGAATTACCATGGGAAACTACCACGGGATATCCAATACCATGGACTCGTAAAATGTTGGCCAACAAAAAACCCCAAAAAATTCTTTCGGGGGCATTGCCTCTGAACCCCCTCTGGGAGCCTGCTGGACCCCAGACCCCCTAACCAAGGGAGATTCTCCTCCTCGGACCCCTGTGGGGGGGTTGATTCCACCCCACACCCCATCGCTCGAGTGAGTGTACAATCCACCTACACATCATATAAAAATAGGGTACAAACATGGATGAAACAACATCTCTGAATTAGGAATATCATGCTCCACAACCAATAGAAGGACCCAAACCTTGTTTCTTTTTAGATGAGACTCCCACCTAATATGACATCATTTATGTGTCATATCATGGGTGTGCCTAGGATAATATAGAGGTGGCATCCATCTAAGAGCGCTAGTTCCAATGCATCTGACGAAAGTGGTGATCCTCCACCTCCACCACCACCTCCTCCATCTCCTCATCCTCCTCCACAAGTCGATTTACCACCCTCTCCTCCACCATAGGATGACAGACCAACCTCTCCTCCACCACAAGATGACCTACCACCCTCTCCTCCACCACAAGTCATCCGACCACCCTCTCCTGCTCACCTGGAACCCTCTCCTCCTTACCCAGTCGACCCACCATAGGTCATTAGACCACCCTATTCTACTCACCCAGTCGTCCCACCACAGGTCGACCGAACACCCTCTATTCCTCACTCAGTCATCCCACCACCCTCTCATCCTCACCTAGTTGAGCCACCACCCTCTCATCCTCACCTAGTCGACCCACCACAACCTCCTAGTACATCTCAACCTAGTGCTCTTTTGGATATAATGACTGTCTTGGGTTATACAAATCTTCAGGGAGATATATTTCATGTGCTTTATTCTGCATTTGTATGTGGTGGAGGGACTGATGCCTCTGGGTCTACTGGAGGCGGTATTGATGCGTTTGGCTCTAGTGGTGGGTCTTCTAGCATATAGCAGTTACTGAGCACATGTATATATCTTACTTTTATATCTGTCTTGAGATGTATATTTGTCATATATTATGATTTTAATATTATTGTCTATATATATTATGCTTGTTTCATATCAGTTTATGTTGATGTATATCATGTTACAAATATTGTTCATGTATATTTCTATCATTTCATGTTATGTTGATGTTGTTTGATTTATAAAATGTATTGTGTGTTAGTGATCTAAATTAGAGAAATAATATAATGTTTGGATGTAGTTAAAGATTATTTAGTGTCATTTTTTCTGCAGTAATTATTTAATGTCATTATACAATAACTAACTAATTTTTTAATTGAGTTATTTAGATGGATAACTGGTGAAGGTATGATTTTGCTACGTTAATAGTTTATTTGGACAAAACTAATTTTTTTATTTAAAATAGTACTAAAATTTATGTAAGTTTTAAATCATAATTTATTACAGGGTTGACACAGCTTAAATGTGTGTATTTTTTAAGGTTGATTAAGTGTGAATTTAATGTTCATTCAAAATATTATGTGGAACAATAGTAACAAGTTACTTTAAAATGATTTCAATGTTTTGTGTCATTTTTAACTTTGTCTTTCTCTAAAAAAATGTTCTCTTCATATAAAAAACATATGGGTTGAAGAATGAATAATTTGACAATAGTCTTGTCATGGTAAATTTACAAATAGTATGTGTTATCGACATTGGACGCTACTACTGTGAGTTATATTAACAAGATCCACATGGGGTCATTTATTCCCTGCTCTTTTGATGGGCATGCATTTTTTAATTGTGAATAAGAGATGTTGTTGATTGTTTGATTACAATGTGACTGAAACATACACAAAATAGTAAAAATGATGTGAATTGTCTTATGCTTGTATATTAAGTCTCTAGTCAACTTTTAATGGGAAAAGACCAACTTTTATAAGAATGTATTACACCTCTTATTCAAAATAAAATAATGTTTTATAAAAAATTATGCCTCTTCAAATGAAAACACATTGGTTACAACATTCTAAATATACAATAATTTTGATCAAAATTATATAGAATTTTTTGCATCAAAATATACACTTAACAAAGCATTTTAAATTTGCAAATTTTATATAAAAATTATAAAATATTTAAGTTATCCTTAATTCCACAAATTTTAATTCAAGTATATAAATACCAACACATTTGGCAAGTTATCCCATACAATTTTAGTGTCCTACTTGAATTATTTACCATTATACTTGGCATATATATTGACGATAAGAAAATGAGGAAAATGAGCTACCAAGTGATTTTATGAGATCAAGTCCTACACATTATGTTCTCACTCCACTAGAGAAGAAAACACATACTCTTGTAAAAGATTCAACTAATTTTATGTTAGATATATTAGCATTCAACACCTCAAAAATAAACTTTAATATACAAATATATACCCATATTTTGTTTATATTGTACTGAATTCTTTAAATTTATAGATATTTGGTAGACCAAGGATGATATACACATTTCCAATATATAATTTTATTCAAAATTCCAATATATATTTCTTATTTTTATTGAATTCAATATACTAAGGAGGATATACAAATTTTGAGTAATATCCCAAAGGCCTTTAGTGATGGACGTGGGCTTACTATCCAAAATTTTGATAAGGATTTCATAATCTATTATTTTTCTTTTGATATACAAAATTTATGTCAAACCCCTCAAAAAACAACTTTGTGAGAATATTCACCCACATTTTTTTAATATTGTGAATTCCTTTTATACAATTCAAGTAGACCATAGAGGCTATACAAATATCCATTATATATTGTGAATTCTATTTACTCAAATTTCCAATATATATTCTATTTTTTATTGAAATCAAGTAGAGAACAGAGGCTATACAAATTTTGAATAATATCCTAGAGGCCCTTAACTATGCACATGGACTTACTATCAAGTCTTTGCATGTAACAGATATAATTGATCATGATTACAAATGAACCTCCTTTGGGAAAAGAAACTATCAACTATTGCATACACAAGAATAGAGAGGAAATGCTCTAAAGTACCTGTATCATGATTAGAATGGATTTAAGATGACATTTAATAAGTGAGTAAATCTTAAGGACATTGAAGAAGTGAATATTATATTTTTATTGGATAAGGCTTATGAGAAGCCTTCAACATAACTAGTTTAATTTAGTTTGTGTTAGACCATATCTGAATAGAAAGTACAATGGATTTACCATTTATATATTGTAATACAAATGACAACATTTACACCCAATCCATCATCAACCAGGAAACATTTAACATAATACTAACCAACTTGATATTGTATAATGCAAATATAATTGAAACACTCTTTCATTAATATAAAATACAACCATAACGTAAATGTAGAAATAAAACATTTACATATCACTAGTCATTGCCATCACCTATATTATGCTCCTCACTTGGAATGATAATATTGTCGTTCTCAAAAAGATGTTTTGATCTTGGATTGTGTCTTAGAACGAACCAACAATCCCTATCCAATACATTTGGGTAAAAGAAAACTTGGTTGCAGTGTTTTAGGTAAACATAAGGCTCCTTCTTTTCATCTTACATCTTTTTAGAGTTGATACATATTATACCACTATCATGATCTTCCTTTACATTATTCCGGTCAAAATTATCCCACCACTTGCACCTAAAAATAACACATTAGAAATATGAGAAGTCCACTTGCATGAACTCTTGTATCTTTTTGACGTAACCTAGCTTCCCCTCTTTTATGTTCTAATCATGATGGCTAACATGACTAGATTGGTTGAAATTGACCTCCACTCCACATTCAAATGTGACACGTCCATCATCGGTATCCTCGGTGCGGAAATGATGTCCATATGCCCACATAGGTGGGAGCAAATGCACCTAAAAAATGTGAAGAATAAAAATTAATAAAAACATAATACATGTTATAATTCAAACATGATTTATAAAATGAACAATGTAGAGGGACGAATTATTATAGATATATTCACCCATTCCCTAGGTTTAGTGCATCCTCTTACCATGCGAGTAATGAACAAATGTGTCATATTTATTTTTTATTTGGTCAACCACCCAACTATTGGGACAGATCGCTAGTATATTTTCTTTTAAATGACCAGGATAAGCCATGCTTCTATCATTCAACCGTCTGAATTCTTTGTTGTCACTATCCCATTTCCTTCTCTTCTCTTCATACAATTTGACCCATGGTTGCGTTGCCTCTACATTGTAAAGAATTGTTTTATTGTTGGAATCAATTTATGCATTCATTGATGTAATCATGAAAGTAAAATGATTAGTATGTGATCAAATATATATTATCAATTTCATTGTAAACAATTACTCTATAAAAAACTGACAACATATAAGTGACTTACTCTTTATCATGCTCCATTTTCCATTCGTTTGGAGTAGCTCTCCTTCCCTTTTTTCCTCATCTTGTTGGTCACCCCAAACCACTCCACCTAGTGTGTCGTCAATTTGCTTTATGTATTCACTAGTGCAATATAAAGACTCATATACTCTGTACCCCTCTGTCATAGATCCCTCAAGTTTTTCCCTCTATCTAACAAACCCCTTCAACTTTTTCATGTACCATTCCAAGAAGAACATCCAATGACATGAGACCACCCCAACTAATTCAACCTCATTAGCTAGGTGAATTAGAAGATGGACTTGCAAGTCCATGAAACTTATGGGTAGTTCCTTCTGAAACATACAAACAATCTCAGCGATCTCTCAACACCATCGGGGAATGCTAGCCATGTGAATCTCCTTTGATTTAATCCAATGCATAAATGTAGATAATTTCTAGACATGGATCATTCATTGTATATCCTAGGGGAAGTGATGGATCACACAACCATACATGAGAAAAGGATAATGACACTACAACATAAACATGTAAGGCATAAAATTGTGATTGCATAGCATATTATAACCTAAACCATAGAAAAAGGAGCATCTAATTGGCATACATACCATTAGAAGGTTCAGATGGTCATGCGATTTCAAACACGATAATTCTCCTTCTACTGTGAAGCAGTGTCATACAGTTGACCCATACAATGAAGGCATATTCACACTCAATATAACATCCTTTTCTGAAGAAATATCATATTTCTTCAAAATCCATGGGACATCACCCTCTTTAAAAGACCAAGAGGTTCCAACCTCTCCTCTACTTTCTTTTCTTGGCCAATGTTTCCTTTTAGTCTTCGAAGAAGTAAGATCTCTCCTAACAACTAACATTTCAGTTTTTTTCGATGATATGTGCCTCCATAAAGAAGAAGAAACATTTTTGAATATATGCATGGGATCTAGTAAGTGGGAAATCTTAAGAATATCCCCATATGGAATCTCATAAAACACATATTTCCTTTTCATCTCAACATGAATTTTCTTAACATAAGTGTCAAATTCAAGATCATCTAACATAATTTCCCCATTTGAATTAGCAATTCTGCAATTTCCTTCTCCTTGATGTGTCATATTCCCTGAGCTAGTGTACCAGTGCTATTATTTCAGGCTTTGAGTTATCTCTAGTTTACCATTGAAAGAAGATGTTGTTCTTCTATAAAGGCGTTCATACATGAGGAACATCCTCAAGCAATCATACATTGAATTTCATAGGTGTTTGTATCACCTACCCATTTTGAAAGTCCACAACATTTACATCCATGATACCCTTTTGTTACAAGACATGCGATATTATTGTATATAGAATATGTTAGGTACAAATAAGGTGGTTGCACCAAATTAAGTTTGTCGAATAAAATTATAGATATGACCACATTGTTAGGCGAAATATATGTCGTAATAATTACGTTGCAATGCGGTTGCCCAACTATTTACTTGTCAACCCGGGGTACGTGAACTGACGAAGCACGTGCACTGTTTGTGCAGGACTGAAGTAGATCTAATTTAACTTAATCTAATTTGCTGAAATCAAATTAATCTAGGAAAGCATTGAAATACTAACTAGGAAAAGCATTGAAATTGCGTAAGAGAAATACAACATGTGAAGAGTTAATAACAATGACATAAGTGAGCTCACATCTATAAATCAATAATCAAATGACAAACATGGAAGCATAACAATGAAAGCTTAAATCAAATTAAGAATCTCAAATCAAAGACTAATCCAACAAGTACAAAATCCAATCCAATCCAACTTCATTACAATCCTCTTACAAGCTTAATCTAACTTAATTACAACTTAATGGAATGGAGAAGGAGCACTCTCCTTTATACATGAGAGTCCTTAAGAAAAAGATAAGAATGCATTAATTACAGATCCATTATTCTCTCAACTACTCTCAACCACTTTCCTATTGTTACAAGATATGGTGCCTTCAAATCCTCCACATATCTCTCATGAATCCTAGATAAGATATGCCAACCAAATCTTCCATGATCTTCTCCTTAAGAATAGGCTTCAATAACTATCTCCTTTGGAATGGTGTAAGAGATATTTGAGAAGTCTCTTTGATTTAATCACTCACATATTCCTACACATTACAAAGCTCACACATAATTGAGATATATATGAAAACATGTATATTTTCTAATATTTAATCATAAATTCACTCTTAATACTAAAATGAATAAAGTGGAAAATAATAATGTGAAACCCAAATGTATTTATGCAAATGATATGATGAAGGTTTAATAGGGCGATGAAATGTAAGGAATAGTGAAGGGAAAGGTGGATGAAAATACGACATTTCTGAGTCCTAACACACATCAATCAACATGCTTACCAGAGAAAACTCCTAGTCTTGGATAATCATGTGTGGTGTATGCACATATGCCATACAACATAAAAGGTCTCTCCAGCGAGATGGGTATTGATACATCGTATACTTGTATCCTTTACCATAATTGCTTGAATTCATCAATCAATGGTTGGAGGTATACATCCATATTCTTAACTTATCTTCTACCAAGAACTATAAGAGCCAACATAAGATGTTCCTTCATGGACAACCATGGAGGGATATTGTTATTGATCACTACCACTGGCCAAACATAATAATTGGTGTTTTTGAGGGAATGCAAGTTAACTCCATTCATGGAGTCCTCAATGAAGGCTTTGTACTTCATCCTTGAATTTATCAGGGCATGTATTCTCTATATGCTTCATGGCTATTGAATCCGTAGGAATCCACATAACTCCTGTCTTTCTTCTGTGTGAGGCACAACACCACTGTAACATGGATAATTCTTTGCATCAAAAAATACTTTGAATCCTTGGGATTATAGGCACATGCCTCAATATCTTATGAGGAGTTCCATGTGCCTTACCCTTTTTTATATCTAGTACATGTCGTGCCCACATTTATGACATATCTCTTTGTCCTCTTATCCACCTCTATATAAAATACAATAATTCAGACAAGCGTGATATGATATATACTAAACACTCAACTTTTTCAGCAATTTATTTGCCTCTTTGGAGCTACCCAAGAGGATTGTATTAGTTGGAAGTAATTTTTATTTGAGTAACCTACAATTAGTGGGAAATATAAATGTACATTGTCACTAAGCATACAAAAAATCCCTTTTTATCCTTGATTTAATGGGGACTTGATGGTTAGATACCCCAGTACTGTCTAAAATCATGCATCAGACATACCATACATTTCTTTTAGGTTGTACAACAAAATTGTTGTCCCCAATTGGGTATACCTTGATCCATTCCCAAAGAGAGGGGTGGTGGAAGCATTTTTCAGGCTTATGAAGAAGGCATTGAAAATATTAGCATTGTTCCCCAACTCATCTTGTTGGAATGCATTTAACAACATTCCCCCCATGGCATGGGTATCTTGTAAGAAATCATCCATACCACCCTCTATATAATTGTTTTCATCCCCAATATATGAATAACTAGAGTTACTATAGATGTTTTGAATTGGTGGCTCATGACGTAGTGGGAATTGAATAGGTTGTTGATTCAACCATTCTTTGTATGCTTCCTCTATTATATCTACCCGTTTAGTATCCTTATCTCGATTTGACATCATACTAGGGTGCAATAGTAGATAGTAGACATGTTTATCGTCATCAGAATCCTGGTTGCAAAAATATTGAACATTAAATCGATGATATTTGTAAAAAGAATGGATTTAGCATGCTGAAACATTATACCAAACATTTATTAGAAACATATAAGTTTTTTTTCCAATAGTACACATGCAATCAACCACTTTATAAAACAAATGTGGAATTCAGCAATGCATTAACATTAATTCCATTGAAAATCCAAAAATACAATTTGAACAAGCACATACTACTTGGGTGTCATAAAAGAGATCCATTTCATGATGAAGTACCAATATTGGTCCAGGAAGGTTACTAGATGATGGCATTTTATAGTTGGTGGGGGTAAATTGGCCTTCCATTTTCATCTTCCATCTTCCTACAGTATGTTGCTCCAGATAAGACCTTGCATATTTTTGGGAGTGGTGGAATATCATGTGCATCCAGACTTGGACTAGAATTAGGGTCCTGCAAAAGTCAATGCACAATTATTCAAATGCATGTGAAAAAAGAACATAAATTCAAATATATAATACAATATAAATAAATATGCATTTACCTGTGATGGAAACGAAGAACTTGAACTTTGAACCATATGGAATGAGATAGAATTTGAAGAATCAACCATTTGGTTTATTTCTCTTTTCCCCCCTGCAGTTGAGTGAAGAATACAATCAATATATGTCTTCACTATTTTAAAAATAAACTAGGAAACATGCTACATTCTATTTTCGTATATTGTAACCGGTGTGCCAAAACATTTATAGGTGCATTGGTGCACCATAACAATATATACACATCGGTGCGCTATTTATATACGTGCACTAACAAAAACATCCACAAGCACCTCCACAAATGAAAAACCTATGCAAACTATTCATTGTGGAAGTTTAAGCTTGTATTTGTGTCTTTCTATGTCATTGGTGTGCTTATCTCACAAATACGCATCGGTGTGATATTAAATACTCAGTGCATCGCTATTTCGAGAAAAATACAAAAATATAAATGTTGACTTTGACTATAGATTATACAATGCACTTGTATGATTATAGCATACCAGTGCGATATATTTATGAATTGTGCACCGAAATCTAAACTTAAAATTTTTTTAAAAAAATGATATGCACATTTATCATCGATTGGCCAAAATATCAAATGAAAAAAAGAGCGGGAATTTAATTTTAAGACAGGGAGCCTATACATAAAAGAAAACCATAATCCCTAAACCTTTTTTGGCCAAAAATTTGAGGAGCGACTTATGCAAGAGAGGTATCATAGGGAAGAGTTTGGAGAGAGATTCTTTTGAAGATAAATTTTGTAAGGGATCACCCTGGACACATATAACTCTGCAGAGGAGACATTTCAAGTAAGAGTTTGGAGAGAGATTTCTTTGAAGAGAAATTTTGTAAGGGATCACCGTGGACACATATAACTTTGTAGAGGAGACATTTCAAGTAAGTTTTCCTTCAACAAAATAAAAAAATGACCTATATTTTATAATTTATTTGAAGTAAACAAAAAACATAAGAGTTACCTTCAATGCGAAAACCCTTGCGTTCTTCTTCCTTTAGATTTATCTTCATCACTGCAAACCCTAGGGTTATTCTTGCTTTCATTTTTTTTCTATTTCTTTTTCTAATTCACAATAAGATTTGATTTTTAGCAATGTAAAATTATTGGTTATATATATTAATATATGGGGATTTGGGTCATTCTTGGACCAATATCATAATGTTTCACTTTGAAGCTAACCTCTCTGGACTGTCCCTTTTAGAATTTTTCTAAAAAATGCTTACACAGTTTTTAGAGCACATTTTGAAAAAAAATGCATTGATGCGTTTATATTTCTAATACGCACCGTTTGAATTTGTTTATTTTAAAAAAATAAACACCATTTTCGGTGCATAATATACATATTTTACGCACCAGTGTCTTGTATCATATATGGCACATGGATGCATAATTTTTGTAAAGTGTGCACAATTTGTCCTTAATACAATTTTACCTGAAATTATTTCCTTATTGTGTAAAAAAATATTTTATGATTTATGTGTTTCATTATGTAGGGCATTCACTGATAAAAGATGGCCCATAAAAGATCGTAGAATAAAAATCACAGCGAAGGGAGTGAGAGAAACACATCCAATACAAATAACATGGTAATTTTTTTGTAATAATAATATGAAAGCTAGGGTTGGTAGGTGCCAGAGGGTGGGGTTCTCTTTGACCCAGGAGGAATAAAACAATATACATTTTTATGCGGATTGGGTGAGTCTTCAAATAGTCAAACCAATCCAATGGCGCTTTGGCAAGGATTGAAACTAGCACAAAGTAGGAAAATATGACATCTAAGAATTGACCGCAAAGGAAGGAATTATCTGTCATATTATATTGAGAATGCATCAATTGGTAACCAAATTTGAAGAGGTTAAAGTTTTCCATGTCCTGTGAGCATTTAACAAGCGAGCAGATCTCCAATCCAATTGTTTTTTCAGCTTCAACAAGGAATAATGGAGTTAAATAGGGGGAAGTTTGTTAGTCCACCATCCCCTAGTATCGATGTTCATAAGCCATGAATCGTGCTAGACACAAAAATGGGTTAAGGTTGAAACACTCAGTTATGTGAAGCCTCCATTTGAAGACATGTGGCAGAATCATGCAAGCATTGTGAAGGTTAGAATCATCTAGGATCTTGAATTTAAGGTTGAAATCACCGATGGATTGAATCATTAAGTTTGGCAAGTTTGGAGAGCCACTTTGCATGTGAAATCATGTGGGCAATGATGGATGGTCTGATTGTTACATCAATTCATCACATATCGAATTAATGAAAGGCGATTCATGGGAGATTGTGTAACTCGTTTGGTTTATCTAGAGGTCAGTTTCAATAGTAGGGAAGCAACCATTCAAATTGAAACATGGTGGAGGGAAAACCATCGGATTGTTCAAGACACTATTGGTAAAATTTGGTATCTGAAGGAGTTGAAGAGGAATTTTCAGAGGGAGTTCAAACTGCCCATTCTCTTAGGATTTAAAACTCAACTTACAAGCAACCCTAGGCTCATTGTTAACTGGTGTCTAAGAGATGAGGACCCTTGCTCGGATATGGAGGATAATTTCGGTAGGGAGCATTGCCATATAAATTATTGGGGAAGAAGGTTCCAAGAGACAGAATTGAGGTTAAAATAGGAGAGAATTAAAGGTAGTTTACCTGAGAACATATGCAAACACCTTGATTTCATCATCAACACTCTCCTCTTTTTAAAGGTAAGCACCTTGGAATAAAAATCGTGTGTTTGTTTGGATTCCTGACTAAGAGGAAGGGAAGAATTACCATGCTTACATATCAAACAAACCAAAACATTAGCGTAGACTTTGAAATTTCTTTAGTTTGGAAACCTCCCTAATGTAGACTGTAGTTTATTAGATATTTGGAAGTTGAAGGAAGCTTTAGGTTGAATAATTGAATATTGGAAAACCATAGCGAGCAAAGGGATCTAATTTTTAGGGATTCTAATACTCTACACAAGGAAGGGAAATAATTAATGACTAATATTCTGCATAATGTTGAGGATAAGAACATAAATTATGGAGGCTATTTTGGCTATAAACACTTCAATCTCGCAATATCAATTTAAGGCTTCTAGTGATCAAGTGAATGAACTGACCACAAATATTATCATGGCTAAGGTTGAAATTGAACATCTTAAAGGAAAAACTAGCCTACAATAGAAGCAAACCAGGGCATTGTAGAGAAAGGTGAAGAACCATGATACGTGAGACTTTCCAGGATTTGGGGGAGAACTAAAGGCTTTAGACTTTGAATATTCAGGTAGCTTATTTGATGGAGAACAAAAGCTAATAGGAAATGAGAATGAGGTGGATCAAGAAAAAAATGAAGTATAGACAACTTCAATTAGTCATCCAACTGGAGGGAATACGGTATATGGCCTTTAACGACCAAGTTTTATTTTTTGATCAATTTTGCAATGTGTTTCAAATGTATTTTCCTTTGTGGTTATTTTTGTAGGATTTATCTAAGTAGAATCGACAATGATCGAATGATAGAAGCCTATAACTGGTATGATACCCGGATTTTGATTTTTTGGAAAGATCTTTGTAGAATTTTCATATTTTGAAGCAAACTGGTGTATACACAGGTTCTCCAGTTAGTCTGCAACCTCTTTTTTTGATATCAATACAAAAGTAACCATTCTTGTAAAAACATTAAAATGAAAGCAATATAATGGAATTATTTGTATGTTTTAATTATGTGTATTGGTTTATGTGTGTCATGCAAGAAATTTTTTAAGGAAACTATATAAGATTATTCATAATCTAAGTGAAGAAGAGAAAAAAAAATTTAACAAATTATTTCAAACTGATGAATTATGTGGATCAACAAGTGATTAACATGGGATTTGTTTTTACTTCTTACTGACAATTCTTCTCAAGAATAACTGATATCATGTTTCAAAGTTTGGATTTCAAATTTGTTGAATGTTGTGCAGGGAAATAGGACACCCTAAAAAGATAACAAATAATAAAAAAATGTAATTGATGATAATTTGGTCACCAGTTCAACTAGAGTGGTGCTGGAAGTTAATGAGAAGGGGAATTTTTTTTATAAAACTTTGAGGGATTATAGTGGAAATAACGTATAGACGTACTTTTCATTTACAATAGAAACATCAATCCAATGCTCTAAGAATCAAGTTATAATTAAACTACAAGAAGCATTTACGGAGTAGTGGGTACAAAGACTAGTAAGACTTGTAATGGAAAAAACATTCAACAAAAAAACCAGATTGTACAATAAGAGATTCCACGGTAGTCATGTTTACCATCGACATTATTTTATTAATAAAAGTTTTAAATTAAAAAATATATTTAAACCTAAATAACATTTTATTAACTTTCAATTTTTAATAATATTTTATTAAATTCTTAAATAAAATACATTAATTAGTAAATCTCCAACCCTAAACCTAATTCCCCAGCCGAAAAACATTTATCTTTGCATCATCAAAACGAAATATTAATACTTCAAGATCACCGGCTCTTCTAACTTGACATACTGTCTTGATGATGAGTCCCGTTGTGGATTCGAAACATCGATGGTAAACATGACTACTACGGAATATCCGATTGTACAATCTCAAGTCAATGGCCACATAAATCTTGCAACAAAAACAAAAAAAATATTTTAAAAGGTATTACTTGCAAAAACGTTTTCCTTTAATATGTACATACTAGTCCAAAACATACTTTGTTAATATTTTTGCTATGCTTGTTTTCATATAAACTTCCATTTGGATAAAACCTCACTTTAAATAGGCCTTCTACTTCTATTTGAAATGACGTTGAGCAAAATTTTGATAGGTTTTCAATCATTATGAACCCAGTGAAACTCTGAAAATTTGATTATGAAGACTGTAGATATGAAAATGCACTTATGACCTCTTATCAACTAGATGAGCCAAACTTCTTACGCTATGAAAAATATGAAGAAATTTTTAAATCTAGTGTTGTAACCAATAATCAAAAACCCCTAAGCATATTATACACTATAAAAAAGTCTCACCAATCATAGTCGGTGTGAGAAAGTTATTCATCCTCGAAGACAACATGTAGCATTACTAGGGTTTTCCCAATTCCATTCCTATACTGGATTCACTAATTGTTGGGATTAAACTAGCCTTGTGTTACTGCTAAGAGATAGACCATCAAGGTCACTATTTCAACTCAAAATTCTTGCTCTAGCAACATTTGAATTAGAACCAACAAAGAGAAGCTTCCAATTCTCCACACATGCATCCATACTAGATTGGAAATCTAGGATATTGAGACTCATTAATGGAAGATAGTGGATCTATCACATGATCATATAGTATTATTTATAGTTGAAATGTTTCACTTAGCAACAAACATTTCATTCTATAGCTGAAAATATTGCTACATTGCAATTACTCCCATGTTCCAACATGTGTTCGCTGTATCACCAAAAATTCAACTACATGGGCATATTTTGTTAGAAAAAATAAATGTTAGAGTGAATAACGGGTCATTTGATGCTTGCGAAAGATGGAGCTTCTCCTCCACATCCAAAATAACCTAAAGTAAAAGAAATAAATTGTCAAAAATGTGGCAACAATAACCTTTGGGTGAGTTTAATGGATAAAAAAAGGTTCATTCTCCATGAAAAATCCTACAATGGAGCCAAAAGAAACATGATAGAATTTAAATACATCCTAATTAGTAATATTTATATTGAAAGCATAACATTCCTAAGCTAGAATAAACTTCCAATAAGGGTTGGATTTTCAAATGGCGGACACCTATCAAAATTTCCGGTTAAAAGCAAATCCCGAAAAGTTTTCTACAGTTTAAGACATTTTTTGATGGCCTGTGTGAAATGTTAACCGTATTTAACGGTTAAATTGAATCATGACGGGCAATTCACCCGTCAAATTCCATCACCGCTTCCAATCAAAATAAGATATATCGCAAGGTTCCATCTTTGGAACACGTGCGACGAGGGGACACTTAAACAAAGTTTGGAATTTTCTTCAAGATACAAAAAGGTTGCACTTAAACAACATTTGGAAATTCCTTCAAGCTGCGACAAAAGGTACATTTAAAACAAATTCTGCAACTTCCTTCAGGCTGTGGAAAGGGTGCATTTAAAACAAAGTTTGAAACCACCTTCAAGTTGTGACAAGGGCACACTTAAACAAAGCATTAAACTTTTGGTGGATGCAATAAGGATGCACTAAGACCAAAGTTAAAACTTACTTAACGCTATAATAAGGGTGCACCAAAGCAATAACTTAAAATTTACCAAGGATTGTGAGTATTGCATAGTGCATATCCACCAATATCTCTAGGATTTGGCTTAAAAATTCTTTCAATTTATAAAACACCACAAATAAAACATTAGCAAAGGATGTGGATTAATGGTCAATGGATAAAGTTACACAAAGAGATAAAATAAAGATGTTAAGGAGATAAAGCAAACAAATGGCAATGACAAAGGTGCATTTAAACCAAAATTTGTAACTTCCTTCAACATATGTTAAGGGCACACTTAAACAAAACATTAAAATTTTAGTGGATGCTATAAGGATGCACTAAGATGAAATTTTAAACTTGATTTAGGCTACAATAAGGGCGCACCTATGTAAAAATTTAGACTTTACCAAGGATCATGAGGACTACACAATGCATATCCACCAGTATCTCTATGATTTGGCTAAAAAATTCTTTTAGTTTATAAAACACCACAAAATAAACTTTATAAAAGGACATGGATTATTGGTGAATGGATAAAACAAAGTTACGCAAAGATATAAAATGAATATGTTAAGGAGATAAAACAAACAAAATTTATGAAGAAAACCAAAGAAGATGAAACAAAAAAAGGTGTAAGGGAAAACGTTTCCAAGCTGGCAAAGTGGGAATGATATTTCAAGAGGCTAGAGAGGTTATAATATACACGAATCGAAGGAAAATATTGTAAAGGACAATGAACTAGTATTCTAAAGAACACATAGCAATATATTTTAAATCACTTGGAGAGATATTGTAATATCCCGATTTTGACCCTATTGCATTAAAATTGTAAATGATGTAAATATCGTTATTAAATCATGGTGAGGAGCTCAAGGCCAAGGCCCTACAATCAATTTATCGTTTTATGTATCGGAAATTAAAAATCAATACATATGGTTCTCGTGCTAGCCACGCACAATAGAAATTAAGACATCATGTAAATAAGAATTTTAATGAAATACCCACAACTAGCTAAGTAATGCAACAAGAGATGGGGGCATGATTTTTACAAGGGATAGGGAGAGAAAATATTCAAACCTTTGAGCCAATAGTGTTAAGCCAAATGTCAATGAGAGAACCCATAAACCCTCAACTACCCACTTTGACTTATGCACCCAATAATTTAATTCTTCCAAGAGTTGGTTGAAGTAGTTAATGCATTGAGAATGGGGAGGTATGGCTATCCAATTTCGTGTATGGGAAAGCCATCAATTTTGGAAATCGTATTTTGGCTTCCATGACAAGAAAACACCCACAAAATTGTGCCCAAGCCATTATTCACCCATGGTATTTTCTCCCTCACGCAGTTTGAGCTAGCTGGGGCATTTTCCTACATGTTTTCCTTCTTTTTCCTTCATTTTCCATAGCTGGGAATTCGTTTTTGTGTTGCAGACTGGATGGGAGGAAGAGAGTCACAATTTGGGGGTTTATAGAGGTTGTTTATGCCCTTGAATTCCCAAAAACATGTGGTGAAATCAATTTTTCTCTCCAAGGGTTTACTGCCCCTATAACAGTCTGTTTTTGGGTGTCCACGATTTTGGAAACTCATGGAAACCCCATTTTGAGAATCCCACAGCCAAAACGTTTTTCTTCATACCCAACACTTGTGTTTTGTTGTTATGTGCATCCCTATTTTGGTTTGAACTTGTGAGTAAGAAATTAGGAGTGGAAGAGGATTAGAATTGGGTTGATAAACCTAGTGAATAGAGTAACCTCATAGAAAGATCTAAAGGGCCTTGGCTACTCTTCTATGCACACCCTGGAGAGCACTAGAATGGAGGGTATGGCCTGAGGGACTGTGTAGCAGTGAAGGGAATACTTCCTTGTGTTGGGTGTGTAGGTATTGTGGGTACCAAGATAGATAGATCTTGTAGAGGTATCCATAGCTCTGTGGTTGATCTCACTAGCTTAGCAATTCATTTCCTTCCATTGCCTTAGCAGCCTGATAAACCCAACTATGGATTGGCTTGGCTGATTTTGGTGTATATTTGGCTATGTGTGAGTCTGTTGTTCCCTTTTTCCTTGTTGAAATCATGCCCATCTCGGGGGTGGCAGTTGTGTTGAGATATTGATGAGCACAACTGGCCTATGGTTGTGTGGAATGTTGCAGTTGCATAGCCAGTTGCTTGGGACTACTTTGTTTCAAGATAAGTACTCGTTTGTGTTAATTCTGCAATGTCTTTATTTGATGACTATCATGAATATGTTGAATGCATTCTAGATGTGTAGTATAATTTTATTCTGCTGTGTCAAATTTAATCATGTATCTGAACACATATATCCATTATGTTTGTATGAATTTATACATTTATCATGGGGCTGAGAAGTAGAAACAACCCAGTTTAGTGTCATGTATTCTCCCTTGCGTTGGATCAATGGGATGGGACGTGACAAATATATTTTAAAGGATGCAAACGATATATTTTAAAGGATGCAAAAGATATATTTTAAAGGATGCAAATAATATATTCCAAGGGATATGAGTTAATATTGTCAAAGCGGTGAACTAATAATGCTTCCTTTCCAAAAAAAACTCTTGCTAAATTTGAAGAAAAGTATGAACCTAGAAAATGATCCCACCAAATATTGCATTGAAAATAAAGAAATATCCTAGTTATGAAGGTAGAAAGCATGTTTTGGGGTTATTGTGGTGGTCATGAGTTCATATGAAAATACTCTATGTGAAGTGTATGCAACTCACTATAGAAGTGTGTATTCACCGAGGTTATTACGGGTGCATCCACACTTTTTCAATTTCTAAACCTTTAGTATTAATAGTGGCTCAATAAGAAGGAACAACAAATTATCATTATGTTCATTGGTTTTCTAGAGCTAGAGATGACAATCAGAATAATTCTAGTCCTTGGTGCTTGCTAGCTTATTTCCACATCATATCCTACTTGAGAAGTACAACTAATTCCAAAATATCGTCCAATAAAATATTCATGTCATATATTGTTTGATTTGCATGGTCGTTATTGATATTGTAGAATGGTCAAGTGAGTACATGGTAACTCCATGGTACCATTTTTACCATGGTGGTTTCCAATGAAGATTTCTCATCTTGAAGAGGTGACTATAGAAAGGTTTTTTCTCATATTCTATGGTTACAAATTATATTCAGTTCTGAAATGACTAGGCTAATGAAATCCATCCTATTGTGGAGGATGTCATAAAAAGAGCACTTTACAGCTATCCATTGTGATCACAGTTTTGTTGAACTTTGGTGTTGTCATTGATGTCAAACAAGAAGCATGATGATGTCAAGCAAGAAGCATGAAGCCTAGATGCCAATTTGAAGAAGTATTTACAAAACAAGGCTACCTATTCGTGCAATATACTTTGATTTTGTGCAATAAGCAAGAATATCAAAGTGCGCATAAAACACTTAGTCGGTTCAAGTGCATTGTGTTGGGTAAACTTGACTAGGAAGAAAGAGGTAGTCGACATAAAGAATCCCGTACTTGTGGATAAATCAATCTAATCGAGGAAACAAATAGTCATATTAATAAACCAAATATTGAGGTGAAGGTAAGGTATGCGCAAAGGAGATGTAAATGTATTATGTATTTGGGAGCTTCAGTTTATTAGGGAATCAATGGCTCATTGATCCAGAAGAAAGAAAGAGCAGAGAGCAGAGTGCACAGAACATAAAAGCAAAGTAGCAGATAATGCGCAGAACCAGAGCAGTGTACAGAATTGAAGAAGTGTGCAGGATCAGAGCAGTGCACATAACTAAAGCAAAGTACACAACAAGAGAACCAGTGCGCAGAACTGAAGAAGAGTACACATTAAGTAGAGTAGTGTGCAAAACAGATAGTGAAGCATATAAGTTGCACAGAATTGAAGTAGAGCACATAAGTGCATGCAAAATAAAGTGAAGGAGTGCATAAAACAAGTGTGAAGTTGTGTGTGCAAATCAGAAGGCAATGTGACACAAGAACATATACATCTATCTCAGGCAGGCAAGACAGGGAAAGGATAGGAGATTGCAATCTCCTCTCAGGTTGGTGCTTGTACACAGGAAGTTGGTGCTTGCACAAAGTATTTGTGTCCTTGCAGGTTGGTGCTTATACACAACAAGTTGGTGCTTGTGTAGAGGATTGGTGTCCGCACATGCTAGTTCCTATACATAACAAGTTGGTGTTTGCGCACAGGATTGGTGTCCTCATAGGTTGGTGCATGTAATAAGAAATTTGGTGCTTGTGTAGAGTATTGGTGTCGTCAGAGGTTGATATATGTAATCAGCGAGCTGGTGCTTGCATGTGGGATTGGTGTCCCAATCAGATTGGTGTCTAAGTGAGTTGGTTCTCATAGCTTTGGATATTGATATCTCATATATTTATGTAATCAAAACCTTCATATATATACAAAGTTACTTTCCAAATACTCTGCGCACAGTTGTCTTTTATTGTTGTGATTTAAATAGGAATTCGTACATACTTTTTAAAGTGAAAATTGTTTAATCTGTGCATGATACTGATTCACCCCCCCTCTCAGTATCATAAAGAATTCCAACAATTTCTCACCTTCTGCGCTTTGTAGTGCCACAACTATCACAAAAGACACCATTGACTGATTAATCAACATCCCTTGTTTAGAATTGTGCATACATAAGGAAAACAAATTACGCCATGGATAATTTAAACATCCAATAAGAAATACCTATTATAATTGAGTTCTTGAAAACTTTACATTGGTTGAAGTAGCTCCTCTACTCTTTCCCATACTTTCTTTAATCACACAACTGAAAAATATCTTATTTTTTCACACATCCAAGGTTGCTAAACCGCTCAAAGTAAACCATTCTATGATTTTCAACAATGCACACCATGTCAAAAGTAAGTATAAAATCCTCTAGTTCATAAAATATGAAAGCCTCTTGGTAGATTAAACATAAATGAGTCATCTTATACAGAAAGCATGAAACATTTATAGCTAAACATTTATATCTAACCTAGTATGTAAACTAGGAAGCTCATACAAAACAATCTAGCTACAATACTTATAACACAAAACCATAACTTCAAACAAAAACTACTAGTGAGAGGGATTCCTAACTCTCCGATCCAATTATGTTTTAGTCTTAGATATCTACAAAGACGTGGGCTATAGAATCAAGGAATTTAAAGCAACCTAACCAGTTCCAACATATGATTTTACCTTTTCCAAGAATAATGCAAGAGAGTAACACGCCGCAATTAGAACAAAACTCCATTCACAGATAGATAAATCTAGGTATGTATAAGATAATTTTCACGTATTTTTTTATTTATCTACATTGATTAGGTAAATATTTTAGACACAATATAGGAGAATCGTAAGTAGCTTGTAGGAGTTACCATGAGATTTCTAAAACTATTTTGTAAATACTAGATCTTATACTCGGTAAAATCTAAGTAATATCCATACTATTTTTCCCTACAATATCATTATTGTTACTACAACTAAGAGTTTCTAAGGTTATCATGTGTAATTATCATTGGATTGAACACCCACTTTGCAAAGTTGACCTTTCATATCATTTTGGGTTTATCCTTACCTCAAAATTGATCCCATAAGATTCATAACTTTGCAATTCATACTCTTTCATACTTTAGACATTGGTGCATTGTAATGACACAATTGGGTAAGAAATAAATGGGCACAAGCAACCAAAATGGTGACTGAGATGGGATTTATACACTAGATTTGCATCTCATTGAAGAATGACAAGGCTTAATGGATGTGGCCATTTTAGGAATAAATAAAAATGATTGCATAACATGAATCGACTTTGTGTTAAGCACATTATAACAATAATATCAGGTTCAAATCTACTTGTTATTGGTTAAGAAATACAATGGTTATTGGGGGTTACTATTATGGGAATAAGAAGATCTAGACACAATATTCAGTCAAACGCATTGTCAACGATAAAATTAGATTCAACTCTACTTTTTGCTGTTAATAATGGCAATGCTACATGGGGTGGAAACAATTGTATCTTCCTACAAAATAAAAATGTGTTTCTATTTCCTCACATGTCATTAGGGCTCTGATTACATATTGATTCTCACCTTCAATTTCTTCAAGAGACTAAAGCATTAAACCCTTGATCTAACAATTTTCAGTGGTTATAAACATCTATATGAGCTTTTACAAAAAAATGCTTGGTAATGGATATTTGGAGTTGTAAAACAAATTTTCTACAACAATGTTGGAAACATTTTGAGGCATGCTCAAGAGTAATCTTATGAGATTCATCATTCAAGAAGACATCAAGGAGGTTTATAATATTTAACCAACATTCGAATCCCAATTTTGTGTTTGGTTTTATGGAATTTGATACGACCGCCCTCATCCTTGGATGGATTGTAATATATTTTACAAGCTCTATATCCTATCATGATAGGGTTTTTTTGGTGATTTTTCTTGGAGTTCCCTCCCTTCCAACACCTCTTTGATGGCATATTTCCTATTTTGTATGAAACACTCTATCTCTTTGGGGTACTTCATGTTTGTGGATGATCCATTGGAGCATTCTTAAGACTCGAATTATCCCTTGAAACCATTGTCTATCCTTATTTTAAGAGTTATATAGTTGTTACTTGGAGGTTGTCGATCTGATTACTATGTGAATAGCACATAATTTACAGTTTGACCCTTGATAAGGTCAAAGGAGGACAATGTCCACTGATAGAGGTTTTGGTTATACACATGTTCATACATTGGTTGAGGAGCATCCACTTCATCGAGTCCCTTTGATCTATTTATGGCCTCATTTATTTGAGTGATCTCCTTGGATCCTATGCATGTATGTCTATGACTTATCTCTTGGAGCGCTACATTTGGGAGAATGTCTATTCCACGTTTTGATGATATGGTCCACTTTGGAGATATACTGTTGCATTCACGATGGATCTTGTTAGGTTTGGTAGCTATCCGGGTGGTTAAGCCCAATCTGTAGGGTTTGTTGTAGCTCGATGGTCCATTTCTTGTTTGAGTACACCTCTTTTGAATCTTTGAAATCCAAGAAATGAGTGTTTTTCACCAAAGCACAATATAACACAAAATTTACATGGAAGGAAAGGTCTATATGTGTGCCCATAAGCTTCAAATATAGAACATAATACTCATGCATAATGTGGAAAAAAAAATTATGTCATTAAATACTTTATATTAATGAAGTTTATCATAAAAACATGTTCCAACTATACATCTGTCTTATAATATATAGAATCATTTCTTTTCTATTTTCTTAGACGATGCTACATATTTCTTAAGTGGCTCATCCATATCCAATTCTTCATATATCGGGCTCTCTTCTACTACTGATTGGATATGCATCCTCTCACGCATGATACTTATGGTCGAGTACTCACGACGTGGAGTTTGTTGGAAGGTATGGGCATTACCTATAATAATAAAAAATTAGTTATCAGGTACTCACGACGTGGAGGCTGTTATAAGGTCGGGGCATCACCTATAACAAAAAAAACAAGTTAAATGTATATGGTCAATTATTAATCATTGAATTAATTCATTAATAAAAAATACATTTGCAATGTTATTTACCTGGTGTACTACACAACACCATTGGATTAGTGTCCATGTGTTTCTCTTCTCGTAGAGAATCGTTATATGCATCCTCTTCCATTGAAAAAACAAAATTTATAAGTACACCATCGTAAATTTATAAGTACAAAATTAAGTATATGATTTTATATCCAAATTACCATTGTGGGCTTGCATAGCACCATCATGGAGATGCACTCCATTGTCATGGGGATGCATAGGTGCACCATCATGTGGCTACACTCCACTATGATGGGGTTGTTTTTCACTCATGTTCTCATTATTATTGGTGCTCCCTTACGTGAAAAAACAAACACATTAATTTATGGGTGATATCAAACATGAATGGATTTTAGAAGCAATGAAAGATAAAAGTCGATTGATTTTTGTTTACCGTGTCATGCAAAGTGGTATTTTGTGTATGGACCATACTTATTTGATGTTCAACCACATCTTTAAAAGAAAACTTGAAACCGAGCCAGAGGTCTTCCTATGTGGTCGTGGTTCCAAACTCACCCCCTTGCATTGCATAAGATTATGAATTTTGGCTATTTACTGCAATTAAACAAAATTTGGAAGGCGATATGAATGATATTGTTTAGTTGTTTTGGTACTTACAATTCATGCTTGTAATTTCAAATATCCACCCCATCCAATTTTGTGTTGCCCATATTTTTCAAGTATCACATTGACCAGTGGCTTTTGAAGTGTCACAGAGTCTATGAAAAATTCCAAATATGTTAGATATCACAATTTCATGTAAAACTAAAGAAAATTGGATGTATTAAATTCAAAATGTCATGTGCCTTAATGGACCAGGTGGCATTTTTCATTTTTCTCATTTTCTTCTCCTTTGAATCTTTGATTAGGGAATTCCACTCCCCATCAAGAATCATAGGTGGACGCTCGTACTTGGGGTTATTTTGCAAATGAACCATAAACATGTCCCTCACATTTTTTAAATGTGTGCCATCCGTTGAGGTGAACCCGCTTTTGTTGAAGGTATTGGCCCCAAACATACCTTCAAGGTAGTCCATAAGTGCTTTTTTCAAGTTGGAATTTTGGGAATTCCACCTTATGCATATAGTGGACCCAAAAATCTCCAACGCCTTGTTATTAATGTGTTTATAAAAGTTTTTGTTTCCTACATGCAGAACAATATACAATTAAAATTAATAATCGAGAAGATGTATGTTTGAAATAGATAATAGGAAACAATCAAAACATTAAAAATACCTGGTATTTTTGGTGTCATGATTGGAACGAGGTCCTGGTGCACCAAAAATGTGCATGCATGTGTTCCCGTGTTGGTAAAAAGTGACAATCTAGGATATGAACCCAAGCATTGATCAATAGGTTCATCTCTAGCATCATTTCTAGGGATTGGTTGTGTGACAACTTTGGGGGGCATGTCATGGGACCTTTAAGGTGTAGTCCCGACCTAAGTATCAAGGCTATTAGTGACAAGTGGAGAGGTGAAAAATCTTACAGGTACATGTTGGCTCATGTCGAGACGTTGTGGTGTTGTGCATCACTACTACCAACACCTGGCTCAGTAGTTGGCACATGAGCTGACAAAAAATCCTATATAAGAAATAAAATATTATTTCGTTTAGATAATTTAAAAGTAGAAAACCAAATTTTATAATTCAACACATGTCATAAAAAATATCTTTAAAAAATGGTGCTTACCTGATATATTTGTAGCTCTAGGATCAATTGGTTAACCCTTTCTTTGACCTCAGGATTTTGTTTAGTGTGAAGTAGTCAAATAAGTTCTTTGTTTGCTTTTGCGATAACCTTTTCGACTGTCTCTGGTGGGTTGGGGGAAGAGTACGAATCCTCCTAATCTAAATGATCACCATCATTGGTGGACTAAATATATCGACCAAAAAAGTAAATTCAATTATAGAAACAATAATAAATTTCACATTAAATGGCAATTGATAATATCAGTTGTTTACCTACTGTGAGGTTGGTGCCTTCCCACGATTAAACTGCCACAACATCAAGTGTGATCTATTTAAAATGATACATTATAATATAAGAAGTGTGAAATATGACACAAGAAACAATTACATGACAAGGAATGATCAAATACCAATAATTACAACAATTATTATTATCAAAGGTTGACAAGGTGTGTACCACATATTTTGCTTTATAGATGGATTCAAAAACAAAAACGCCAATGCCAACTTATTAATAGCATATGAGTTTTATCTTATGCTTCAAGGAAAAAACATTCTAAGAGGAGAGGGAATGTTACAACACTCTAGCCAATATAATGGCACTTGTATAAGTGCATAGTAAGTCATCCTAGTAAGTAACTACATACTAGGAATCAAGTTTCCTTCAAAATCTATGTAAAACCATGAAAATTATAATTATATCAAAATACTACACAAACATAAACTTAATTATCCCTCTCCAATAAATCTAGTGAATATGATATTACATAGCATCATAAAAATTCCTAATGCAATCCTATCCATATTATCTGCCAATTTCTAGTGTAGGGAAATGAATCATATACATAAAAATACTCTTATGGATGCATAACTAGAGAAGTTAAATTAATCTCCTAAATTTCTTTGATCTCAAGTTTCTTTGCAATATTCCCATTAGAAAAATATTCGTGAGTTTACATATTTGGCATCATATATTTAACACATATTTTTCAAGAATAAAAAATATATTCAATGTCCTATACACATTTTACAAAATTTCTTCAAAGTGAGCATGATCATGAATGCAGTGTCTTCAAATAAATGACCAACATGAATGTAATTAGTTACAATTCATATAAAGAATAACGAATAGAGATTTTAATTTAGTAATAATGTATAACCTAAAAAAATATTATCTTCCTAACTAAATTTTAATGTATCAATCACAAAAATATAAATTTCAAAATACAAATCATTGAGATTCAAGAATAGTTTTAAATTATCTGCATTACTTTGCATCCACTAAAAAACCACACTATGTCAAGTAGTAGCCTTTGGAAAAATAGTTTTAAAACATTTCCTTCAATACTCCATCCAAAATGTCTTCATTTATGGTGCTCTATGGGTATCCTCCATCCATCATAATATATTTTAGAGGTAACCCTAAGGTTGGAGGTTTACATCCAACACCTACATGAGGTTATCCAAAGCCTTGGTTAGTTATTTCCAAGGGAAGGATGGCGGTGATTTTATTGATCATCTTGGATTTTAGAGGGGTATGTTTCTAGTCAAATTCATTATTTATTGAGACCTATGAAATATGGTTTGGGATATGCCGAAGGTGGTGTGGTTTGGGGTCTTTACCTATTGTGAGGCTGGTGCCTTCCCACGATCATCCTGCCTCAATATCAAGCGCGAAATATTCAAAATGATACATTTTAATATGATATGTGTGAAATATTAAAAAAACGTTAAAGATAAAAGAATATAATGCATTACTTTAGAGGTTGGTTAAAGTGGTATACATAATTACCCCCACAATATTAATTGTTGCATATATTCAATTCAAATGGTAATCCATTAACAACTCTTCTCTAACAGCTATTGTTTTTATTGCACACATGAATACCTGATTTCCTTCACACCCATCAAATATGCAATTGGTTTTCTTATTTGTTGTCCTAGGTCGTGTGTTGTGTATATAATTTGGTGACTGCATATATCTGCATACTTCGCATGTATTGGAGCAACCACATCCAATCATTGTAATTGTAACGTGACTCGACATACTCTATAAATTTAGATAATTCGTCGAATTTTACCTTTATCCCATCCATGGAAAATAGCCCAGACCATGCAGAAAGGATGGAGCGATGCAATACATCCTCTCATTAACACAAAATTTAGTGTCCAATGGAGGAATTTCCTTGGGTAACCATCATTTCACTAGATGTATATACCTCAAGGGCACCTTAATGTCATTTATGTTCGCATCATCATAAGAACATGATCTTCCTTCAGCAACAAAAAGTTCCATGTGTCTATGGAATTTTCTTCTGGCCTTTTCACCTCTATTTGTTCTTCGATTGTTGCATCTACTAGACATAATATAACTTCCCTATATGCTTCCTGAACTTCCCTGACTTGAGGAATATATATCTGACAAATACCTATTTGGCTACACCTACATTCCATCAAATGGGATAAATAGTTAAGCAAGATCCTAATAATCTAAATCGGGTTTATGTTTTCCAAAATCACATTGAGGAAGCTTGTTATAAGTCATGAAAGGACATAATATGGGGAGTTGGATCTTCACCAGTTTTCCCATCAGGCTTATAATTATTCAAGAGTAATTCAATCAGCATAGAGGTCCAATTCACATCAAGAATAATATGATCATTTTTTAAGAAAGTTAACTACGGTAGCTTGAAAGAAGCTATGATAGGTAAACCATTGTTTCTAGGTGGTGTAGCGGAGGGAAGGTTCCTTGGAGAAGGATTCCCTTGATTACCTTCAAGTGGATGGTGTATATTATAATCCATGTTAGATGAAGCTAATGTATTTCTAGTTAATGATCTACGAGGAAAAGTCCATCAAATCGAGGGTTTGTTCTAGATTTTTAACGGAGTGTTGGGATTAGTGGAATATGATGTGAAAATACAATTATTAAGGCCTCGTGCAATGCAAAGTTTAATATAAAACAAGTACACACCTAAGACATACTATCAAGTTCAAACAAACTAGTCTTTCTCCTAAACTCTTGATGAAGTTATGTGCATTTAAAGATTTTGTATGTATGTATTTAACGATCATCTCATACATTACATAAGTAAATCTAATATAATATTTAGAAAACATTAAACATAACAACTTAATATAAATGAATATAAATGAAATGTGTAATCAATTTTATAAAATCAAAATATAAAATAAAATTATAGAGAGAAAGAAAATTAAGAAAAGAATATCAAACGTGAATTAAAAAAAACATATATAAGTATCTTCCCATACATATAATAATAGATTCATTTTAAACTTTAAATTATTTAAATACCAAAGTTATGGTATCTCAATTTCATTTTGATCCCTTTAAGTGTTTAATAAATCAAAGTTTAAAAACATGATAACAACTTGCTCAATTAAACATGCTTTAATACAAATTCATGCATATAAGAAAACAAAATCACACAAGACCACGAAACACAAATGATTTCTTTGTGCTTATAGAGAAGGAGAGGCGAAGACAAATTAATCAAGGAAAGCTAATTAAAATAAAACTTTAAAATTAAAATAAAACCAAAATATAAAAACATAAAAGACAAGAGGTGACTATAAGTGCTAATCATTATATCTTTGTTGAGAGGGAGTTGTCCTTAATGGTACATCCTTTGCAACAAAAGGTGTAGGTGTAATAGTTTATAGGTGGATTGTTGTGGGAATGTTGGCATGGACCAAAATATATTTATGATAAATTACTCACATATCATCCATGAAGGAATGCAATAAATGAATTACACTATTCTTCACCATAAATATGTGTGATTATATTATATATACTTAATGGGATCTTGATATTTTGATGACATAATCCTTGTTCAAGTCCCTCTTTCTCAAGATAAAATTCTTTACAATATCTTCATACAAGAATATATAGGATGGTTTTATGAAGGAGTTACAAAATATGTCTCTTTGTATTCTTTCTTGAGTTTTTGCATACCCCCTTATTAGTCCATGCCTAACAGCATTAGGGACTATAGAAATCGTTTTCGACAATTACTATTACCCTTACATAGATTCCAAGCTTTATATCCAAAGTTTTTTAGGAGATATTCTATTTTGGCCAATGAAGTATTTTGAAGTCTTATTTGGCCTTCAAACTGAGGTAGGCCATTTTTTATTATTTTTTATATATCCAATTTCAGGTACTGCGGCGAGTGAGATAACGAGTGAGCATGTGGCGGGAGGGAGTGAACAGTTAGTTTCCATTGCCATGATCATGGATGCATGCACCTTGGTGCAAAGGCTGCATGATTGTGAAACCAATATGTCTCCGGGTTGATCCATGGTTTTGCAGCTAAGCACAGGAAATTAAAATGCTTCATAGTTGATGACCTCCATGGGAAATTTGCTTCGCAACATTGTCGTAATGACGCGGTCACCTAGCACAAGAGAAAGATGTAATGGAAGCGAGAGAGGAATGCTTCCTCTTCCTCTCAGTCTTGGTCAAGCTGGAAAATCAAGGGACATGATCGTGGGATGAAATTGAAGCTTCCTTCCAATTGACAGATAATGTAAGATCATAGTCCTTAAGCTTGAAAATTCATGCTGGGTTCTTAAGCTTGAAAATCCCCTTAGCTAGGCCTACTTTCCAACTAATTGCTCGGCTCTCTGGGCACAATACCTATGTCGCAAGGTTCGTTTATTGTGATTTTTTTGGTTCTCGAAGAGTTTAGGTTTGATATTGTTAGGGTTTTACTCTGAAGGGAGTTCGTTGATATCATTCTAATTGATCTTAGAAGTGCACTTTCGTTCATCAGTTATAAGGTAAACATCTTCCCTTATTTCATACTTTTTTATTCAACTGTGTTAAACTTTTACATATTTTACTTTTCATAGTAAACACCAAATTTTCATAGGGTTTCTCACTACGAGCTTGATGTAAAAGCAATGGAAATGGGTATACCCAGACTATGAACTAGGTAAGAGTGTTTATGTCTCTCTCTATGTTTTGATGCATTCCAGGGCTCTTCTTTTGTGACGATTTACAAATTGTGCATAAGTTCTTAACTGATCATATGTTTTCTCGCAGGTCATGGGTAGCCCTTCGAATCTCATCCTTCTCTAGGGTTAACTTTTTATTCCTTCAATAATTCAATTATCTGTTTAAAAATAAACCTGATTATTACTCGCAGCTTCATTTAATTATTTTCTTAGGGTTTCTCCTTGGCATAGTTTCAAGGTTAATCTCGGTTCTAGTTTGAGGAGAACTTGTAATTTAAAGTATCAGCTATTCTTCTTATTTGTGACTCCCCCTGCATAATTCATTTATTAGAAAAGGATTAAGCATTTGACCCTCTATCTTCTTGGCCGTAATGGCAAAGACTATGGTTGAGATTTGTGGAATGATTCCGTAATGGCGAAGACTATGGTTGAGATTTGTGGAATGATTTTTTTTCTTCGCGTTGGTTAACGAGGGTTTTAAGACTTTGTTATTTTACAATACAATTACTTGTTGAAGTTATGCTTCCTCGGCCCTTTGGATAATTTGTTTGCAAATACTAAGGATTTCAGTTACCATAATGCACCCTTATCTATTGTATTCCATCGATTTTAACATAATATTGATATTTCCTTCGTTACTTTTAACTTAGTAATTGTTTCACCACCGTTTCATTAATATTTTGTTTTTAACTCAGAATACTTGACTTAATTTACAGTACTATGAGTTATTATTTCATAAATTGTATCTACGAATATCACTATACTTAATATTTAATTGATATTATTGGTCATGATATAACTATGTAGGTCAGCCACTATTGTGCATGATATGATTAGATTTTTATAAGTATATGGTGCATGATATGACTATATTTTTATAAGTAAATGTAAATGTAACTCTTTAAATTCTGTACATTTTCTATGTAACTCTTTAGATTCTTTACATTTTCTATTGAGTAAATATACCGCTACTTTGTCTTTTAAGCAAAATAAACAAATATATAACCAAAAATACATTAACCAATCTCATGATATTAAGAAAGAAAGGTTATGACAAAGCTTGAATAGTAAGAAAAGCAACAAAGCCTAGCCAGTTCTCTGTGCAATCGCTGAAATCTTCAGCTCCTTTCTTCATATTTGTACGCTTCTGAAACTCTCGTTTAATCGCAGAAAATTGATGCATTATGCATGTGTCTTACTCTCAACAACACGATGTTACCATTAACGACCATTTAATACGAATAATAGCCACTTAGTTCAAGTTTAATACTTTCCGCTCAACCTTAATTTGAGTATGATTTTAATACTTGCCCTCGATATTAATCTCTATGGTTTTTAATTATTTACAAAATCAGGACGAAGATTATCTTTCAATGGACGTATTGTATCTTCCGTATCTTGATCAGGGCACAGGAGATACAAAAATGGAATGAATGCCTCCTATTCTGGTAATATATTTAATTAACAAAATTACTTTTGAAGGGCGGACATCAGGCACGCGTGCATTGGTGTGTGAAGGTACAATTTTTAGCATTAAATTATGTGATAAGAAATATGCAAATTCACAACATAGGTCAAAAAATTTCATTTTATTGGCAAAGGCACAAGGCAAATTCTAACCATCCTTTCCTGTTAAATGGAGAAGCTAAAAATATATATTTTAAATCGAATGGTTTTGTGTAACATTGTGAACATTAATGCACTAATAAGTTTGAAGTTTGTTTATTTGTTTGAATACTAATTTGTGTTTTAATCCTTGCACTATTTATCTAGAGTCTTATATTTCTCGTGAGATTTCTTATCTTCTCTTAAACTTGGAGTTTGTGTCAAATGGTATCTATAAAATTCAGTAACTTCAATGCAAATTCACTAGCTTCGGTGCAAATTCGCCAGATTCAGATGTCCATCATCATATTGAATGTTAATGAGGGGAAACAATCAAAACAAAATTTAAATATTCATCTTCTTACATAACATACAACCGTAAATATTGCTAGTTCAACAATAAAGACAAAGTTTTATACCTTATATTTAAGGCAAAGACTTGAAGCTTAGCTTCTACTAATCTTGTTCTATTATATCTCAAATGTAATTCAAAATATTTATTAAATACTCCATCTTGTGTCATAATAATCATGCTTACATAACATACAACCCTAAATATTGCTAGTTCAACAATAAAGACAAAGTTTTATACCTTATATTTAAGGCAAGGACTTGAAGCTTAGCTTCTACTAATCTTGTTCTATTATATCTCAAATGTAATTCAAAATATTTATTAAATACTTCATCTTGTACCATAATAATCATCTTTAGCATCTTTAGATGTTAGTACACACTTACTTGACGAGGATATTATAGCAGCCATCATGGATTCTAGGGAGGACAAGGGTTCGGTAAGGTATGATGAACTTCCTCATCAAATTTCTGAGCATGATGTTGAAACCTTTGAACATTTGAAAAGGATAGATATAGTGGATAAATCCTTGGAGGATGAAGATATTGCAAGCATTTACATGCCTTTGTATCAACTCTCTTGACTTGGTGGAAGGTGTAATTTGGACATTGATTACTCTGCTCTCTAAATAGATTTCATTTGCAATACCAATAGATAGAGCTTGATGAGAGAATGCACTCATCTAGACTTTCCATTTTAGATCAGCCTTGAGAATAATTTCATTATCCAACCAGAGAATGATTCCGACTTTATTTACCTTTATTTTGGAATTCCAAAGGATGTTGAGGTATGTGGAACATTTGCATCTATTTTTTATAATCAACATCCCTACACTTTTAGAAGGGAAGTAGATTTGTTGCAACATGAGGTGAACACTCATTATAATATATTTACACATGAATAAAAAAACCCATCCAGCCAATGACACTTGCATCGAGCACTCATGCCAAGCATGTAAAATCAGCAAAAAAGTGCAGTTTTGGGGCAACACAATGTAGGTGGAAACATAATAAACTTGTGTTGAGGAAACCATTGGATTCATCATAAGAGGTCCTTGACCCATATGAAGAAGATGAGCAACCACTAGAGGTTTTACCTCTACAAGAGGATCTATGAACATGTTGAGAGAGATAAGTATCATAGTATGATAATATACATTTTTGAAGGCCCACGCATTACATATAATATAAATAATAATAAACAATTACTTATAAATACAATATTTATTTATATAAATAATATATACAACATATATATATTATACATTCCAAAACATAAAAATAAAAATAAAAAAGAACAACATTGTGCTCACACTCAACAAAAATACATGATTCATACCCCCCCCGCACAGAGGAGACCCACAAACCCTCGCACCCAAACCCATAGAGGATATAAACCACTACATACCCCCATGCCTAGAGGAGACCCACAAACCCCCATGCCCAGACCCATATATGATACAAACCATTTCAAAGGAGACAGAGACCCTCGCGCCTAGAGGAGACCCACAGAGGAGGCATAGACCACTATAGAGGAGAGAGAGACCCATAGAGATGTCTTCAGTAAGTACATTGGTTTGATTGGTAGTTTTTATTTTTCTCCTATTACAATTCAAAATCCTCCAAGTGGACCGAATTAAATCCAAACACCAAAGCCCCAATTTCAACCCAAACACTAAATCCCTAACAATAGTTCTGCTTCACGTCAATTATACTGAAATTTGGATTGAAATTTGATTATACTGCAACTGGATTGTGTTTGAGCACATTCACACCTTGGAATGGGTAGGAATTTCTCCAAAAACTTTCCTTTCACCTAATTCACCAAAAACTTGGTGTATAGCATAAGATTGTAGAAGTTGAAAGGTCCCAATTGCTGGAATATTTTATATTCCTTGGAAGGTAATAATGTCTTTGTATTATGTCAGAAGATATCCACAATATTATGTAAAAGAGTAATACATTATATCCCATATTCATTATGGTAAAGTATACTCTTGATATTCATTATTATATAAAGATATGTTATTATGGAGAATTATATTATCCCACATGTAATATGGGAGAGTAATTCCTTCTCATCTCTTAGTATATAATAGAGTCAAGGGAGTCACATCACTCATCATGATCTTTACTTATTCAACACAAGTATTGCCATATTGTATTGGGGTTATTGGCATTGCTCTCTTGTAAGATCGAGGGAGATATTCTGGAGATAATAGAAGACTACATTCTCGTGGACATAGCCCAATTGGGTGAACCACGTATATCTGGTGTACTCTTTTCTCTTGTTCTCTATATGTACTTATTGTTGATATATTATTGATTTGCATAGATAGGTAAGCTAGTTTAGCTAGATCCATATCTCTGACATGATATCATATCTAGTTGCTATGATATAGAACCTTCTATTGCTTTCAAACAATATTTTATCATTTGGGCATTTTTTATTTTGTAGATTTCCTTTCTATCTGGTAGCCATTAGGCTTCTCTTCATATTTGGTCATGTTTCTGCAGTTTTTCTTTCTAACCCTAGAACCTTGTTGTAAAGTTTTTTTTGCAGAAATTTTTCAAGGGTTTCTTGATTTTTTTTGTAGATCTATATGATTTTTTGATTCTCCTAAAGGAGATCTATCTTTTGGTTGACAGATCGGCAGTTTTCATCCAATTTTGGTAGACTTTGTGCAGGTTTTCGTCTTCGGTAGATTCGACACTGTTTTCAGCCTCAAACTTGACTTTCGCGTTTTTTTTCTTCACAGAACCCGCGGTTAACCGCTACTGTGCCTACTGCAAACCCGCGAGTATATTGCAAAGCCGTGACTTCCAGTGAGCAGACCCACGTGTGCTGCGAAATACTCGTGACTGTTCTCACTGCTATCTCGTGTTTACTTCATTCTACTCGCTACCCTCTTGTGCAGAGACCCACGAGTGCTTCGGCATAGCCACGACTTTACTGCACAGACACTCGCAAACACCTAGATCAGAACGGCGACATTCTCCTTTATAGACCCACGAACCCGTGGTTGACTCTACTGTAAACCTGCGAGTAACCACGACCTTTTCCATGCAGAACCTGCGAGTATCAGTTTTTATTCGTGAATCCATTAAGGAAAAACCCACGAGTGAATTTTCTTGGCACTTTTCAAAAGGGTTGTAAGTAAAATTTTATTTTCCTTTACTTTTTTTCTAACTGTGTTTTTGCAGATTCAGATCAGTACGGTAAAGTATTTCAGTTTTCTGTTATTCATCTTTTTGCATTTAGGTTTTGCTTCTAATCATGTTTATTAAGAGATTATTTCTTGTTCTTGATATATATTTGTCTCACATTCCTATATGGAAGCATTGGCATTTTTTAAGGGCATGGATCTCTAGTATTTTGTCATGAAGATATCTATAAACCATCTAATGCTTAATATTTTAACAAGATACTTAATAACTAATTGGTACCTTTTTATCATATTTAATCATGTTGATTTCTAATCATGTTATGTTTATAAAAGCAATTTTATAAGAACAATCTCATATGTGTAAATCTTGGGGTCACTATTTATATGTTGTGGCTGACACTTAATGTGTAAAAGTAACTTCATTTTCCTTACTGAGCATGTTAATATTTTATTTGATCATATTATGTTGCCATCTTTTTTATATGATGTTTGCTAACCTTTGGTGTATAAGCATTTTCATATGAGAAATTTTGTCTTATGATCTTTATATGCTTTAATCTTGGAAGTTCTTGTATGTAGATAAGTTCTCTATTTATTTTTTCACCTTATTCAAGAAATAATGAAGCACCATCTTCTACTGTTAAAGTCATGATGTTCATCTGTATGATATCATTTCAATGTATAGACCATTGGGGTCTTGTTTCTTCGATGTTTGAGATCTTCTACATATATTTATCATTAGGGAAATTTTGAGGTAAAAAATGGGCCTCAAAACAAAAAATGTACTATCAAAATCAAATTTTAAAAAACCAATCACATTCTAGAGGATGACATCATCTATAATGGTTGAGGTGGCATTGGTTGAGTTAAAAGTACATACTTGTCAAATTCTAAATGGTATATGAAAACCCATAGTTAAACATACCCATAAAAGAAAAAGTACCCATAAATTACTTTTGAATATAATATAAATGTACTTAGTAGGCATAAAACACTTCATAGAATACAATATTTTTCTATATAATGAATGTTTGAATATAAATATTTTATTATTATAAAAAATCAAACTTAAATTTGAAATTTGAAATCATATGTACTTAGTTTTTTATATATTTAAAATTGAAATCATACATAATTACTTTTTTATATAATAAATATATAGTTATAATGAATTAGCCTTCAGAGGGTGCATACTCTGTTGCTCACAGGAAGAAACCGTAGACCATCTTTTCTCATCTTGTTGTTACATCAGGGACATCTGGAATGCAATTGCATCTAAAGCAGGTATACATTATCTATGGAATCAGGGCACTTTGAATGAAAATCTTGAGCACTGGTCTCGATATGATGGGGGATGTCCTGAACTTCCTTTTTTTATGATCTGGGAGGTTTGGAAGGCTAGAAACATGTGTATTTTTTAAGGCAGATTTCCTTCTAGGGATGGTATCTGCTATAAAACTACTGCTGCTCATAAGGAATTCATCTCTGCTCATGGTGCTAATTGTGGGAGAGATACACTTGCCATCACCCGTAGACATGCTCCTCCTGTGCTTGTATTCCCATGTGCTTTTTTTGATGGGGCGGTGGAGGGTCGGTGTGGGGGTGGTGGAGCGGGCGCCATCCTACACTTGAACATGGATTTTTCCATACATATCTGGCTTAACCTGGGGAATGGTTCCAATACTAGGAGTGAGTTATGTGCCCTGTGGCTTATTCTTTTCTGGGCTAGGCTGAAAAAGATCACCTCACTTGTAATTTTTGGTGACTCTTTATCTATTATTTCTTGGGCGTGTGGCAAGACATCACTCAATGTTCTGCTCCTCAAACACTGGATGGATGCGGCCCAAAATCTTATCCGGGATTTTGAACATCTACATTTTGAGCATGTCTTTCAGGAGGCTAATATGGAGGCGGATATGCTTTCTAAGCGTGCTCTTCATTCTCAGGCTGGGATCATCATGTGGCAAGAATGGCGGACGGATACTCTTTCTTCACAGGGTTCTTATCATCTTCATTGGTCTTGATATTTTGATGCTATTTATGTCTGACTGTATTTTGTTATTTATGCACTTTATATTGCGGGTATTATACTTACATTTCGGTTAGCTACATGTGCAGATACATCCTAGAGCCTGGATCCAACTACTTGTTGGACATCTATGCTCACACTATCTATTTTTGCGGCAGATATGACAGTCGATATGGCTGAATTTTGGCATATTCTAATATGTTATGTTTTATATATGATACACATGGTTTTTGACAGCTGTTGCTGTAGACATATTTGATATACTTTTATGATCATGGACTTATTGTTTATACTGTGATATTTGGATCCGTTTCTCCTTCCGGAGGGATTCTTGACTATTATTGTGGACATATGGTGTTATTTCTGGATTTTACTGTTATTGATGTTGACTCATCTGGCTTTTGTCTGGCAAGTCCATATTATTGGGCTTGTGAGCACACATGTATGATTCTGACAGCTGGTGTTATTTACTATTTCGTATATTAATAGTAAGTTAAATTTTTCTGTGAAAAATAATGAATTAGCCTTACACATATTATAACATACATTATTTTGTAACATATATACATTTCTTTAATGTTATTTTTCGAACGTGTAACCTATATTCATTATAAAAAATATTCTTATAACAGAGAATGTTACATTATGTTTTTATTGATTTTACAATTTGTTGCGGAGGGATATATATATAGGTTTAAAATTTAAATGATTAATATATGATATAAATTTTAAATAATTAAATTACTCTTACTTTTGTATATCATTGCATATTACTTTATTTTAAAACATTAAAATAACAATATGCATAATTTAACTTTAAAATATTTAAATGTTATATATATTTGTAATTTACTCGTACCTTCTTATAGTTTAATATAACATATATTCATTAGGTATGTTTATAATAAGTTTTACGCACTTTTGTTTTATAGGTGGGTTATAAGATATATATATTTAAAACTTAAATACGTGATATAATTAATATATTATTTTAGATCATATAAAATTAAAATAAATATCTTATTAATATATATAAGTTTAAATTCAAACTTTATATAATCTATAATATTTTACTTTATTTTATTTCATGAATATTTATTTTTTACATTTATGTATTGTATTTAAAAGTGTTTTTATTTTTAGTCATAATTTATGTATTGTATTCAAAAGTACTTTTATTTTTAGTCATATCAAATAGTACTTATAATTTTAGTCATATTATAGAATGTTTTTTATTAATTTTATTTGTATACATCTTTTCAATTTAACTTAATCATAGTTACATAGATTGTGATGCAAGAGGTGAGTTGTAAATATACCTTCCCTCAAAATGACAAACTCATATTATTTTATTATATCTCTTATGAGGCCCATTTTAGACCTCAAAATTCTCCTAATGATTGCACCTTGATTGGAAGAATGTCTGCTATCCGCATGTATATTGGCCATCTGGGTATTTTGTACATTGTTGTGGTGTTCTTAGCCACATGTTCTATTGTCTCAACCATCAGAAGGTATCTATAAATTGGTGTGGATGTTATATCAGAGTTCTTCAGCTCTTAGTTATGGTTGTGATTATTCTTGTGGTGATCTAGGCACCTTGTTGTTGGATTGCGTCACATGTTCTCGACATTTTATTGTTGGGTATTTCATCATACAACCTGGTTCGTGTGCAATTTCATGGTTCAGTGAGAAGCAGTTGTTCTTCATCAAATTCCATTCACCGAAGTGTTCTTCTTATTTTGCAGCTTATGGATATTCTGGAAGTTGTCATCAAGGGGGAGCAGTAACGACTCCTTCCTTCTTTTGTTAGTGGGATTTTCTCCCAGCCATTATTAAGGGGGACTGTTGGAATATTTTATATTCCTTGGAAGGTAATAATGTATTTGTATTATGTCGAAAGATATCCACAATCTTATGTAAAAGAGTAATACATTATATCCCATATTTGTTATGGTAAAGTATACTCTTGATATTCATTATTATATAAAGAGATGTTATTATGGAGAATTATATTATCCCACATGTAATATGTGAGAGTAATTCCTCCTCATTTCTTAGTATATAATAGAGTCAAGGGAGTCACATCACTCATCATGATATTTACTTATTCAACACAAGTATTGTTATATTGTATTGGGGTCATTGGCATTTCTCTCTTGTAAGATTGAGGGAGATATTCTAGAGATAATAGAAGACTACCTTCCCGTGGACATAGCCCAATTGGATGAACCACGTATATCTAGTGTACTCTTTTCTCTTGTTCTATTTATGTACTTATTGTTTATATATTATTGTTTTGCATAGATAGGTAAGCTAGTTTAGCTAGATCCATATCTTTGACATCAATTAGACTTTCCTTCTCAGAAATGAGAAAACCTTTGTTTATGACTTGACTGTTGTAATATGGGTTTATGGATCTAAAATGAAACGCATCGATGAATCAAAATGAAGAATGCAACCAATCTAATCCTATATATGATATTTTAAGAATAGTTTGGCATGAAACAAATGGTGAACAAAAACAAGGGGAATACTCTACCAATCACTACCTAAGTAGAACCCAAAGCCTGCTCCAAGAAATCGAGGATATCCTATAAGTTTCCAAGAGATAATTGAATTCATGTCAATTTTTTTATCAATGCATATGATAAGTAAGGATAGACATTACAAGGACAATAATAGTCCATAGATTGCAATATCCATTCCTACAATCTTCAAGAAAACTATGAAAGGCGATAATAGTCTATAACTTGTCATAACTTGCAAGAGTATAGAAACACATGCTAACATTGTATCTTATTAACATATTAAGCTATCTTACAATGCCAAAAAGATAATCCATTACATGACCACAATGAATCTTTCCCTTGTAGTTATTTGACCCTTGGCCTTCTGTTTTCTAAATTATTGGCCTTCCTAGACTACTTCATTTTCCAACCTTACACAAATTTTTTTCTTATCCTCAAGTAGATGATGAGGATATTTCGTAGTAAAATATATTCAATATAATTATATAATTTCCCTCACTTCACGTAACACTTTCAACTAACAATTTGTCTTCCTATTCCTAAAATCCAAGCAATGGCCCCATGACTTTGGGTAGCGGTTTAAGTTGTCTTGCCTTATGCATTACATTTCAAGTTTAAGACTAGTAGGTTTTAGGCCTTGCTTCTTCATCAAGTTTGAGTGATATTGCATTCAATATCATCTTCCCTCCATCCTTCCTTTTTTCGTCCACCATATTTCATGTACATAACAAATTTGAACTTATATTTCATAATTAACATGGAAATAACATATCCAAACACAAACAAATAAATCCCTCATATATGTAATGAAACTATGAAGCAACATATTGTGAGAAGACTCGTTAAAATGTTTGTAAATATTAGTAAGATAAAAAATAAAACCCATCCCAAATTAAGGTGTCCAAATGCAAATGCATTCTTCAAGTCACTTAAACAAACTTAGGCACAAGGAAAGCAATTTTATCTAGTGATGACTTCATGAGGTGTATGTATGTGTGTATAATCACAAAAAATATACTGAGTTGGGGGGAGAGGGGGGTATCCCATCACTACAACCACACTATTGGGGTGGTGGTATCCTTGCAAAAGGATGAAAGTCTCTTAAAGGTGAGGCCATGCTAATCCCATGAACTAGGTGAATATCAATGGCCAGCCACCTATTCCACTAACTCATAATGATTCCACATCTTGGCAATTCTAGTACAATTTTGTAGGTCCTAAAATTTTGATGCATTCTTTGAGCATTTCCCATGCATTTTTTTGTAGTTGAAACAACCTCCATATATTTGATTTCAAGGCTTACCAACACATAGAGCATGGAATAATCTTTGTAATGGTCCATGAAATTCCCAAATGGAGTTTGTATGCAAAATTTTCAACCCTAGGAAGTTGATGTATCAAGTAGACTCCTCAAGGTCCACATTACTTTTTCCACGCCATCTCATAGGCTTAGGTTTTAGATCTTTAGGATTTTCCCTTTGAAAGTGTTATACTATATGTTAAAAATATTTGTTGGCCTCTTGTAAGGGCCTTGTTGTGAATGAGTATAGCTAAAACATCTCTCTTCATAGATAAGTTATTACCATTCTAGCCAATGTGTATTTATGTTCATATTGCACGATTTTTCTATTTCATTTAGTAATAGAATTTGGGTGTCCTTGTATCTTTGTGATATTTTTAATAACTCTATGCGGATTTCATTTTTATTTCTATCTCCATTCTATTCTCCTTATAATCCAAACAATGATGATGATGATGATGATGATGATGATGATGATGATGACGACGACGATGGCGATGATGATGGTGATGATGATGATGGCGATGATGATGATGATGATGACGACAATGGCGATGATGATGGTGATGATGATGATGAGATTGATGTTGATGATCATGATCATGATGACGATGATGATGATGATGATGATGATGATGATGATGACGATGACGATGACGATGATGATGACGATGACGATGACGATGACAATGACGATGACGATGATGATGATGATGACAATGACGATGGCGATGACGATGACGATGATGATGACAACGACGGTGATGCTGACGACGACGACGATGATGGTGATGGTGATGATGATGTTGACGATGACGATGATGATATTGATGTTGATGATGATGGTGATTATGACGATGACAATGTTGATGTTCTTGATGATGATGGTGATGATGATGGTGATGACGATGACGATGACAATGATGATGACATTGATGTTGATGTTGATGATGATGATGATGACGACGACAACGGTGATGATGATGATGATGATGATGATTTTGATGATGATGAAGATGACAAATATGATGATGACGTTGATGATGACATTGACGACAAAGACAATGACAATGACGATGACGATGACGATGACGATGACGATGACGATGACGATGATGATGACGATGATGTTGATGATGATGAAGATGACAAAGATGATGATGATGAAAATGATGATGACGATGATGTTAATGTTGATGTTGATGATGACAATAATGGCGATGATGATGATGATGACGGCAATGATGATGTTGGTGTTGATGATGATGAAGATGACAAATATGATGATGACATCGATGAAAAATATGATGATAATGATGATGATGATGACGATGACGATGGCGATGATCATGACGATGATGTTGATGTTGTTGATGGTGATGATGACAAACACGATGACGATGATGTTGATGTCAATGTTGATGTTATTGTTGATGATGATGATGATGATGACGACAATGACGATGATCATGATGATGTTGATGATGACACAGATGACAAAGATGATTTTATTGATGATGATGGCATTAATGATGTCGTTGGTGATGAAGATGATGACGTCGATGAAGAGGATGATGGTGAGGATGATGATGATGACAACAATGATGACAACAGTGAAGATGTTGATGACAAAGATGGTGATAATGACAACAATGATGATGATGACGATGACGACAACAATGATGATGATGATGATGATGATGATGTTGATGATGATGAAGATGACAAAGATGATGATGACGATGATGATGATGTTGGTGATGACGTTGATTACAAAGATGATAACGATGACGATGATGACAAATATGATGATGATGACGATGACGATGACGACGATGATGATGATGATGATGATAACAACGGTATAATGACAATGACGATGATGATGACAATGGTGATAATGATGATGATGATGATGATGATGATGGTGGTGGTGGTGGTGGTGGTGATGAAAATGACGACGATGAGGACGATGATGTTGATAACAAAGACAATGATGAGGATGATGACAACAATGATGATGAGGATGATGGCAATGATGTTGAATATGATGATGATGATGATGACAATGGCATGGATGATGATGATGTTGTTGTTGATGATGATTATGATGATGATGAAAAAAAAGATGATGATGATATTTATGATGACGCTGAAGACAAAGATGATGATCATGATCGTGACAAAGGAGATGATGATAATGACGATGATGATGACATTGATGACAAAGATGGTGATGATGATGACGATGACAAAGATGATGACGACGATGGGGCAGATGATGATGATGACAATGGTGATGACGACAATGATGAAAATGACATGAATGATGGCGGGAATGGCGATGACATTGAAGATAATGTGATTATATGATGATGATGAAAATAATACCCCAATATAGTTAAATTATCTATTGGAAAATAAATGAAATAAATTAAAATAAGCTTTAACATACGACATAGAAATTGGCATAAAACTTAAAAATGCATAATTAACCTATGTAATGCAATGCTTCTATCAATAAATCGTAGAAACGATATAATCACAAAGCTCATACATTTCAATATCATTGATCTTCTTCTTTAGCCACATCCACATATGTATCCTTCGGTTCAAAATCGATGTTGGAAGGATTGGCGATTGTTGATGTGGAAAATGATATGTTTCCCACAATAACCTCAAACTTCTGTGCAGTCAAGCAGGAAGAGGCGGGAATGGATACCCTATATTTAAATCTAAAGGGAAATAATATTTGCATAGGCAATAGCCATATTTAATATTTTTCAACTTATTCCCATGGTCCTCATTTATTTATTTATATATTATTTAGCTTTTTTTATTTATTTATTCTATAATAACAAATAAAACAAAATATAATACATAAATAGAAAGGGAAAAGAGAATGAGATAATAAAGAAAATGGAGATTCTAATTTTTTTTTATGAAGTGGCAAATCCTAAACAAAATAAGGGAGATAGAAGCTAAGCTTCAAGTCCCTACCTTAAGATAATAAATTGAAAATTTTAAATATTACGGTAACAAAACATAATATGTGAAAAATATGAAGCCGAAAAACTTCAAATTCTAATAATAATTGAATTTCAAATTTAGTTCTCAATAAGGCAGTACCATTGCTAAGAAACAAGGACTGGTCGTAAGCTTGGGAGCTATGGGACGGGCCAAGACATTGATTTAAAGATATTAATAACTGAAGTTGGGAAATGATAATAATTACAATATACTAAGATAACACGAAAATAAATGCTCGACTCTATAATTTCATGTTCATTGTGCGTATAAGAAAATAGCATATAACAATAACAAAGTAAAGGTAATCGAATCATACAAGCCATTAACGCATTCATGTTATTGTATTAAACAAAAAGAACCCCATTAATGCATTCAGGTTACTGTATTAAACAAAAAGAACCCATGTGAATGACAACAATGCGGTAATAGAAACCATTTCTTACCATAGGTATTATGAATAAAACAGGTCACATGGAGTCCCAAGAGAAGGAAAATAAATAATAACTTGTATGGACTGTGCCAATTATCCCTCCCACTAAGATATCGGGCTTGCCGGGTAATAAACCCTCCAAGTAGCGTTCTTGTTCATTGCACAGAGTAAAGAAGTGCAATTTTTTATGCATTGGAGATTAACAAAGTATTTCCAAACTAATGAATCAATCCTGGCTCTCTCGGAATTGGATGGACATTGTCTCCTAGACAGTGATAGAAAGACTTTAGCACGATAGTATATCGCCATTGAAGAAATAATTAGCTTATTGACTACGGGTAGCACAATTTTGTAGTGTGCTTGCCTAGATGCTTGATTGCTTTAATAGTGGACTCATTAGAAAATCAGGAGGATTTTAAATGACATCATGTAGTTTTTAAAAGTCACAAAATTGATTAGAATAGTCGCGATGATGAACAATTGAAGTTATAATAAGAAAAAATCCTATCGTTGGTAACATGAAATAAGAAATTGTATAAAAACAGAGCTTGAAGCCGAGCAAGAACAAAATTTTACCGGAATTGCAAAAATCTTATCGGTTGTAACAGGAAATAAGAAATTGTATAAAAACAAAGCTTCAAGCCGAGCAAGAACAAAATTTTACCGGAATCACACTACTTTGAAGGCTGCCTTGCTATTAAGATTGGAACACGAGCCCTCTTATTATCATATATGAGTTTTCATTTTGAGCATAGGTATGGGTTAGATCCGTAGGCCTTAGGTCCTAAAGGAAGCTTCTAGGCATCAAAGGCTAAGAATGACACCTTGAACAACCACACATGGGCTCCCTAGAGTATCATTGGCCTCTAAGTGACACCAAGTAAGGAGATCAATGCAATAGGAATTGTTAAGGGAGGAAAGTAGTGCCTTAAGCTATAAATATAAGTCTTCTAGGCATTACATGCTGAAAATGATTCCTCAAAGTGCCACACATGGCCACTTTAGGTTTTGATTGGCCTCCAAGTGGTGATATTGATGTATTATGAGGTTTTTAATATTGTGTAATGATACAACCTTGAGCGGAGGGGGAGGGAAAGGGGTGTTAGGGCACACCACTTCAGTTATGGTTTTACTAGCTCCGACAACCCATACACTACATCCTTGGATATGCCCACTCATCTTGCTTCAATATTCTTTGGTTCTTTGATATGATGCAATGTCACTTAGAAACCCTAAATATTCTCTCGAGACCTTAGTTTGACAGCAACAACTAAATCAAAATGACATGAACATGTTATATAGCATGCACATGTTAATGACGTTCATGCATTTTAAAAGACACACACATGATTTTTAATATAACTTTTTTTTAGTAATTTTTCTATAACTTTCTACCTTGAGATCAGTTTTTGTAGTTAATTTAACTTGTTGGAAAGGTATTCAAGAGATCTACATGATTATGGTATGATCGTTTTATGCTTCTATATACATAATTTCTTATTTTCAAAAAAATATAAAATAAATGTATGGGTCATGATCGATACCTCAAACCACCACATATTAGTCTCTATAATGGGGATTTTTGGCCTCCATTGATAACATGGGTGCTCTTAAGGGATTTTTCACGTGAGGGATTGGTTCAAGGACTTAACTATTTTAAATGGAGGAAAACATGAGAACTAATCTCTAAATAAATATTCTGAGGTCTCAAACCACCACATGGGTCTTCTAAAAATGATACCCATCCTTAAGTGGAATATAGTTTCTCCTATATTTCCTTGGATAGGAGCAATGGGTTTCTAGGACTTGCTAATAGGTGTGGGAGGAAAATAAGGCCCTTAGGTCCTATATGAAGCTTATAGGTACCAAGGGCCATGAATAAGACCACAAATCCTAAAACATGCACTATATAGGAGACATTGTCCATAAAGTTGGAAATGAATGCCAATATGAGGTTTTGTGCACTAGGGGTGAGTTTTGGACCACGGTTGGAAGAGAAGTTGATGGAATTAGGCCATAAGTTAATATTTTTTAGCTAATATGTCATCATCAAGGCCTCAAACCACAAAATAGACCATTTAAAGTGAATATCTAGCATACAAGTGTGATATGGATGGAATTGGTATTTTTTGAGTAGTAGGGATTTGTCTCAGGGCCTTAACCATAGTTAAGGGATGAAAATAAGGGCATTCCCCTCTAAATCAATCTCTATGGCTCATTGGCCATAAACATGACCTGAAGCCACAACATAAGAAATTTAGAGGTGACCTTTGGCCTCCAAGTACAATATAGGTACCATTATGAGCACTTGCATGCATGGTAGGGATGGATGTTGATGCATTAACCATGGTCAAGGGAGGAAATTAAGTCCCTTTGTCCATAGGTGAGGCCTTTAGGAATAAATGGTCATAAATAATGTAATAATCCACATATCATGTTCTCTATAGGGGATAATTGTCATTCGAGTGATATATGGGTACTATCACGATGTTTTGTTCAGCATAGATGGGTGTCAAGGCTTTAGCCATGGTTGGGGGGGGGGGGGGATACTGATAATTAGACACTAAATGAATAATCTAATTGCCATTCGAGTTATATATGGGTACCATCATGATGTTTTGTTCATCATAGATGGGTGTCAAGGCTTTACCATGGTTTGGGGGGTATTGGTAATTAGACACTAAATTAATAATCTTTGACTAATGAAAAATGATCAAGGATTTGAATTACAACACATTCCCTCTAAAGGATCATAAAGATTTGAATACCAACATGGATCATAAAGACATACCATGGTTAATGAAGGAAAACAAAGATAGTAAGATCTAAATTAATTTTGTAAACATCATAATACATAATAATACTTTGAACCACCAGAGACAAAACCTCTCTAAATATAATCTTTTACATCCAAATAAGAATAAGAATTATATGAACTATAGAAAATTTAAATAAAGAAATTTTAAATAGAGAGCAAGATCCTCACATAAATTCGACTTAGGTGAGCGTAAGTTTTAATAATGAAGGACCATGCTTTGACTTTCTTTATTAAAATGACACGCAGATAATTTAATTGATTAGAGTGCCCCTTATCGTTGTCCCCGTGTCGATTAGAGTGCCCCTTATCCACGTCTGAACAATTTGGCCATATTATCAAATGTCTTTGTTCCATGACATCTAACCTTTTACGTGATAGTAGAAATATTTTTTAAATATCTCTTCCATAAACATATATTTGTGATGATTTTTTTTAAGCATGAAAATCATTACCGTGACATCGTTTCAATAAAGAACAATCTACCAAAAACAAACAATATTGTGACTATGAAAAACACAATACAAAGACTTTGTAAGGATTTTGAGTCTCCGTCGGGTGACGATAATATTAATAAGAAACTAAAGAATGTGTTCCGTAGAAGCATGTGTTGGCATCTAAATTGATTTAGTGGAGGTGGTATTCCATACCTATTTCACTCGTGTAGTAGACTAAGGAGCTTCTTAAAACAATGATATAATTATCATATAAATCATCATTAACTAAAACAATTAAAATATTTTGTTAAATATTTTACCATTTTTATTAACTAAAACAATTTTTTATATATTATTAATTTATTTCCACAACCCTCTTGCTAATTATTAATCTTTTAAAGACCAGCATCACCACACAATGAATCTCGTAAGTGAATGACTATCTTTGAGCTTCTGCACATCCATCTTGATCATATTGGGAGAAGCTTTAAGCAGAGATCTGAATGTCCGCCAGGCTTCTTTGAGCAGCTCTGCGGGATGCGAGCCATCAATGCCATTGTTGGCTATCAAAGTATTCCTATTTGAGATACCTGTCTTCATGATCGTCAATAGAAAATGAAAAAGCAAAGTATAAATGTTGAAATTGGCTAAAACAAATTAGTTGTCTTTTAACCTCATGACGTATCAACAGTTTATAAATCTTTTCATCAGGCCTTTCAACCTAGTTTTATTATTCAGTTTACCAGCATTTCTATTATAAGTGAGTCCGTTGAACCTGAACTTAAATGGATATGTGTATCAAAGGTTTATAGATCTGTCCATCCAGCCTTTAAATCTGGCCATTGAGGGAGCCATTTAAAGGTTACTAGAACCATACCAGAAACAAAGACTGTTGATGTATTTGTAACTTCGGAAGATATTCACTTGTATATTGCATGTATTACATTTGTACTTTATTGTATCCCCAACGGAGATGTCTTATTCCTCCGATCAGAAGTGTCGTCATTTGTATTCTATTGTTGTACCTCCGACAGAGATATTTGTTCCTTCGAGTTGGAGAAGTCATTATTGTACTTGAGTCATGTAAAGTCATTGAGGTCCATCCTCCCATGTATGACAGGGCATTAGACCCCGGAGTAGTGTCGCAAGTTATATTGTAAGTGTCGTAACTTATATTTGATGGGTTATTAGACCACCTTGGTGGGGTCGGCCCTGTATGAGTCATGTGGGTTAAAGGGTTATTAGACCACCCTAGTGGGGTCGGCCCAATGACAAGTGGTAATGGGTTATTAGACTCTCCTAAGGGAGGTCGACTCAGTTAGAGTTTAAGGAAGGTCAAGTCATTGTATAAATAGAGAGTGTGTCTCTCTCATTTCATTCATTCACTCACTCACTCACTTCGCATTAGTGAGAGAGAGGAGGAGTGCGCACAAGTGGAGGAGGAGTAACTGTTGTAGACATTTATCTTTTGGGGATTCATCTTGGTGATCTTTGTATTAGTGCTTATTCTATCTTTGAGGAAGTTGCGGGGTTTTTCACCTTCTTGATTTTCCCCAGTGAAATGCTTTGTGTCTCTTGTCTCTTGTCTCTTATGCTTGATATGCTGTACATGTTGTTCTTTCAGTTAAGATCCTAGATCATATTGAATTAAATGATGAAAAACTAACATGGTATCAGAGCTAGCCTGAAGGAAGACATTGTATGGCATTTATGACATTTGTTGCACTTGCGACAAATTGGAAGCTAGGGCTTGATATAGTAAAAACTAGTCATCGTGGCACTTTCGCTATAAATCCGTTTTGGTGAAGGTTCAGGATCTGAAAATTTTACAGGCCGAAGATGAAATGTTCATGTACCTTGTGTCTGAAGCTCAGCCTTAGATTCGTTGTAATTTCTGAGATATGATTCGTTGACCAAAAAATTAGAAAACCAGAAAAGCAGAATTTGACAGAAGCTGCAGATCCGAAACTTTCAAAGTCAATTTTGAGGGGTCAAATTTTGGAGATTTCAAAATTGAAGTATACCAACTTGATCAGCTCAGCAAGGCGCATTTTTTCATCTAATCAGAAGTTTGAAATTCAAAGTTTGAATTTTTAGGGTTTCTCCGAGAAACCCTAATCCAACTCCAGATCCAGCTTCAACAAATCAAAGTGGATTGGGTTAATCCTGGAAGAAAATGAATTGACACTTACATAAGTGAATAAGTTCCAGTTCCAGAGGGAGATGAGGCTAAGGGCTTACAAAAGAAGACTACAAGCAATCCCGACAAGTATGACTTGAGGAGATACAGGTATGTTTTGAAATCTATTCATAATTAAGTTTATAATATGTTTGTCTTCATATTATTGAGGTTAGTACAATCTTTATTAACTTTAGACTTGTCTTATCACCTTAGTAAAGGTATGAATGCATTTGAATGATAGAATACATTCATTGATTAGGTTTATGACACGTATGATTGTACTAATGCACTGTGGTGTTGTATGAGGATAATGTGGTCCGCTAACATGAAAGGTACATCAAGAAAGACAAATCAAGTACTAGATCAAGAACATATGACCATGGTGACATGAAGACAAAGACTCATCCATAGTCATGGATCACATGGAAGCTCTACTTACGAGGTATGTATAATGTGGTTCTACAATGGTTAACTTATGAGATATGCAGGTTACTAGCACAAGTCATTGAAGAGAACAAGAAGACATTATGTGGGTATGTTAGACATAACTAGCAAGCATGATAATCCAGGTATGTTTTTCCTATATCAAGTTAGAATCCTACCTTGTGTTAGGATCTTATATAAGTATACTTGGTATGATTGATAATTCATGAAGTTATAAGTTTGGGCAATCATGGGTTTATGCATATTATGCTTCTTAGTTTGATTAATGATATGACAAACTAGCCCCAAGGGTTAGCTCAATTAGTAAGACGTGCGAACACTCTCTCGGTACGTGGAGAGGTCACGTGTTTGAGCCTTGAGTCCTAAGGGGTTAGGCCAACCCACTATTGTTGGCCGACGGTTTACCATCCTTACCATCCACAAAATGTGGGGAAGTATTGGTGGGTTTCCCGTGCACCGTTTCCGCAGAAAAAAAATGATATGACAAACTAGAAGAGTCCTATGGTCAAATAAAAATATGCATGAGTAAAAGAAGTCCTCCCTGAAAGCTTGAATACTAACGCTTGTGTATGAAATGATCATGACCATACATGATTAAGATTATTTAGAATCATAATTTTTTTATAAGTATTGAGATTATACTAACACATGTATGATTATGTATGAGATATTGAGGATGATGCAATGATGACACTAGTGCACACTTAAGCATGCATAGTGGTCCAGGATGGATAGAAGTTCAAAGACATATAATCATGATGATATCATAAAGGAAGCAAAGATCAAGAGGGAGCACACTCCAATTGTTCCTGCAAGGAAGCAAAGATCAAGAGGGAGCACACTCCAGTAGTTCCTGCAAGGAAGCAAAGATTGAGAGGGAGTCCACCCAACAACCAAACAAAGATAAGTATTTGAATTGTCATTTATTATACATTTGATTACTTAAATGATGTTGTCTAGTCATGTACATGCTTATGTTCCTAGATTTAGGATGTATATTATGCATATTAGAAAATTTGCATTAATGAACAAGATACTACTAAGATGCAAGTAATGGGTAAGTGGCCTATGGTACTGTACAACATTCCATTGCTACTTATCTAGAATGAAACCTCTTTGCTGACATGTTGGGAGTTGTACACACTCTTAACAAATGTTCTGGTAGAGATGGAAGGCATCTAGAAAGTTACGGGATATGGATAAATGTTGTATTGAAGCATTGGATAAGATAGTTGCATGATTGTATGACATATATCTTTATGTGTAAGAATTTGTTCTAAAATCTATGAGATGTTTCTAATCATGCAATTGAACTTGTCTTGTAGGAAAGACCGTGTACCATCACCTACAAGAGAGACTTGTTTCGAAGAACAAGCAACGAAGGACAACAACATTTGTTCCAGCAATGAAGCTCAAGAAAACTACCTATTGAAGATATTGAAGAATCTGAAGTTCCCAGGATCCGGGATGCAGTAATGGAAGGATGCCATGATCGAGGAATACCAATCGACCATGAAGAATGATGTTTGGGATGTGGTCCCAAGACCAGAAGGGAAGTCTGTTGTGACTTCCAAGTGGATCTCCAAGATCAAGCATGCTGCAGATAGTAGCATGGAGAAATACAAGGCAAGGTTTGTGGCTCGTGGCTTCTCCCAGAAAGAAGGGATAGATTATGAAGAGACTTTTGCACTTGTAACCAGATACACTTCCATCAGAACAATACTTGCTCTGGCTGCAGTAATGAAGTGGAAGATACACCAGATGTATGTCAAGACAGCTTTCTTGAATGGTGTAGTCGAAGAGGAAGTGTATGTGGAGCAGCCACTCAGTTTTGAGACACATGACAAGGAGTCATATGTGTGCAAATTGAAGAAGGCCTTGTATGGTTTGAAACAAGCACCCAAGACATGGTACGGTAGAATAGACAGCTTCCTGACCAATTTGGGATTTACCAAGAGTAAAGCGGATTCCAACCTTTACTACAAGGTTAAGGAAGGCAATCTAGTGATACTCCTACTATATGTGGATGACCTGTTTGTGAGAGGTGAGGATAGGTTGATTGCGGACACGAAGAGGAAGCTTGCTGCCGAGTTCGAGATGATAGACTTGGGTATGATGCATTACTTTCTAGGTATGGAGGTGTGGCAGAGTGCAGATGGAATTTTCCTTGGATAAGGGAAGTATGCAGTAGAGATCCTGAAGCAGTTCAGGATGATGGACTATAAGGCCATGGCCACACCTATGGCATCGAACCTGAAGCTATTGAGTGATGCGTCATTAGAGTCGGTTGATTCCACGATGTATCATCATATGATTGGGTCCTTGATGTACTCGACGAACACGAGACCAAATATTTGCTTTTCGATGAACACCTTGAACCAGTTCCTGACGGATCCTAGACATGTTCACCTGATTGTTGTAAAGCATATTCTGAGGTACCTGAAGGGTATGGTTGATTATGGACTCAAGTATGATGCGAATCAAAAGTTTAACCTGGAGGGTTATGTTGATTCAGATTGGGTAGGCAGTGCTGCAGATAGGAAGAGCACTTCGGGGTGTTGCTTTAGTATGGGATCAGGTGTGATCTCTTGGTTTAGCAGGAAGCAGTCCTACATAACACTGAGTACAGCCGAAGCAGAGTATGTTGCATCTTGTTCGGCTAGTTGTGAAGCAGTACGGCTAAGGAAGCTACTGTTTGATTTATTTGATCTCCAGTTGGATGCTACTTGTATCTATTGTGACAACCAGAGTTGTGTGAAGTTGTCAAAGAACCTAGTGTTCCATGACAAGTCAAAGCATATCGAGATCAAATATCACTATATCAGGGATATGGTGCAGAGAGGAGCGGTGAAGCTCCTGTATGTTGCGACGAATGAGCAGATTGTAGATGTGTTGACCAAACCACTAGCCAGAGTGAAGTTCAAGTACTTCAAAGAGAGGCTTGGTGTACTTCAAATCGAGGTTCCTTCCAAGGGGAAGTGATGAGTCCGGAAGATGGAGATGCACATGGGATTTTCCAACATGGTTGTAGATGTGTTCTCCCATGGTCGTGATATAATTTCCGAGCTTTTTTGACATGGTTGTAGATGTGTTCTCCCATGGTCGTGATGTAATTGCCAAGATTTTCTGACATGGTTGTAGATGTGTTCTCCCATGGTCGTGATGTAATTGCTGAGCCATTCTCACATGGTGGTAGATGTGTTCTCCCATGGTGCAGATGTAAGCGCTGGAGCCATTCTCACATGGTGGTAGATGTGTTCTCCCATGGTGTAGATGTAAGGGCCAAATCCATTTTTTACATGGTGGTAGATGTGTTCTCCCATGGTGAAAAAGTAAGGGTTGGAGCCTTCCCTGAATGGTAGTAGATCTATTCTCCCATGTCAGTGGTGTAAGAGTTGTATGATGTGCATCTGGGTTGTGCTCCGTGGACGATGAGATCATCTGAAGAGGATGATCATGTGATGATGATGTGCATCAGGATGATGTACTGTATGATGATGATCAGTATGATCATGAGTATCAGGATGATACTCTGTGGCCATGGACAGGTTGTGCAGGATCACATGTAATCAATCCTAGAGATCCGGACAGGTTGTGCTAGGCACGTAAAAGATCCTGGGATGCTCTTTAGAGATCTTGCAGGTTGCAAGACACTCTTTTAAGGTTTTGTGAGTTCACATGTAATCAGTCCTGGAGATTTGGACAGATTGTGCTAGGCACGTAAAAGATCCTGGGATGCTCTTTAGAGATCTTATAGGTCGCAAAACACTCTTTTAAGGTTTTGTGAAGGTCACATGTAAAAGATCCAGGGAGATCCGATAGGTTGAGCAGTAAGCTCGTAAAAGTCTTGGGATGCTCTTTCAAGGTTTTGTTGACGCACGTAATTAGCCCTGAGGATTCCACAGGATGGCCAGATATGACGAAGACCTACAGGGGGCTAGGCCTACAACCAGCATGAAAAGGGGTTGGCTCTATAGAACTTCCTATGATGAGAAGAAGTGAGAGATAACACCAATGATCGAAATGACGAGTACAGCAGCAGTGACGATGATGCTCCATGATCCAGTGACGATGATCTAGCTCCAGAATTGAAGACTTGTGCCTATATGTATTGATGACCTTTTTCAAGAGAATGCCTTCCTAGTTAAGAGGGAGTGTTGATGTATTTGTAACTTCGGAAGATATTCACTTGTATATTGTATGTATTACATTTGTACTCTATTGTATCCCCCACAGAGATGTCTTATTCCTCCTATCGGAAGTGTCGTCATTTGTATTCTATTGTTGTACCTCCGATGGAGATGTTTGTTCCTCCGGGTCGGAGAATTCATTATTGTACTTGAGTCATGTAAATTCATTGAGGTCCATCCTCCCATGTATGACAGGGCATTAGACCCCGAAGTAGTGTCGCAAGTTATATTGTAAGTGTCGTAACTTATATTTGATGGGTTATTAGACCACCTTGGTGGGGTCGGCCCTGTATGAGTCATGTGGGTTAAAGGGTTATTAGACCACCCTAGTGGGGTCGGCCCAGTGACAAGTGGTAATGGGTTATTAAACTCTCCTAAGGGAGGTCGGCTCAGTTAGAGTTAAAGGCAGGTCAAGTCATTGTATAAATAGAGAGTGTGTCTCTCTCATTTCATTCATTTACTCATTCACTCACTTCACATTAATGAGAGAGAGGAGGAGTGTGCATAAGTGGAGGAGGAGTAGCTGCTGCAGACATTTATCTTTTGGGGATTCATCTTGGTGATCTTTGTATTGGTGCTTATTCTATCTCTGAGGAAGTTGCGGGGTTTTTTACCTTTTTGGTTTCCCCAGTGAAATGCTTTGTGTCTCTTGTCTCTTGTCTCTTATGATTGATATGCTGTACATGTTGTTCTTTCAGTTAAGATCCTAGATCATATTGAATTAAATGATGAAAAACTAACAAAGACTACCCAAGCTAATGGTGGAGGCAAGGCATTCCAACCAAGTCCCATTAATTAATCATAACAATATCGTGGCTACACGGACCCATATATATATAGGAACAAGAATAATATCACCTTTATATTAATTATTCCTTTATATTAAGTCTAGTAATGTGTGGTATCCATAATTAATATTGCCAACAGTATTCCTATATATGTTCTTAATTGGTGTTTGGCATTTTCACTTTCGTCCCTAGTATCCACCCCACATGAAGATATTGTTATGATTGTGGGTTTAAAAAATCAATGTAAATAACCAATATTGTATTATAAAGTTTGTATAGCATTACAGATACCTACCTCTCTCATGTAAAGGCAGTTCATCCATATGTTCATCCATATGAACATGACTACCCGCCTCTCTCATGCAGAGGCAGGTCATCCATATGAACTTGACGAGGAATTTGATACATTCCCTGCTTCTAAGAGCGCTAACATTATGGTATGATCCTTTGAGGAGTGTTGCCATATTAGGTCCATCACGTATTCCATATTCTACATTATAATATCCAAAAATGGAATATGCAAGTATTATAGTAATAGTAAACTAGGCTTGCATTATTATTGTATCACAAAGCGTCTATACTGTAAAGAAATTACTTTAGACTTATCATTCCTTTGACCTAATAAAAAATATTTTTAAATTTTAACCTGTGACTGTCGGGCGAAAAAATAAAGCTTACAATCGCCTCGAACCAATAGACTTACTTGGATGAGATCATAGTGCTTCGAAGGAAGATTTATCAGCCAATGTGTGAAGTTAAGATGCGGCTAGCTAGTGGGGATGCTCCGACCGTTGGAAGTGCTAAATGAGGAACGAAGTTGGGAAGGGGTGAACCATATAATATAATATAGTGGGGCCCCAAACACTTATCATCTACACTCTTCCCTGGCTCCCATAAACAAACAGTTCGCTACGAGCTACTCCAGGCTCCCCGCTACTTCATTCGTACATCCACCCCGGAGGGGAACAAGTACGACCTTTATTAATACAATACATCAGCAAAAAATCATTCTGATACTCTTTATACCATCGCGCCACTTGGTCTGTCATATATTTTTATTTTTATTTTTTGTAACCGAGGGGAACCTCTCCAAACCGCCCAGTGAGCGTCGTCACTAAACCACCTGGATATCAAACCCCACGGGCCGGGGCCAGCCTAAATCTTGAACAGGTTGCCAGCAGGGGTACGGCCACCATCGAGGTCGTGCAGGCTTTTTCTGGGGTGCAGCAGCACCTCCCCCGCAGGAATCGAAGCCGGACTTCCTGCGAGGCAGCCGTCAGGCCCCACCGCTGGGCTCTGACTCTATCCAATTCGAAACTTTATAAATGAGGATTTCATTAAATCAACTAGTTGGTCTTATGTTTCAGATACTACTCGCTCGATATTGGATCATGAGCTTCTTCTATGATGCCGATATTTCTAGTGATGAATGGGCTACTCCATTGCATCTGCTCAACTTTTGTTTAGTTAGGCGGCGCCTATATTTAAGGTAGGTGCAACAAGTCAACTGTTATTTGTTGGAGGATACCTTTGTGCCAGGAACTATTGCTACTGCAGTACTTAATATGAAGTAATTTCTGGGTAAAGTAATACCTACGTTAGGCTAAGAAATGGATCACCCAATGAATGGGGCACTTCTATTCTAGGTAAAGACAGGGTTAGAATGGATAAGATTTTAATGGATTAGATCAACCACCAAGTATTCAATCCCTCTATGGATTATTTTTTTGGTACACCCTATTTATGTAATAATTTTCTATGGCGTAAGCAAGCAACAACTGTCTACTTGATTTTATTTAGACAAATGGAAGGTTTGGTTCAGAACAAGCGGAAAACAAAGCAAGCAGGCCCTTTTATAACTTGGCTGCCATTCTTTAGATGTATGAGCGAGGAGTTGGGTTTGTTTATTCTGTCCAACAAGGCAAGCATAGGAGGAGGACTCTTCACTCCCCTTATTAAGTCAGGTGTGTGCGCTGATGCTAAGCTAACCTATTTCCTTCCAGGGAGCAAATGGAGTCACTGGAAATAAGATAAATGAAATACACTCTGCGTCCAAAATGAAAGGGAAAACTTACATAATAATTATATTCATATTCGTCGGGAGTTGGGTAGTTATCATCGGGTAATAAATGAATCCAAGGTGATAACTTATATTTTTATATACAACGGTTTTGTAGATATGAAAATGCTTTGTCTTTCTATTGATGAAATGAAATGAGTGGAGTATTTAGTGTCGCTTTAATCGAAGGTGTAGGGATTTGTTTATAAATTATTAGGAACATTTGTGAGATCTTGTATGCTAATTATTACATACAAAATGCTCTATTTTTTCTGCTAAAAGGAAAATAAGCAGACTTATATTAGGGAAGAGTAATATGACTAAGTATCTATTTATAGATAGGTTCTCTGTTAGCCTACTATATTGTAGTCCACAATACATTGTTATTAAACAATACATAGCACATCACTAGCAGAGAGATGACATAAGAAACAAAATCCGGTTGCATGATCCATGGTTGTATTCTTTCTCTGCGCGTACAAGATTCGAGCTCCAAATGACAAATGAATGGTAAAACAAGTCCATAAAATTAGATCTGACAAGCGCAAGGCATGCTTTAATAAACCACAATAGACATGCTGGCCTTCCTGGCATCGTTCCAAAATACGTTTTGTCACATAGGTTGCTAATTCACATGAGACTAATAGCCAAAATATGCACAAACACCACATAATTTTCTCAGAACGTTGCAATAGTGTTGGATTCAAGGATGCAGTAACTCTGAAAACATCCAAACCGACCTTCCAAACACCAAAATAATCTTTCTTTTCAGACAAAAAACACTCTTCCTAGGCAACAGCAAAGGAAGATACTACAATTTGGGTTTTCTTGCAGTAACTCGAACTACGTGTTACAACTATCTTCAATTTCAATATTTATATACAAAAATTATCTTAGCAGTCTCAGAAATCCAGAGAAAACAAAAAATTACAGAAGAAATCGAAGATGACCGACAAAAATCCTAAATTTAACAAATTTCTACTTCTAGAAGCAGAAATTTAGTCAGAAAAAGAAAGCCGAAGAAAATCCTATAAATTAAAATTTCATCATCCTTTCATCCCCGAACTGAAAGAACAAATCTTGAAAACCTTATGTGAAAAAGATTTGTCGATTTTTTCGGACTTCCTTGTGGCGAAACTGAAAAGAGAAAGAGGATTTGTGACGTGCTTAAGCCATGTTCAGGAGAGGTTCGAACCGCCTACACCATTGTTAGTGAAATTTATGAGATCAACGAGCAACCCAACATGCTTTATCTATATCTCTTTCGCATTGGAATGATCACTAACCTTGCCCCCTGATTGGGAGACGAGTTACAGGCTAAGGCAGAAGGTGCCCTGTGAAAGGCTTCTTTGAGGGGCTAAAGGCTTCTGGCATATTCCTTATGCTTGGTGACGCCATTGCTCAGAACCCCTTGATTGGGAGACAAGTTACACGCTAAGGCAGAAGGTTCCCGGTGAAAGGATTCTTTTTAGGGGATAAAGGCTTCTAGCATATTCCTTCTACTTGGTGATGTCATTGCTCAAAGTAAGTAGTAAACAGTCGCCACCGCTCAGAATGAATATGGAGTAACCAAAATAATCTAAGCGTGAGGACTAGTGTCTTCCCACATAATGCAGGCTAGCCACCTGGAACCAAGCGTGAAAAGTGTTTTTGGTGCTGAGAGCCGAGAGCCGAGCGGAACACAACAACTGGAGGACATGCAATAGATCATGGCATCTAAACAGGAGGTAGACTACGGAAAAGTATCCTGTGCTTTGAAAAGAGGCCAAATAAGGCTCGGAAATATCGGATTGGCGGGAAGGGCATATCACCCAAAAAACTTAGGGTAAAACGTTTTGGAATCTGCACAGACACTAATACAATCACCCAAAGCGATTTCTATAGTCCATGTTGCTTGGCAAGGACTAATAAAATACTTAATAAATAGAATTAACAAAACAAAATAAATGAAAATGATTATTTACATTAAAATATACAAGTTTGGAGATTTCCTTTTGCCTGTTTTATTTTTTGTTTTTATCAATATTTTGTATACCTTTTGTTTAATTTGGCATTCAATGTTAAGTTTTTATGTTTTTGTTTTGAGAAATGTATTGAATAAACAAAAGAAAAGGGTATTTTTATTCAAATAATATAAAAAAAAGGATGAAACCTAATTTCTATGTTTTATTTTGTTTTTTTATGTGTGGAAGTAATAAAGAACTCAAACAGAAGTTATATTAGGGAGAACAACAAAATAATAAAAAGATAAAGATAACGAAAATTGAAGAACAATGAATAAATGAAATGAGCTAATAGTTGAGCAAAAAATGATTTCTTTTTATTGATATAAGCATTTCATAATTTTTTCAAGAAATAACTATGTTTTCAAAACCTTGCGAAGTTTTGGACCGGGAATAATTCTCAAACCAAATCAGGAGGTCATACATCACACATGATATGGTCAATTTTTACAACGTAACGGAAGAATAAGAGCTTTTGGACTAAGTAGATCAATAAGTTCTGCAATTCCCTTTACCCACATACAAAACTATTAATCAGTTTAACTATAAATAGACTCTTTATTAAAATAAGGCTATGGAATTTATAGTCTACCTTAAATAATCCAAATATAAACTCCACCTTCCATTTATTTGCAAGCTTAGAGATATTCCTCCCATATGGGGTGTCAAGGGTTGATTTGCCATGCATTAATTCCAGAACCGATGAGATCAAAGAGAAGGATGGGCCGATGGCAGGTAAGGCGTGCCTAGCAATGTTATGAACGATGTGGTTTTAATGCTCTTCCTTTCCTGAGCTATGAAGAGACCCATCCATAATCTTGCTATCATGGCCTCCATAATATCGATATCATGACGCATTCAATGCACAGGACCAACTGGACGCTTGGTTTTAAACCACGTAAGGTGGTGGCATGCAAGCTCATTTCTAGATGTATCACTCTGGGAACTTTGAAGTTGGACAACCCCTCCATTTCTTAGTAGACTAGGCAATTCAATTCTCATTCACGTCACATGAACGAAATTGACCATGAGCATGACATGATGGTTTGAGAAAGGCACTAAGCTCCCAGTAGATGGGGCCAAGGTAGACGAGACCGTTCGCGTGAGAATCGAAGTGGTGAGATAGCCTGCCACTTAATAGGCATGATGGATTCTATGCTTGGAATTCGGAATGACATCCACAATGCTGAGGATGGCATGAGAACACATGTCCAATATTTGAATCACCGCGTGTAGGCTCTCATCGACTGGTGCATTGATATAGCGAACATGTTCGGAATCCCCTCACCCATACCGACGTACATTGATGAGGATGGAATTGTTCTCTAGGATCCTAAGGTGGAAGGACTAGCAGAGACTCTACATGTGGTGGACCCTCCAGTAGTGAAGGAAGAAGAACAGGAAGAAGCAACGAAGACCCCGATATAAAATTGTTCCTATGTGTCTTTTCTATTTCACCTATTAGATCCTTGACCACAGTGGGGGGTATTAAACTATCAAATTTGGGTAGTCAGTCATTAATATAATGGGATAGTGTGACTTTCCCAGGGTTCACCTTCAACCCTTTACATTTTGAACAACCACATACTACTGGGGTGTCATAAAAGAGATCCAATTCATGATGACGTACCAATATTGGTCCAGGAAGGTTACTAGATGATGGCATGTTATAGTTGGTGGGGTAAATTGGCCTTCCATTTTCATCTTCCATATTCCTACAGTATGTTTCTCTAAATAAAACCTTGCATATTTTTGGGAGTGGTGGAATATCATGTGCATCTGAACTTGATTTGGAATTAGGATCTTGCAAAATTCAATGGACAATTATTCAAATGCATGTGAAAAAACAACATAAATTCAAATATATAATCCAATACAATTAAATATGCATTTACCTGTGATGGCAACAAAGAACTTGAACTTTGAACGATATGGAATGAGATAGAATTTGAAGAATCAACCATTTGGTTTATTTCTCCTTTTCTCCTTGTAGTTGAGTGAAGAATATAATCAATATATGTCTTCACTCTTTTAAAAATAAACTAGGAAACATGCTACATTCTATTTTCGTATATCGTAACCAGTGTGCCAAAAACTTTATAGGTGCATTGGTGCACCATAACAATATATACACATCGGTGATCTATTTATATACGTGCACTAACAAAAACATCCACAAGCACCTCCACAAATGAAAAACCTATGCAAACTATTCATTGTGGAAGTTTAAGCTTGTATTTTTTGTCTTTCTATGTCATCGGTGTGCTTATGTCACAAATACACATATGTGTGATATTAACTACTCAGTGCACCGCTATTTCAAGAAAAATAAACAAATATAAATGTTGACTTTTACTAGATTATACAATGCACTTAAATGATTATAGCATACCAGTGCGATATATTTATGAATTGCGCACCGAAATCCAAACTTAAAAAATAAAAAATAAAAATTATATGCACATTTATCATCGATTGGCCAAAATATCAAATGAAAAAAAGAGCGGGAATTTAATTTTAAGACAGTGAGCCTATACATAAAAGAAAACCATAATCCCTAAACCTTTTTTGGCCAAAAATTTGAGGATCGAATTATGCAAGAGAGGTATACTAGGGAAGAGTTTGGAGAGAGATTCTTTTGAAGATAAATTTTGTAAGGGATCACTATGGACACATATAACTCTGCAGAGGAGACATTTCAAGTAAGAGTTTGGAGAGAGATTTCTTTGAAGAGAAATTTTGTAAGGGATCACCGTGGACACATATAACTTTGCAGAGGAGACATTTCAAGTAAGTTTTCCTTCAACAGAATAAAAAAATGACCTAAATTTTATAATTTCTTTGAAGAAAATAGAAAATATAAGATTTACCTTCAATGCGGCAAACCCTTGTGTTCTTCTTCCTTTAGATTTATATTCATCATTGCAAACCCTAGGGTTATTCTTGCTTTCATTTTTTTTCTATTTCTTTTTCTAATTCACAATAAGATTTGATTTTTAGCAATGTAAACTTATTGGTTATATATATATTAGTATATGGGGCTTTGGGTCATTATTGGACCAATCTCATAATGGTTCACTTTGAAGCTGGCCTCTCCGGACTGTCCCTGTCAGAATTTTTCTAAAAAATGCGTACACGATTTTTAGAGCACATTTTGAAAAAATGATGCATTGATGCGTTTATATTTCTAAGATGCACCATTTGAATTTGTTTATTTAAAAAAATAAAAACCATTTTTGATGCATAGTTTACGCACCAGTGTCTTGTATCATATAAGGCACATGGATGCGTAATTTTTGTAAAGTGTGCACAGTTTGTCCTGAATTCCATTTTACCTAAAATTATTTCCTTATTGTGTAAAAAAATATTTTATGATTTATGTGTTTCATTATGTAGGGTGTTCACTGATCAAAGATGGCCCATAAAATATCACTTAATAAAAATCACAGCGAAGGGAGTGAGAGAAACACATCCAATACAAATAACATGGTAAGTTTTTTGTAATAATAATATGAAAGCCAGGGTTGGTAGGTGCCAAAGGGGGGGCTTCTCTTTGACCCAAGAGGAAAAAAAGAATATACATTTTTATGGGGATTGGGTGAGTCTTTAAATAATCAAACCCAGCCAATGGCGCTTTGGCAATGATTGAAACTAGCACAAAGTAGGAAAATATGACATATAACAATTGACCTCGAAGGAAGGAATTATCTGTCAAATTATATTGAGAATGCATCAATTGGTAACCAAATTTGAAGAGGTTAAAGTTTTCCATGTCCTGTGAGCATTTAACAAGCAAGCAGATATCCAATCCAAATTTTTTTCCAGCTTCAACAGGGAATCGTGGAGTTAAATAGGGGGAGGTTTTTTATTCCACCATCCCCTACTATCGATGTTCATAAGCCATGAATCGTGCTAGACACAAAAATGGGTTAAGGTTGAAACGCTCAGTTATGTGAAGCCTCCATTAGAAGACATGTTGCAGAATCACGTCAGCATTGTGAAGGTTAGCATCATCTAGGAGCTTGAATTTAAGGTTGAAATCACCGATGGATTGAATCATTAAGTTTGACAAGTTTGGAGAGCCACTTTGCATGTGAAATCATGTGGGCAATGATGGATGGTTTGATTGTTACATCATTCATCACATATCTAATTAATGAAAGGCAATTCATGGGAGATTGTGTAACTCTTTTGGTTTATCTAGAGGTCAGTTTCAATAGTAGGGAGTCAGTCATTCAAATTGAAACATGGTGGAGGGAAAACCATTGGATTGTTCAAGACACTATCGGTAAAATTTGGTATCTAAAGGAGTTGAAGGGGAATCTTCAGAGGGAGTTCAGACTGCCCATTCTATTCGGATTTAAAACTCAACTTACAAGAAACCCTAGTATCATTGTTAACTGGTGTCTAAGGGATGAGGACCCTTGCTCGGATCTGGAGGATAATTTTGGTAGGGAGCATTGCCATATAACTTATTGGAAAGAAGGTTCCAAGAGACAGAATTGAGGTTCAAATAAGAGAGAATTAAAGGTATTTTACCTGAGAACATATGCGAACACCTTGATTTCATCAGCAACGCTCTACTCTTTTTAAAGGTAAGCACCTTGGAATAAAAATCGCGTGCTTGTTTGGATTCCTTACTAAGAGGAAGGGAAGAATTACCACGCTTACATATCAAACAAACCAAATCATTAGCGTAGACTTTGAAATTTCTTTAGTTTGGAAACCTCCCTAATGTAGACTGTAGTTTATTAGATATCTGGAAGTTGAAGGAAGCTTTAGATTGAATAATTGTATAATGGAAAACCCTAGCGAGCAAAGGTATCTAATTTTTAGGGATTCTAATAGTATATACAAGGAAGGGAAAGAATTAATTACTCATATTCTGCACAATATTGAGGATAAGAACATAAATCTGGAGGCTATTTTGGCTATAAACACTTCAATCTCGCAATATCAATTTAAGGCTCTAAGTGATCAAGTGAATAAACTGACCACAAAGCTTATCATGGTTGAGGTTGAAATTGAACATCTTAAAGGAAAAACTATTGTACAAGAGAAGAAAATCACGGCATTGTAGAGAAAGGTGAAGAACCATGATATGGGAGACTTTCCAGGATTTGGAGGAGAACTAAAGGATTCAAACTTTGAATATTAAGGTAGCTTATTTGATGGAGAACAAAATCTAACAGGAAATGAGAATGACGTGGATCAAGCAAACAGTGAAATGTAGATAGCTTCAGTTAGTCATCCAACTGGAGGCAATACAGTATAAGGCCTTTAACGGCCAAGTTTTATTTTTTGATCAATTTTGTAATGTGTTTCAAATGTATTTTCCTCGGTGGCTATTTTTGTAGGATTTATCTAAGTAGAATAGATAGTGATAGAAGGATAGAAGCCTAAAACTGGTATGATATCCGGATTTTGATTTTTTGTAAATATCTTTGTATAATTTTCATATTTTGAAGCAAACTGGTGTATACACAGGTTCTCCAGTTAGTCTGCAACCTCTTTTTTTGATATCAATACAAAAGTAATCATTCTTGTAAAAAAGTTAATATGAAAGCAATATAATGGAATTATCTGTATGTTTTAATTATGTGTATTGGTTTATGCGTGTCATGCAAAGCAAAATTTTAAGGAAACTATATAAGATTATTCATAATCTAAGTGAAGAAGAGAAAAAGAAATTATTGCATACTGAGGAATTATGTGGATCAACAAGTGATTAACATGAGATTTTTTTTTACTTCTTACTGACAATTCTTCTCAAGAATAACTGCTATCATGTTTCAAAGTTTGGATTTCAAATTTGTTGAATGTTGTGCAGGGAAATAGGACACCCTAAAAAGATAACAAATAATAAAAATGTAATTGATGATAATTTGGTCATCAGTTCAACTAAAGTGGTGCTGGAAGTTAATGACAAGGGGAAAAACTTTTATAAAAATTTGAGGGATATAGTGGAAATAATGTATAGACATACTTTTCATTTATAATAGAAACATCAATCCAATGCTCTAAGAATCAAGTTATAATTAAACTACAAGAAGCGTTTACGGAGTAGTGGGTACAAAGACTAGTAAGACTTGTAATGGAAAAAACATACAACAACAAAAATCAGATTGTACAATCAGAGATTCCACAGTATTCATGTTTACCATCGACGTTATTTTATTAATAAAAGTTTTAAATTAAAGAATATATTTAAACCTAGATAACATTTTATTAACTTTCGATTTTTAATAATATTTTATTAAATTCTTAAATAAAATACATTAATTAGTAAATCTCCAACCCTAAACCTAATTCCCCAGCCGACAAACACTTATCTATTCATCATCAAAACTAAATATTAATACTTCAAGATCACCAGCTCTTCTAACTTGACATACTGTCCTGATGATGAGTCATGTTGTGGATTCAAAACATCGATGGTAAACATGACTACTACGGAATATCTGATTGTACAATCTGAATTCAATGACCACGAAAATCTTGCAACAAAAACAAAAAAATATTTTAAAAGGTATTACTTGCAAAAACTTTTTGCTTTAATATGTACATACTAGTCCAAAACATACTTTGTTAATATTTTCATATAAAATTCCATTTGGATAAAACCTCACTTTAAATGGGCCTTCTACTTCTATTTGACATGACGTTGAGCAAAGTTTTGATAGGTTTTCAATCATTATGAACCGAGTGAAACTCTAAAAATTTGATTATGAAGACTATAGATATAAAAATGCACTTGTGACCTCTTATCAACTAGATGAGCTAAACTTCTTACGCTGTGAAAAATATGAAGAAATTTTTAAATCTAGTTTTGTAACCAATAATCAAAAACCCATAAGCATATTATACACTCTAAAAAAGGCTCACCAATCAGAGTCGGTGTGAGAAAGTTATTCATCCTCGAAGACAACATGTAGCATTACTAGGGTTTTCCCAATTCCATTCTTATACTAGATTGACTAATGGTTGGGCTTAAACTAGCCTTGTGTTACTACTAAGAGATAGACCATTAAGGTTAATGTTTCAACTCAAAATTCTTGCTCTAGAAACATTTGAATTAGAACCAACAAAGACAAGCTTCCAATTCCCCACACATGCATCCAAACTAGATTGGAAATCTAGGATATTGAGACTCATTAATGGAAGATAGTGGATCTATCACATGATCATATACTATTATTTATAGTTGAAATGTTTTTCTTAGCAACAAACATTTCATTCTATAGCTGAAAATATTGCTACATTGCAATTAGTCCCATGTTCCAACATGTGTTCATTGTATCACCAAAAATTCAACTACATGGGCATCTTTTGTTAGAAAAAATAAATGTTAGAGTGAATAACAGGTCATCTGATGCTTGTAAAAGATGGAGCTTCTCCTCCACATCCAAAATAACCTAAAGTAAAAGAAATAAATTGTCAAAGATGTGGCAACAATAACCTTTGGGTGAGTTTAATGGATAAAAAGAGGTTCATTCTCCATGAAAAATCCTACAATGGAGCCTGAAGACACATGATAGAATTAAAAGACATCCTAATTAGTAATATTTATATTGAAAGCATAACATTCCCAAGCTAGAAGAAACTTCCAATCAAGGTTGGAATTTCAAATGACGGACACCCGTCAAAATTGCCAGTTAAAACCAAATCCTGAAACGTTTTCTACAGTTTAAGCCATTTTTTAACGGCCTGTGTGAAATGTTAACCGTATTTAACAGTTAAATTGGCTCATGACAGGAAATTCACCCGTAAAATTCCAGCACTGCTTCCAATCAAAATAAGATATATCGCAAGGTTCCATCTTTGGAACACGTGCAACGAGGGGACACTTAAAAAAAGTTTGGAATTTTCTTCAAGATACAAAAAGGTTGCACTTAAACAACATTTGTAAATTCCTTCAAGCTGCGACAAAAGGTACATTTAAAACAAATTTTGCAACTTCCTTCAAGCTGTGGCAAGGGTGCATTTAAAACAAAGTTTGAAACTACCTTCAAGTTGTGACAAGGGCACACTTAAACAAACATTAAACTTTTGGTGGATGCGATAAAGATGCACTAAGACCAAAGTTCAAACTTACTTAAGGATATAATAAGGGTGCACCAAGTAAGAACTTAAACTTTACCAAGGATTGTGCGTATTGCATAGTGCATATAAGAACTTAAACTTTACCAAGGATTGTGCGTATTGCATAGTGCATATCCACCCGTATCTCCAGGATTTGGCTTAAAAATTCTTTCAATTTATAAAACACCACAAATAAAAATTTAGCAAAGGATGTGGATTAATGGTCAATGGATAAAGTTACACAAAGAGATAAAATAAATATGTTAAGGAGATAAAGCAAACAAATGGCTATGACAAGGGTGCATTTAAACCAAAGTTTGTAACTTCCTTCAAAATGTGTTAAGGGAACACTTAAACAAAACATTAAACTTTTGGTGGATGCTATAAGGATGCACAAAGATAAAATTTTAAACTTGATTTAGGTGACAATAAGGGTGCACCTATGTAAAAATTTAGACTTTACCAAGGATCATGAGGACTGCACAATGCATATCCAGCAATATCTCCAGGATTTGGCTCAAAAATTCTTTCAGTTTATAAAACAACACAAAATAAATTTTATAAAAGGACGTGGATTATTGGTCAATGGATAAAACAAAGTTACGCAAAGATATAAACTGAATACCTAGCGTATTCGGGGGGAGGTATCAGGTTCTCTCAATGCTACCTTTCTGGAACTGATCCCCAAGATTTTGAATCCCTCTACCTTCATGGATTTTCGTTCGATCTCACTTTGCAATCTGGTCTACAAAATAATTTCAAAGATCATAGCCTGTACGATCAAGCCGTTTCTTTGTAGGGGTTTATCTATGGAACGGTATGGGTTTTTGGATAACCTATAGATACTTGATGCGGTTGGGGTGGCCCAGGAGGCAATGCACAGTATTAAATCCAAAAACCTTCAGGCGATTATTCTTCAACTTGACCTCATGAGAGCATATGATAATGTGAATTGGAATTATTTGGGACTTGAGCTGGTTCAGATCGGGATTCCCTAAGGTGCCATTCAATGGATTATGTCATGTATAAAGTCTATTAATTATTCTATACTCATAAATGGTTGTCCTACTAATTTTGTGACATGTTCCCAGGGACTCTGTCAAGGTTGTCCCTTGTCACCACTTCTCTTTCTGTTTGTGATTGAGGGCCTCAGCAGACAACTATTAATAGCAAAGGAAAAATCATTGATTTCTGGGATCCAGTTATTGCCACAATACTCTATCACCCATCAATTTTTTGTTGATGATGTGATGTTATTTGGGCTTGCAGATCTTCAGTCTTGGGGTAATATCTGGTCTATACTTCAACTTTTTTGTATACATTGGGTATGCATATTAATGATCGCAAATCCAAATTACTTCAAAATAATTTGGACAGCGTGGGTCTGATGGAATTCACCAATCTCATTCCCTTCATTGCTATAGAACTTACTGATGGTACACATTATCTGGGATAATTTCTTAAACCATCTGGTTATAGGGTTGCTGATTGGCATTGGCTAGTTACAAAATTTGAAAGGCGTATCCTCCATTGGAAATGGCGCTACTTGTCAAATGGGGGAAGACTTACACTGGTCAAGTTTGTGCTTCAAAATCTGGGGGTCTATTGGTTCTCTCTCTGTAAGATCCCCCATACTATTTTATCATGCATCCGACAGTTGATCCATCGGTTCATCTGGGATGGGAATGGATCCCATAAGATTCATCTGGTGGAATGGTCTACTCTTTCCAGGCCTTACGCTTAGGGTGGTTGGGCCATAAAAAAATTTATTCTTTCTCTATTGCACTTTTGGAAAAGAGTCTTTGGTGGGCCTTATCGGTGTATTATATAAGGGACAACATTATAAAAGACAAATATTTTGGGCGTTTGACTACTATACAGTGGATTAGATCCAGCAATAAATCTACCAAACGTATCTCTAACATCTGGGCTGGGTTACTCCTTGCCTTTCCTGTATTGGCCGAATGGCTGGCTTGGTCTCCAGGTAATGGAAGACATATTATTATCGGTGAAGACCTTATTGTGGGTGGTCTAGAGCCCTATAAGCTATCAGCTGAACTACTCTTCCACCTTAGGGGTCGGGGTTATTATTTTCCTCATCATATCCTGATAAATAATGATCCGAACAAGTTATTCAATGTATGGCTCAACGTTGCACAATTAGGTTTATCAAGATGTTTGGAAATTGAATGGGAAGCTTACATTTTAGACCTGTACCAGGCCAATGTCAGAATCGATGCAGAATATGATAGACTTCTGTGGTCTTGGAACACTAAAGATGGATCCATTACAACTCAATAGGCATATGACACTATTTTCTCAAATTCGACTTGGACAAATTTATGGTGGCATCGAGCTATTTGGCATTGGATTTTACCATTAAAGGTTAAAATATTTATCTGGTTACTTATGGCTGGGAAGATCCTCATTTGGGGGAATATCTAGAAGCGTGGCTTCATCGGCCCTTCGATTTGTCCACTTTGCCAACATGCTGCTGAAACATTTCATCATATTTTTGTCACCTTCCCATTTACAGCCAGGGTATGGTCCTTCATTGGCGATCCATTTATCTATTTACTAGCTGGTTCATTTTTCTCAATGCAAGATTGGTTTAAAAACATGTTTTTACAGAATCACCATCTGAGGGTTTTAGCATGCCTAACGTCTTGGGAAATATGGAAATCCTGGAATCGTCGAATCTTTGAGAATTCATGCTCGGAGCCAAGCATGGTGGAGGCAGTGATACTTTCAATTTATATTGATTATGTTGATCTGATTCCGGTGGATGACCCATTGGTTGATCACTCCCTTTGGACAACAACACTTCTTCGCTCAGGTAATCGTGCCTGATTTGACGGTGTAGCTCTGGCTTCATTGGGGTGTTGTGGTGCTGGTGCATATTTAGAATGTGCTAATGGTGATCTGATCAGTATCTGGATGTGTGGCGGTCGGGGTATCAATACTAAAGGAGAACTATTGGGGTTATGGTTGGTCTTTTATTTTATTTCTCAGGATGATATTTTTTTGGAGCAGGTAGCTAGCGATTCCTTGATTGTTGTGCAATGGGCCAATGAACAGGCTAATATCAACGCCCTTGCACTTACTTCATGGTTGAATCAGACTAGTCATTTTTTGAGTCTCAGTCCACATACATCTATTATTCACATTTATCGTGAACACAACGACATTGCATATGGACTCTCTCAATGGGGTCTCGTGGCTGTGGAGGGTCGTATCTTTTATGAAATTGTGCAGGGTTCTTCTCAACCTATCACCGATTTTTGGAACTTATTCCCACATTAGATCTCGTGGGTGTTTTTATTGTTCCTTTTGGCTATATTTCTTTGTCTTTTGTTCTCTCTATATTGTATATATATCGACTATATTTCGAGACAATTTTGTGAGACCTGTGGTTTATTTCTTTTTTTGTCACTGGGTTGGATATGGTCCTTCCTCTCTCATCGTTTTTATGTCCTTGGCATCCGGTTTGTCTTGGTTTGGGCTCATTATTTCTTGGTGTGACCGGGTATTGGTCATTTGGTTCGTATTTTACTTGGTTGTTGGGCCTTCTTACTTGATTTTCCTTTGACTAGTATGTCATGCAGGTTTGGATCTCCCTGTAACCGTCTTTATACTCTAAATAAAGTATAGTGTTTTTTCTATTGAAAAAAAAATGTTAAGGAGATAAAACAAACAAAATTTATGAAGAAAACCACAAGAAGATGAAACAAAAAAAGGTGCAAGGGAAAATGTTTCCAAGTTGGCAAAGTGGGAATGATATTTCAAGAGGCGAGTGAGGTTATAATCTACATGAATCGAAGGAAAATATTGTAAAGTCCAATGAAATGGTATTCTAAAGAACACATGGGGATATATTTTAAATCACTTGGAGAGATATATTTTAAAGGATGCAAAAGATATATTTTAAAGGATGCAAAGAATATATTCCAAGGGATATGATTTAATATTGTCAAAGCGATGCACTAATAATGCTTCCTTTCCAAAAAACTCTTGCTAAATTTGAAGAATAGTATGAACCTAACAAATTATCCCACCAAATAGTGCATAGAAAATAAAGAAATATCCTAGTTATGAAGGTAGAAAGCATGTTTGGGGGTTATTGTGATGGTCATAAGTTCATATGAAAATACTCTATGTGAAGTGTATGCAACTCACTATAGAAGTGCGTATTCACCGAGGTTATTATGGGTTCATCCACACTTTTTTAATTTCTGAACCTGTAGTATTAATAGTGGCTCAATAGGAAGGAACAACAAATTATCATTATGTTCAGTGGTTTTCTAGAGCTAGAGATGACAATCAAAATAATTCTAGTCCTTGGTGCTTGCTAGCTTATTTCCACATCAGATCCTACATGAGAAGTACAACTAATTCCAAAATATCAGCCAATAAAATATTCATGTCATATATTGTTTGATTTGCATGGTCGTTATTGATATTGTAGAATGGTCAAGTGAGTGCATGGTAACTCCATGGTACCATTTTTACCATGGTGGTTTCCAATGAAGATTTCTCACCTTCAAGAGGTGACTATAGAAAGTTTCTTTCTCATATTCTATGGTTACAAATTATATCCAGTTCTGAAATGACTAGGCTAATGAAATCCATCCTATTGTGGAGGATGTCATAAAAAGATCACTTTACAACTATTCATTGTGATCAAAGTTCGTCATTGATGTCAAACAAGAATCATGATGATGTCAAGAAAGAAGCATGAAGCCTAGATGCCAGTTTGAAGAAGTATATACAAAACAAGACTACATATCCGTGCAATATACTGGGCTTTTGTGCAATAAGCAAGAATATCAAAGTGCACATAAAAAACTTAGTCGGCTCAAGTGGATTGTGTTGGGTAAACTTGACTAGGAAGAAATAGGTGGTTGACATAAATAATCCCCTACTTGTGGACAAATCAATATAATCAAGGAAACAAATAGTCATACTAATAAACCAAAGATTGAGGTGAAGGAAAGGTGCATGCAATGGATATGTAAAGGTATTATGTATTTGGGAGATTCAGTTTATTAGGGAATCAATGGATCATTGATACATAAGAAAGAAAGAGCAAAGAGCAGAAAAGCAGAGCAACATACAATGTGCAGAACCAGAGCAGTGTACAGAATTGAATAACTGAAGCAGAGTACACAATAAGTAGACTAGTGTGAAAAAAATATAGTGAAGCATAGAAGTTGCACACAACTGAAGTAGAGCACATAAGTGCATGCAAAAGAAAGTGAAGCAGTGCATAGAACAAGTGTGAAGCTGTGTGTGCAAATCAGAAGGGAGTGCGACACAAGAACATATACATCTATCTCAGGGAGGAAAGACGGGGAAAGGATAGGAGATTGCAGTCTCCTCTCAGGTTGGTGCCAATACATAGAAAGTTGGTGCTTGCACAAAGGATTGGTGTCCTCATAGGTTGGTGCCTATACACAACAAGTTGGTGCTTGTGTAGAGGATTGGTGTCCTCACAGGTTGGTGCATGTACATAGCAATTTGGTGCTTGCACACAAGATTGGTGTCCTCATAGGTTGGTGTCTGTAATAAGCAAGTTGGTGCTTATGTAGAGTATTGTTGTCGTCACAGGTTGATGCATGTAATCAACAAGTTGGTGCTTACATGTGGGATTGGTGTCCCAATCAAATTGTTGTATGAGTGAGTTGGTGATCACATATTTGGTGATTGGTATCTCCCATATATTTATGTAATCAAAACCTTCATATATATACAAATTTACTTTCCAAATACTCTGCACACATTTGTCTTTTATTGTTGTGATTTAAACAGGAATTGATGCATAATTTTTAAAGTGAAAATTGTTTAATATGTGCATGATACTGATTCACCCCCCCTCTCAGTATCATAAAGAATTCTAACAAGTTCTCACCTTCTACACTTTGTAGTGCCACAACTATCACAAAAGACACCATTTACTGATTAATCAACATCCCTTGTTTAGAATTGTGCATACATAAGGAAACAAAATTATGCCATGGATAAATATAAACATCCAATAAGAAATACCTATTATAATTGAGTTCTTGGAAATTTTACACTGGTTGAAGTAGCTCCTCTACTCTTTCCCCTACTTTCTTTAATCACACAACTGAAAATATCTTATTTTTTCACACATCTGAGGTTGCTAAACCACTCAAAGTAAACCATTCTATGATTTTCAACAATGCACTCCACGCCAAAAGTAAGTATAAAATCCTCTAGTTCATAAAATAAGAAAGCCTCTTGATAGATTAAACATAAATGAGTCATATTAAACAGAAATCATGAAACATTTATAACTAAACATTTATATCTAACCTAGTATGTAAACTAGGAAGCTCATACAAAACTATCTAGCTGCAATACTTATAACACAAAACCATAACTTCAAACAAAAACTACTAGTGAAAGGAATTCCTAACTCTCCCATCCAATTATGTTTTAGTCTTAGATATCTGCAAAGACTTGGGATTCAGAATTAGAGAATTTAAAGCAAGCTAACCAGTCCCAACATATGATTTTACCTTTTCCAAGAATAATGCAAGAGAGTAACACGCTACAATTAGAATAAAACTCCATTCAAACATAGATAAATCTAGTTATGTATAAGATAATTTTCAAAGTTTTTTTTTTTTTTTTTATCTACACTGATTAGGTAAATATTTTATGAAAATATTTTAGACACAATATAGGGGAATCGTAAGTAGCTTGTAGGAGTTACCATGGGATTTCTAAAACTATTATGTAAATCTTAGATCTTATACTTGGTAAAATCTAAGTAATTTTGATACTATTTTCCCTACAATATCATTATTGTTACTACAACTAAGAGTTTCTAAGGTTATCATGTGTACTTATTATTGGAGTGAACACCCACTTTGCAAAGTTAACCTTTCATATCATTTTGGGTTTATCCTTACCTCAAAAAATGATCCCATAAGATTCATAACTTTGCAATTTCATACTCTTTCATATTGTAGACGTTGGTGCAATGTAATGACACGATTGGGTAAGAAATAAATGGGCACAAGCAATTAAAATGGTGAGTGGGATGGGATTTATACACTAGATTTGCATATCATTGAAGAATGACAAGCCTTAATGGATGTGGCCATTCTAGGAATAAACAAAAATGATTGCATAACATGACTCAACATTGTGTTAAGCACATTGTAACAATAATATCAGGTTCAAATCTACTTGTTATTGGTTAAGAAATACAATGGTTATTGGGGGTTACCATTATGGGAATAAGAATATCTATGACACAATATTCAATCAAGTGCATTGTCAACAATAAAATTAGATTCAAATCTACTTGGTACTCTTAATAATGGCAATGCTACATGGGGTGGAAACAATTTTATCTTACTACAAAATAAAAATTTGTTTCCATTTCCCCACATGTCATTAGGGATCCTATTACATATATATTATCACCTTCAAGTTCTTCGAGAGACTAAAGAGTTAAACCCTTGATCTAAAAAATTTCAATAGTTATAAACATCTACGTGATATTTTACAAAAAAATGTTTGGTAATGGATATTTGGAGTTGTCAAATAAATTGTCTACAAGGATGTTGGAAACATTGTGAGGCATGCTCAAGAGTAATCTTATGAGATTCATCATTCATGAAGACATCAAGGAGGTTTATAATATTTAACCAACATTCGAATCCCAATTTTGTGTTGGGTTTGATAGAATTTGATACGATTGGCCTCATCCTTGGATGGATTGTAATATATTTTACAAGCTCTCTATCCCATCATGCTAGGTTTTTTTGGGTGATTTTGCTTGGATTTCCCTTTCTTCCAACGCCTCTTTGATGGCATATCTCCTATTTTGTATGAAGCACTCTAACTCTTTGGGGTACTTCATGTTTGTGGATGATCCGTTGGAGCATTTTGAAGACTCGAATTATCCCTTGACACCATTGTCTATCCTTATTTTAAGAGTTATATATTTGTTACTTGGAGGTTGTTGATGTGGTTACTATGTGGATAACACATACTTTATGGTTTGACCCTTGACAAGGTCAAAGGAGGACAATGTCCACTCATGGAGGTTTTGGTTACACACATGTTCATACATTGGTTGAGGAGCATCCACTTCATGGATTCCCTTTGATCTATTTATGGCCTCATTTCTTTGAGTGATATCCTTGGCGCTTATGCATATATGTATGACTTATCTCTTGGAGCACTACATTTGGGAGAATGTCTATTCCACGTTTTGATGATATGGTACACTTTGGAGATATATTGTTGCATTCATGATGGATATTGTTAGGTTTGGTGGCTATCTGGGTGGTCAATCCCAAGATATAGAGTTTTTAATAGCTCGATGGATCATTTCTTGTTTGAGTACACCTCTTTGGAATATTTGAAATCCAAGAAATTAGTGTTTTTCACCAAAGCACAACATAACACAACACTATAGAACATAATATGCTTCAAATATAGAACATAATACTCATGCATAATGTGGAAAAATAAAAATTATGTCATTAAATACTTAATATTAATGAAGTTTATCATAAAAACATGTTCCAACTATACATATGTCTTGTAATATATAGAATCATTTATTTTGTATTTTCTTAGACGATGCTACATATTTCTTAAGTGGCTCATCCATATCCAATTCTTCATATCTGGGGCTCTCTTCTATAATTGGATATGCATCCTCTCACGCATGATACTTATGGTCGAGTACTCACGACATGGAGGTTGTTGTAAGGTATGGGCATTATCTATAATAATAATAAATTAGTTATCATGTACTCATGACATGGAGGTTGTTGTAAGGTTCGGGCATCACCTATAACAAACAAAAAAAAAGCTAATATATATGATCAATTATTAATCATTGAAGTAGTTCATTAATAAAAAATACATTTGCAATGTTATTTACTTGGTGTACTACACAACACCATTGGATTAGTTTCCATATGTTTTCTTATCGTAGAGGATCCTTAGATGCATCCTCCGCCATTGAAAGAGCAAAATTTATAAGTAACCATCATAAATTTATAAGTACAAAATTAAATATATGATTTTATAGCCAAATTACCATTATGGGCTTGCGTAGCACCATAATGGGGATGCATTAAGTGCACCATCATGTGGCTACACTCCACTATGATGGGGTTGTTTTCCACTCATGGTATCATTATTATCGGTGCTCCCTTACGTAAAAAAACAAACACATTAATTTATGGGTGATATCAAACATGAATGGATTTTAGAAGCAATGAAGATAAAAGTCGATTGATTTTTGCTTACCGTGTCATGCAAAGTGGTAGATTGTGTATGGACCATGCTTATTCGATGTTCAACCACATCTTTAAAAGAAAACTTGAAACCGAGTCAGAGGTTTTCCTCCGTGGTCGTGGTTCCAAACTTACCCCCTTGCATTGCATAAGATTATGAATTTTGGCTATTGGTTGCAATTAAACAAAATTTGGAAGGAAATATAAATGATATTGTTTAGTTGTCTTGGTACTTACAATTCGTGATTGTAATTTCAAATAGCCACCCTGGACAAGTTTGTGTTGCCCATATTTTTCAAGTCTTGCATTGACCAATGGATTTTGAAGTGTCGGAGAGCCTATGAAAAATTCCAAATATGTTAGATATCACAATTTCATGTAAAACTAAAGAAAATTGAATGTATTAAATTCAAAATGTCATGTTCCTTGATGGACCAGGTGGCATTTTTCCTTTTTCTCATTTTCTTCTCCTTTGAATCTTTGATTAGGGCCTTCCACTCCCCATCAGGAATCATAGGTGGATGCTCATACTTGGGGTTATTTTGCAAATGAACCCTATACATGTCCCTCACATTTTTTAAATGTGTGTCATCCGTTGAGGTGAACCCGCTTTTGTTAAAGGTATTGGCCCCAAACATACCTTCAATGTAGTCCATAAGTGCTTTTTTCAAGTTGGCATTTTGGGAATTCCACCTTATACGTATGGTGGGCCCAAAAATATCCAATGCCTTGTCATTAATGTGTTTATAAGATTTGTTGTTTCCTGCATGCATAACAATATAGTCATTAATTTAAAATTAATAATTGAGAATATGTATGTTTGAAATAGATAATAGGAAGCAATAAAAACATTAAAAATACCTGGGATTTTGGGTGTCATGATTGGAACGAGGTCCTTGCTCACCAAAAATGTGCATGCATGTGTTCCAGTGTTGGTAAAATGTGACAATCTAGGATATGAACCCAAGCATTGATCAATAGGGTCATCCCTAGCACCATTTCTAGGGCTTGGTTGTGTGACAACTTGGGGGGGGGTATGTCATGGGACCTTGAATGTGTAGTCTCGAGCTAAGTATAAGGGCTATTAGTGACAAGTGGAGAGGTGAAAAATCTTGCAAGTACATGTTGGCTCATGCCGGGATGCTGTGGTGTCGTGCATCACTGCTACCAACACCTGGATCAGTAGTTGGCACATGAGCTGACAAAAAATCCTATATAAGAAATAAAATATTATTTCATTTAGATAATTTAAAAGTAGAAAACTAAATTTCATAATTCAAAACATGTCATAAAAAATATCTTTAAAAAATGGTGCTTACCTGATATCTTTGTAGCTCTATGATCAATAGCATAACCCTTTCTTTGACCTGAGGAGTTTGTTTAGTGCGAAGTAGTCAAAGAAGTTCTTTGTTTTCTTTTGCGATAACCTTTTCGACTGTCTTGAGCGAGTTGGGGGAAGAGTACGAATCCTCCTAATCTAAATGATCACCATCATTGGTGGACTAAATATATCGACCAAAAAAGTAAATTCAATTATAGAAACAATAATAAATTTCACATTAAATGGCAATTGATAATATCAGTTGTTTACCTACTGTGAGGTTGGTGCCTTCCCACGATTAAACTGCCACAACATCAAGTGTGATCTATTTAAAATGATACATTATAATATAAGAAGTGTGAACTATGACATAAGAAACAATTACATGACCAGGAATGATCAGATACCAAAAATTACAAAAATACATAATATCAAAGATTGATAAGGTGTTTACCACATATTTTTCTTTATGGATAGATAAATTCAGAAAACAAAAATCCAATGCCAACTTATTAATATCATATAAGTTTTATCTTATGCCTCAAGGAAAAAGCATTCCAAGAAGAAAGGGAATGTTACAACACTCTAGCGAATATAATGGCACTTGTATAACTACATAGTAGATCATCCTAGTAAGTAACTACATACTAGTAATCAAGTTTCCTTCAAAATCTATGTAAAACCATGAAAATTATAATATATCAAAATACTACACAAACATAAACTTAATTATCCATCTCTAATAAATCTAGTGAATATCATTTGAACACCACAATATATTAATATAATATTACACAGTATCATATAAATGCCTAATGCAGTCCTCTCCACATTATCTGTCCATTTCCAGTGTAGGGAAATGAATCATATACATAAAAATACTCTTATGGATGCTTAACTAGAGAAGTTAAATTAATCTCCTAAATTTATTTGATCTAAAGTTTCTTTGCAATATTCCTATTAGAAAAATATTCGCGAGTTTACATATTTGGCATCATATATTTAACAAATATTTTTCAAGAATAAAAAATATATTTAGTGTCCTATAAACATTTTACAAAATTTCTTCAAAGTGAGCATGATCATGAATGTAGTGTCTTCAAATAAACGACCAACATGAATGTAATTAGTTACAATTCATATAAACAATAATGAATGGAGCTTTTAATTTAGTAAGAATGTATAACCTAAAAAAAATATTATCTTCCCATCTAAATTTTTAGTGTATTAGTTACAAAGACATAAATTTCATAATACAAATCGTTGAGATTCAAGAATATTTTTAGATTATCTCCATTACTTTGCATCCACTAAGAAATCACACTATGTCAAAACCACACTATGTCAAGTAGTATCCTTTGGAAAAATAGCGTTAAAACACTTCCTTCAATATTCCTGTTATCTTCTCAAATAAACATAGCCTAGTTGTGGTTTCTAGGTGATAGGAGGTCTTTCAATTTTTCATTTTTAGATGCATTTGAGGTTCTTTTTCAAGAGTTTGAAGTATGTAATGAAGTTTGAAATAACATTTGATGTTACTTTCTCTCCAAAAATAATTTTTCGGTTTCGGTAGCTTAGGCGGACAGGGCAATTGTTCATTAGCTACCGAAAACTCAGCTTTCGGCAACTCACAGCGTAAAGGTAAAATTACTCAAAGCTACCGAAAGGAAAGGCACGTATCATGTATTGTGGAGCAGTTTTCGGTGGCTTAGGCGGATACAACAATTGTTCATTAGCCACCGAAAAGGGCAGGTTTCTGGCAGTTTACAGTTCAAAGGCAAAATTGTCCACAGCCACCGAAAGCAGGGGCATTTGTAAACACTTTTCCGGCAGCTTACGGGGTCAAAGGCGAAATCATCGGCTACCGAAATTAAGTCGGTGTTGAACGGTGGAGACGTCTAATCAAGGGTTTAGTCGTGAATTAAAGGGGATCCATCATTGCTTAGCTGTCGAAAGGGTCACTTCCAGCAAATACACGATCTTCCCCAAGGTAAACCCTTTTGCCATCATAATCTCACCCTCGCCGATCGAACCTTATACCTCTCCGTCTACCAATTTTCTAAAGACTGTACCTCCAGTGTAATCATGCAATAGTAACACATCATTAAACCATCATGATTAACTCTCCAGTTCACATCCCTCGAAGTTAGGTTTTGTAAACCGCGCCACCCCTCCTCCTTCACTCTTACCATGTCGTCGAGCTCACCTTTTCCCTGATTTCGCATCGTTCCCTCAAGCGATTTTTTAACAGCAAGTGTCAGGAAGCAACTTACAGAATGAAGAAAAGTGGAGGAGTGGTCCTCAGGAAAGAATTAAATGGCATCTATTACCTGGAAGCACACCCCGAGGTATGTCAACTCTTCAAAGATGCTGGCTATTATAAGTTTTGCAAAAAATTGCAGGGATCTCACCAACAAATAACCGAAACGTTTGCTCTCACATTTGATGGCACAAGGGCGATAATTGCCAAGGAGGAATTCCAGGTAGACGAAGCCCTAATAACCGAGGTGACAGAGCTTCCAGCGACTGGAGAAAATTGGTTCAAGACCACTGTTACAAAAGATTTCGAATTCCGATCCTATCTGAAACCTGAGCATAGAAATCTGGTATGGAAGAAGGATATCCCTATGTCCTATCTGGAGGATAAATGGAAGCTTCTGTTGAAGTCGATTCTGGTTTACATAACCTATGAAGGTAGATATAATAGGGTGTTGATTTACCATTTTAAATTGATGAATCATTTCACTGGCAGGAGCCCCCTAAATCTCCCTTTTTATCTCTACAAAAGCCTGACTAAAATGGCTCATCAAGTCAGAGCCCAGCCAACCAAAATCGCAAGTAGGCTATACCACCATGGTTTGATCAAGCTCATAGTTTCTGAGTTGTTGCAAAGGAGAAACATGAACTGGGTGTTCTTCCTTTTCTGGAATGAGTTCGAAACAGAGTTACAACCAGAAGGTGAAAAGAAGTCTTCCACTCCTAGAAGTGGAAAAAGGAAGAGGAGAGCTATTTCCCCAATTGTAGTCAATCCCCTTTCCTCAGCTCCCAAAGTGTAGAGGGATAAAAAGAAATTAGCGTTCAGTGGTAAGATAGAGGAAGAGGGAGCTGGTTCAAAAGGAAAGAACATCCTCAACCTGCCATACACAGATTCTGAAGAGGATGAACAGCCAAAAGCTGAGGTAGGATGTGAAAATTTGTTTTCACCTACACCTGAGGAAGAGCCAAATCAACAGATTGCTGAAGCATCAACCATCCAATCAAGGAATTCCTCATCTCAGAAGATTAATCAACTGTTAAGACAGGTGTATGAGCTTGAACTACTTTAGAGGGTGATTAAGGAGAAGAATGAAAGGTTGACTGAAAGAAATAATGAGTTGTATACCTCCTTTCAAGGGTTAACCAAAAAGCATAGCAAGTTGAAAGGGAGGAATATAAGACTGATAAGAGACAATATCAGATTGAGCAGGAAGGTTGAGCTTCTAGGAAATAAGGAAATGACTCCAAAACCCTAGCCTAAGGTACACTCAGACCTTGACACCTTAGCAGCAGTAGCAGTCAGTTTTGCTAACACTCCAGTTTTGGCCCAGGATGAAGAGAAATCCAAGCAGCAGGAAGATGAGTAGCAAAAGTCAGAAAACACATTTTTGTCAAAAGTTTTGCAGGCTAGATCAAGCACAGTTTTCGGTGGCTTAGGCGAACATGGAAATTGTTCATTAGCTACCAAAAACTCCAATTTTCAGCGGCTTAGGATATAAAGGTAGGACTCTCCTAGTTATCGAAAAGAGAGGCCAATCCAAACATCTAAAGGTGCCTCAGTGGCTTAGGAGAACATGCTAATTGTTCATTAGCCACCGAAAGCAGGGCTTTCCGTAGCTAATAAAATTTAAACCCAACCTTTCCAGCTACCGAAAATACAGAATAACGCAGAAGGTTGTTTTTTGCACCAAACCTGACTTTTACTGATCCAAACACCTCGAGGGCGTTTTCTAATAATGGTTAAACGTTTAAAAGAATCATGGTCAATTTTTTGTTCAAGACTGAAGGGCGCCAGCAAGGTGAGAAGAGGAATCTTCACGTCTATTTTGGGAAAAAACGGCTTGCATATTTTCCAGTCAGCAGTTTCGACCTCACTCACCAGCCTCCGAAGGCCCATTACAACTGTCAAAGATAGGAGGACTGGCAAGATGGTGGTTACTTTTTGAATGTGGGACTCTTTCATAATTTTCAGAAAGTTGTTTTTAGATAGCTATTTTTAGCAGATTCGATCCAGTTTTTCAGGATCTTGAACGTTTTTTGTAAAGGCTATAAATCCTGTGACTTATGTAGAACAAGGGTTCGATTTTGGAGACTTTTTCACATGTTGTAAGCTCAGACTTCTTATGTTAGATCAGTAAAACAAGCTTCTTTCGCCATTAGTTGTTCAGATTTCCATCTTCTATCTATTATGTATTTGCATTTGAATACTATGTTCATGTCGTTATGTTTATTTACACCTGATGACTGTCATCTTATCATTGTATTCATAAGCTAAACTCTACAAGTATTCTATAATTATTGTAATATGCCATTCATATATATATCTTTATGTGTGATTCTGCTGGTATGATAGTTACTTCTCCACACACTCATTTATTTACAAACCCTTTGAGCATTAGTGGTTGAAAGCCTTGTCCATCTGAGCACATTTATATATGTTTTGAGTGAATGAGGATTGATTGAGTCATCCAACTTGATCCACCTTTTTATATTATTAAGATATTGGTTAAGTTACCAGGCTCTTTCGATTGCAACCTAGAAAGACTCTTGGAGTGATAACAACTCCATCCAAAATGTCCCCATTTATGGTGCTTTATGTGTATCCTCCATCCATCACAATATATTTTAGAGGTAACCCTAAGGTTGGAGGTTCACATCCAACACCTACATGAGGTTATCCAAATCCTTGGTTAGTTATTTCCAAGGGAAGGATGGGGGTGATTTTATTGAGATCTTGGATTTTAGAGGGGTATGTTTCTAGTCAAATTCATTATTTATTGAGACCTAGGAAATATGGTTTGGGATATGTCGAAGGTGGTGTGGTTTGGGTCATTACCTATTGTGAGGTTGGTGCCTTCCCATGGTCATCATGCCACAATATCAAGCGTGAAATATTCAAAATGATACATTTTAATATGATAAGTGTGAAATATTAAAAAAATCGTTAAAGATAAATATATATATATATATATATATAATGCATTACTTAGAGGTTGGTTAAAGTGGTATACATAATTGCCCGCAGGGGTGTAGCTCAACCCGCGATTCGCTTAATATGAAGGACATGTTGTAAATGGAGGTCACGAGTTCAAATAGCCCCATCTTACCCGTGCCCCATGCATGCGGACTATGTGGGTGCACCTAGGAGTATAGTGGTAGCGGGATTGGATCCCTGGACCCCGTGTCACACAAGTACCATCCCAATCCCCGATTTTTTATTCCCCTAGTACAAAAAAAAAAAGTGGTATACATAATTACCCCCACAATATTAATTGTTGCATATATTCAATTCAAATGGTAATCCATTAACAACTCTTCCCTGACATCTATTGTTTTTATTATGCACATGAATACCTGATTTCCTTTACGCCCATCAAATATGCAATTGGGTTGCTTATTTGTTGTCCTAGTTCGTGTGTTGTGTATATAATTTGGTGACTGCATATATCCGCATACTTCGCATGGATTGGAGCAAACACATCCAATCATTGTAATTGTAACATGACCTGACATACTCTATAAATTCAGATAATTCGTCGTATTTTACCTTTATTCCATCCATGGAAAATAGCCCATAGCATGTATAAAGGATGGATCAATGTGTATCGATACATCCTCTCATTCACATAGAAGTTAGTGTCCAATGGAGGAAGTTCCTTTGGTAACCATCATTTCACTAGATGTATATACCTCAAGGGCACCTTAATGTCATCTATGTTCTCATCATCATAAGAACATGATCTTCCTTCAGCAACAAAAAGTTCCATGTGTCTATGGAATTTTCTTCTAACCTTTTCACCTCTATTTGTTCTTTGATTGTTGCATCTACTAGACATATCACTTCCCTCTATGCTTCCTGAAGTTCCCTCACTTGAGGAATATATATATATATATATATGAGGAATACCTATTTGGTTGCACCTACATTCCATCAAATGGAATAAATCGTTAAGCAGGATCCTAATAATCTAAATCGGGTTTATGTTTTCCAAAATCACATTGAGGAAGCTTGTTATAAGTGATGAAAGGACATAATATGGTGAGTTGGGTATTCACCAGTTTTCCCTTCGGGATTATAATTATTCAAGAGTAATTCAATCAGCATAGATGTCCAATTCACATCAGGAATAATATGATCATTTTTTAAGAAAGCTAACTATGGAAGATAGAAGGAAGCTATGAAAGGTAAACCATTGTTTCTAGGTGGTGCAGTGGAGGGAAGGTTCCTTGGAGAAGGATTCCCTTGATTACGTTGAGGTGGATGGTGTATATTATAATCCATGTTAGATGAAGCTAATGTATTGCTAGATAATTATCTACGAGCAAAAGTCCATCAAATCGAGGGTTTGATTTAGATTTTTAACGGAGTGTTGGGATTAATGGAATCTGATGTGCAAATACAATTATTAAGGCATCGTGGAATGCAAAGTTTAATATAAAAGAAGTACACTCCTAACACATAATATCAATTTCAAACAAACTAATCTTTCTCCAATTTCAAACAAACTAGTCTTTCTCCTAGACTCTGGATGAAGTTATGTGCATTTAAATATTTTGTATGTATGTGTTTAACGATCATCTCATACATTACATAAATAAATCTAATCTAATATTTAGAAAACATTAAACATAATAACTTAATATAAATGAAATGTGTAATCGATTTTATAAAATAAAATTATCTATCTATCTATCTATATATAAAGAATATAAAGAAAATTAAGAAAAAAATGTTAAACATGAATTTAAAAAAACATATATAAGTATCTTCCCACACATATAATGATAGATTCATTTTAAACTTTAAATTATTTAAGTACCGAAGATATGGTAGCTCAATTTCATTTGTATCCCTTTACGTGTTTAATAGATCAAGAGTTAAGAAGCATAATAACAACTTGATCAATTAAACATGCTTTAATACAAATTCATGCATATAAGAAAACAAAATCACACAAGACCACGAAACACAAATGATTTCTGTGTGATTATAGAGAAGGAGAGGAGACGATCAATTAAGCAATGAAAGCTAATTAAAATAAAACTTTAAAGTTAAAATAAATCCAAAAGATAAAAACATAAAAGAGAAGAGGTAACTACAAGTGCTAATCATTCTATCTTTGTTGAGAGGGAGTTGTCCTTAATTTTCCTTAAATGGTACATCCTTTGCAACAAAAGGTGTAATAGTTTATAGGTGGATTGTTGTGGGAATGTTGGCATGGACTAAAATATATTTATGATAAATTACTCACATATCAATCCTGAAGGAATGTAATGAATGAATTACACTATTCTTCATCATAAATATGTCTGATTGTATTATCTCCACTTAATGGGAGCTTGACGTTTTGATCACACAATACTTGTTCAAGTCCCTCTTGCCCAAGAAAAAATCCTTTACAATATTTCTATCAGAGTATTTTTTAAGGATTCTAATATTATACTTAAGTATAGTATTCTAGGTGATTATTTTGGATTGGAAAAAACATATATATAGATAGGTAGGAAAATATTAAATATGAAACATACAATTTACTACTAAAATTTGTAAATTTTGGCGAATATTATGATAAAAAACATATTTTATGTAAATATAGGCGATATTAGAGCCTAAAAATGACCAAAAGCGAATTTATTTTTTGGAAAAAAAACCCAAAAATAGCCAATTGGCGAAATTTCGCCCCTAAACATTTCCTTGATCTTTATACAAGAATGTATAGGATAGTTTCATGAAGGAGTTACAAAATATGCCTCTTCATATTCCTTCTTGACTCTTCGCATACCCCTTTATTCTGTTAAGATTCAATATGCTAAAATAGATAACATCAGTGCTCAATTCAATTTCACAACAATAGCATATACAGGATCACTGGAAAAATAACAAGCACAACATAAACACAAGAGACACAATTTATCCTGGGAAACCCTCATGGGTAGAAAACCCAACAAAAGTTCCTCAATATAGATGATCAACTAAGTACAAAGATGAAATCCCCAAACAAGAGCTCCTTCTCCTCCTTTTCGGATCTCTCTCTCTCCTATGCGCTTTCACATGTGAGTGAGTGTGTTCAAATGAGGAACACAACACCTCTAATTATACTTTATCTTTCACTTGACTTTTTCCCTAACTAGGTCGGCCCCAACAACTTAACCACTCAACATAATGTTGACTGGGACGACTCCTCTAGGGGACTTAAACACCCCATTACAATTGACTCTATGGGAACTAATGCCCCGACTTACATGGGAGGTTTTACCTCAATGAATCTATATTATAATAACATCCCGATGGAGGAATAAAACATCTCCAGATGAATAATAATAAAGTACAAATAGAATATTCTATGAAGTTACAATATTTCAACACTACCCCTTAATGAGAAGGGTATTCTAACAACATCTGCAGAAGCAAGGAGAAGTCATCAACAACATCATAGTGATACATCTATAGATCATTGGAAGTTTTCTTCAAAAATCATCAGCAGTTGGAATGGCTAGTGGAACATCTTCAGTACTGGAACATCAACATCTACAGTTTTGAGTCTTCATCTTTCATAGCACTTGATCACTGGATCGTCTACAACAACATCATCATCTAGATCTCCCAATCAACAGAATCATCTCTTGATCAATAGCATCATCAATATCTAGATCTCTCGATCAACAGCATTATCTGGATCTCTCGATCAACATCATCATCTGGATCTCTCGATCAACAACGGAATCTAGATCTCCCGATCAACAGCATCATCATCTGGATCTCTCGATCAACAACATCATCTCTCGATCAATAGCATCATCAATATCTGGATATCTCGATCAACAGCATCATCTGTATCTCTCGATCAAAAACATCATCATTTGGGTCTCCCGATCAACAGCATCATCTGGATCTCTCGATCAACAGCATCATTTGGATATCTTGATCAACGGCATCATAAGCTGCAACACACATGATCCAATTACGGGATGATCAATCCCTCTCACTTTAGGACATAAGTCCAAGGATGATACAATCCTGATCCACTTACGAGATGATAAATCCGTATCAATTTAAGACACCATATCATGTCTAGGGACGATGCAATCCACTCGTCAAATTAGGCAAAGTCTAAGGACCACTTCTCGAAGACACAAGTCTCCGGATCCATTTAGGACTAAATTCCAGGGATGATGCAATCCACTCGTCCACTTAGATAAAGTATAAGGACCAATTATTGAAGACACAGGTCTCCGGATCCATTTAGTAGTAAATTCCAGGGATGAAGCAATCCACTCGTCTACTTAGACAAATTCTAAGGACCACTTCTCAAAGACACGGGTCTCTGGATCCATTAAGGACTAAATTCCATGGATGATACAATCCACTCGTCAACTTAGACAAAGTCTAAGGACCACTTCTCGAAGACATAGGTCTCCGCATCCATTTAGGACTAAAGTACAGGGATGATACATTCCACTCGTCAACTTAGACAAAGTCTAAGGACCAATTCTCAAAGATACAGGTCTCTAGATCCATTTAGGACTAGAGTCCAGGGATGATGCAATCCACTCGTCAACTTAGACCAAATATAAGGACCACTCACGAAGACACAAGTCTCCATATTCATTTAGGACTAGAGTCCAGGGATGATGCAATCCACTCATCAACTTAGACCAAGTCTAAGGACCACTCACAAAGACACAAGTCTCCAGATTCATTTAGGACTAAAGTCCAGGGATGATGCAATCCACTCGCCAACTTAGACCAAGTCTAAGGACCACTCATCGACCTCATCATCGGTACAGGTATCCTCATCATCGACCTCATTGTCGGTACAGGCATCCTCATCATCGACTTCATTGTCAGTACAAGAATCCTCATCATCGACCTCATCGTCGATACAAGCATCCTCATCATCGACCTCATCGTCGGTACAAGCATCCTCATCATCGACCTCATCGTCGGTACAAGCATCCTCATCAACGATACAGGTATCCTTCATCATCGATACAAGTATCCTCATCATCGATATAGGTATCCTTCATCATCAATACAAGTATCCTCATCATCGATCCAAATATCATCATTAACCATATCACTCCCCCTTTTGAGGAGTGTCCTTTTGAACTACACCAAGCTTGTACTGTAAATACTCAAACTTTACTCGAGACAAAGGTTTGGTTAATACATCAACAACTTGCTCATAAGCGCTCACATACTCGATCTTTATAGCTCCTTTCTGCATCATATCCCGTATATAGAAATATTGGATCTCTATGTGCTTTGACTTATCATGGAACACTAGATTCTCCGTCATCTTGATACAACTCTGGTTGTCACACAGGATCATAGTGGAGTCCATCTCTAAGTCAAATAGTCCTGACAACAGCTTCCGAATCCATATGGCTTCACAACTAGCAGGAGCAAGCTGCTATATATTCCACTTCAGTTGTGTTGAGAGCCACACTGGACTGCTTCTTGCTAAACCATGAGATCATAGCAGATCCCAGACAATAACATCCACCCGATGTGCTCTTCCTATTTGAGACACTTCTAGCCCAATCTGCATATGTATAACCATACAGTCTGAAGTCATGATCTCCAACATAGAATAGACCAAAGTCTATCGTACCTCTTAGGTACGTCATCACATGCTTTGCAGCTACTAGGTGAACACATCTAGGCTCAACTAGATACTGACTCAGGGTGTTCACGGCAAAGCATATATCTGGCCCAGTATTCATCAAATACATCAACGAACCAATCGTCTGTCTGTAAACTGTAGAAAGCACTGTCCATCATCCCAGATATCTACTTCACATTTTCCTTGGCTAAGGAAAAATCTCATATGATCTCAGCCACATATCTAATCACAAGAATCATGGCAAGATTCTTTAACTTTGAGATCTACTCCCTCTGTGACTGAACATCATTCACACTCTGCATTGAGTGATCATATCTATTCGTGCCATCTCCCGTAAGAGAAAAATTTCATTTGTATATAGAAACCATCTTCAACCTTGTGGCAAAGGTTGAAATACACATCACCCATGGTGATCATCAAGCTCATCAAATGACTATCAATCTTGGGTACCTGTTGAACCCGTATAGATCCTTCTTCAATCATGTGATTCTCTATCGAATCCTGGGAGTTTGCTTGATTCGCACTTCTTCTTCAATTACACCATTCAAGAGAACGGTCTTGTCATCCATGGGTGTATCTCTGGAAGTGTGTCTAGCCACTTGGAGCAAACATCTTGTCATGATCCTCTCCCTCTTTCTAAGAGAATCCTCTAGCCATGAGCCTTCCTTTGTACTTATATAGTATGTTTTATTTGTAAGTCTTCTTGTTGAATAGTCATCACTTGTTCTTTGGAACAAGTGTTCATCATCCTTCTTTTGTAGATCATAGATCATGATCTTTCCTACAAATCAAATTTAATTACATGATTAGTAACACTTCATAATCATCAAATCATGTTGACATTTCAATGATAACCTATTATGCATACTGATATGATTCACATAGTTATGCAACTATCTTGACCAATACTTTGGCACAACACTTTTCCATATCCTGTATGCATACAATGGCTATCTAGATTCCTTCCATCTCTACTAGAACATACTATCAAGAGCGTGCACAGCTCCCATCATGTTAGCAAAGAGGTGTCATTCTAGACAAACAACAATGGAATGTTTGTCCAACTTACCCATCATATGCATATTAGTAGTATATTTTTCAATGCTATATGAATGCTTACACTATGCATGATATATTTCTTGATTCTAGGAATACAAATATGCATACAATTATTACAAGCAATATCATTAACTATTCAGAGATTCAAGAAGTAATTCAAATAACAACTCAAATACTTATCTTTTATGTTTGTGTGGTTTCCTCCCTCTTGATCTCTATTTTCCCTTTATGGTAGCATCATGATTATATGTCTTTGAACTTCTATCCATCCCAGACCACTATGCATGCTTAAGTGTGCACTAGTTTCATCATTGTGTCATCCTCAAGATATCACATATTCATTAGTATAATCTCAATAGTATCAAAACATTATAATCCTATAATCTTATGTATGGTCATGATCATTTCATACATAGTTAATTTATCACAAGCGTTAGTATTCAAGGTTTCAGGGAGTACTTCTTTTACTCATGCATATTCTTATTTGACCATAGGACTCTTCTAGTTTGTCATATCATTAATCAAACTAAGAAGCATAATATGCATAAACCCATGATTACTCAAACTTATAACTTCATGAATAATCATTATCAATCATACAAAAGTATACTTATATAAGATCCTAACACAAGGTAGGATTCTAACTCGATATAGGAAAACATACCTAGATTATCATGCTTGCTAGTTATGTCTAACATACCCAAACAATGTCTTCTTTGTTCTCTTCAATGATTTAGAGACCTTGTGCTAGTAACCTGCATATCTCATAAGTTAAGCATTGTAGAACCAAATTATACATACCTCGTACATAGAGCTTCTATGTGATCAATGACTATGGATGAGCCTTTGTCTTCATGTCACCATGGTCATATATTCTTGATCTAGAACTTGATTTGTCTTTCTTGATGTACCTTTCATGTTAGCGGACAACATCATCCTCATACAACACCACAGTGCATTAGTACAATCATAAGTGTCATAACCCTAATCAATGAATGTCTTCTATCATTCATATGCATTCATACTTTTAATAGAAAAGTCTAAAATTAATCATGATTGTACTAACCTCAATAATATGAAGAAAATCATATCATTAACTTAATCATGAAACAGATTTCAAAACATACTTGTATCTCCTCAAGTCATACCTGTCGAGATTGCTTGTAGTCTTATCTATAAGAGTAAAACCCTAATAATTCAAGGTATATAACTTGTAAATATCATATATATGTTCATGGTGCTAGGATTATATAATATCATTTCCATTTAAACCTCCTTCATTGCTTCCTTATGAGTCTCCCAACTTTGCTAGGGTTTCTTCTTACTTGGAAACCCTAATTTTCAATCTCCTTCCTCCCACGACATTTTGATGGAAGATTAATATTTATGATGAAAGGATTCCAAATTCATCTTCAAGGTTTCTAATGTTGAATCAGGTGTCTTCACCATTGTATCAGTTCATGCCATACCTTAAAAACTGAAAACCCTAAGTGAGAGCTTCTTCTTCCTCTTCTTTGATTTCCTTTGTTAAGCCATTTCATATTTGTTGTATTGTTTCTAGTGTATCTCTGAAATTTAGGATCCTCGGGGTCTGAAACTTCGTCCTGTCAAATCCTGACCTGTCATCTATCCGACCCCATAGGTTTGAGCTTCATTGGATTCTCCATGAGAGAGATATTCTAAGTTTCCCAACATGACCTGTTTATGAGATGAAACAACATAGAGAACTTGTACAGCGTTCCACATGTCACTATTTCAACTTCGGACTCTGAGACTCAGTTCTGTGAAACTAAAGTCTGTTCCCTAACTGTCACTTTTTATGAAATTCCATTTGGAGCTTCCTAGCCCGATATATGATCTTTTTACCTAGGTCACTTGTTTAGGGCGTCATTCTGGAAGAGGCAAAAACCCTAACTTGTATAGATCATATCTCAGAAAGTAAAATGAATCTGAGGCTGAAACTCGGACACAAGGTACAAGAAAATTTCATATTCAGCCTGTCCAAGTTTCATATCCTAAACCCTCTCAAAAATGGATTTATAGCAAAATTTTCACGATGACTAGGTTTTGTTATACAAAGCCCTAGCTTTCAAATTGTCGCAAGTGAAACAAGTGTCGTAAGTGCCATACATTGAATTCCTTCAAGCTAGCTCTGATACCATGTTAAGATTCAATATGATAAGGTAGATAACATCGGTGCTCAATTCAATTTCACAACAATAGCATATACAGGATCACTGAAAGAATAACAAGCACAACATAAACACAAGAGAAGCAATTTATCCTGGGAAACCCTCATGGGGTAGCAAACCCAACAAAAATTCCTCAATATAGATGATCAACAAGTACAAAGATGAAATCCCCAAACAAGAGCTCCTTCTCCTCCTTTTCGGATCTCTATCTCTCGTATGCGAGTTCACAAGTGAGTGAGTGTGTTCAAATGAGGAACACAACACCTCTATTTATACTTTATCTTTCACTTGACTTTTTCCCTAACTAGGTCGGCCCCAACAACTTAACCACTCAACATAATGCTGACGGGGCCGACTCTTCTAAAGGACTTAAACACCCCATTACAATTGACTTTATGGGAACTAATGCCCCGACTTACATGGGAGGTTTTACCCAGGATATTTTTTAAGGATTCTAATATTATACTTAAGTATAGTATTCTAGGCGATTATTTTGGATTGAAAAAAACATATATATAGATAGGTAGGTGAATATTAAATATGAAACATACAATTTACTACTAAAATTTGTAAATTTTGGCGAATATTATGATAAAAAAAACATATTTTATGTAAATATAGGCAATAATATTAGAGCCTAAAAATGACCAAAAAGCGATTTTTTTTTTGAAAAAAACCCCCAAAAATAGCCAATTGGCGAAATTTCGCCCCTAAAAATTTCCCTGGCTTTACCTCAATGAATTTATATTATAATAACATCCCGACGAAGGAATAAAACATCTCTGGATGAATAATAATAAAGTACAAATAGAATATTCTTCGAAGTTACAATATTTCAACATATTCTATTATATCTCAAATGTAATTCAAAATATTTATTAAATACTCCATCTTGTCCTATAAGAAGAATATTTAGATGTTAGTACACACTTACTTGATGAGGATATTCTAGCAGCCATCATGGATTCCAAGGAGGAAAAGGGTTCGGTAAGGTATGATGAATTTCCTCATCAAATTTCTGAGCATGATGTTGAAACCTTTGAACATTTGAAAAGGATAGATATGGTAGATAAATCCTTGGAGGATGAAGATATTGCAAGCATTTACATGCCTTTGTATGACACGGAACATGGTTTCCATGACCATGATGATATCAACTCTCTTGACTTATTGGAAGGTGTAATTTGGACATTGATTACTCTGCTCTCTAAATAGATTTCATTTTCAATATTGATAGATACATCTTGATGAGAGAAGGAACTCATCTAGACTTTCCATTTTATATCATCCTTGAGAAGAATTTCATGATCCAACAAGAGAATGATTCCGACTTTATTTACCTTTATTTTGGAAAGCCAAAGGATGTGGAACATTTGCATCTACTTTTTATAATCAACATCCCTACACTTTCAGCGGGGAAGTAGATTTGTTGCAACATGAGGTGAACACTAATTATAATATATTTACACATGAAGAAAAAAATCCAGCCAATCAATGACACTTGCATCGAGCACTCACGCCAAGCATGTAAAATCAACAAAAAAGTGCAGTTTCGGGGCAACACAATGTAGGTGGCAACAAAATAGACATGTGTTGAGGAAACCATTGGATCCATCATAAGAGATGCTTGATCCATATGAATAATATGAGAAACCACTGGATGGTTTTTTTGGTCACCCTATATGCAAATTAATTACAACTAACACACAGGATGCTCAATATAAATTGTCAACCCAGGGAAGTCTTTTATTTCAATGGCAATAAGCACAATCTATGCATAAAAATTTCAAGTAGTTGATTAAGTAAACGGATATCAATGTTCCTACCTATCTGCTCAACCAAACTCTTCTCATAACTAAAACTAATCTAACTTATCCATCTAGGAATTCAAAGTACAATTACCTTCCTACAAATATCAATCCAGTAGTTACTGATCTAGGAATAAAATAAACTAGACTTACTATTGCAAGAAGTTAAACTCTATAATTATCAAACTACAATATTCAATCTCTACTGATCTAACTCATCTAGTAGCTACTGTAACTCAATCATAATCTGTCTAATCTAATGAATTCAGGAAAGATAAAACAACAACGAGAACTAGAAGTAAGCTTGAACTCTAATTTGATTAATATTGGAAATCCTAGAAAGAATAAATGACTGAAAGGAATTAGAGCTGAGCTTGGCTGTAACAACTGATCTAATGCACTATGCATCAAATAAACTAACCTACACAGTCTAATGTCACACCACACAGTTGCAGCTATTCAGGATGCAATCATAAACTACAAGAAAGGAATGCAAGTAACAATCCACTGTTGCAGCTTGCAGTAACACATCTAATGCAATTCCACACCACACAACATAAAAGAAATTAACTACCTACTTAACTCAGCTATCTATGTGAGAAGGCGGGCCCTGGCCTTCTAATAGAGATGTCGTAGACTAACACAAATTAAAACTCAGATATAAGAAACTCTGCTCCTTGTATTAAGAATAATGAAATTACAATCACAGCTCTCTGTCTCAGCTTATACAAATAGAAATTCTCCAACCCCAGGCTCAGAACGCCTCTTTACATTTATACCCCATGACATGAAATCGCTACACCAAAATATTGGGCAGCCATGAAGATCTATGATCTTTAGGCTGCAGATTTACAATGGAACCGTTACAGCCATAAGTGATCTTGAATGAAATCGTTGCATTCAAGCTTGAGCTGTTGCACGCTGTCGCAGCCCAGAATAGATTCGAGCTGAGTGTACTGGCTGGTACTCGGATGATCTGTTGTGACTCCGTCGTAGCTATCCATGTGGAGGAATGCTCGAACTGTTGCAGTGAATTGTGGAACCGAACTCAAGAAGGGACAGTTGGCACCACATATGCCTCTTCTCCAATGTCAGTGAGTTGCTACACCTGCGGTCTTGTAAAGGCTTCTGGGCTATCTTTATTGAATCAGAAAATATTAGCACAAACTTAAAAGATAGAGTACAAAACCATAAACAAATCGGGCATTAATTGAATAAAACAATAATAGAGTATACCTGTAACAATCCATGCTTTGCTTGGGAAAGTATCTGCTTAAATCAGAGAATAGTAAGGAAAAATAGGGAAAAAGGTGTAGATAGGTGTAGGCAAAAAGGGGCTATTTTGGGGCCCAAAATCTCCCCCCAACTATCCAATTGCATGTCCTCATGCAACATCCAACTAATCTAAGTCTAAATCTGGTCCCCGTTCATGCGGAGAGGAAAAATTGAAGGAAATGCCAGGTTCCTTGTCTGATTCCAAAAACCCATTGCAAGCAGCCCAATATTCCCAGCACTGTTTCTCTTCTGCCTTAGTCAATGTATAATTATCCCTGTACGGTCCTCCTGGCCACCATATAAGTGGAAATTCGAACTTGAGTCCCAACCAGTGTAACCCACATGTTCTCATGCAATTAACATACCCTACTACCCTTGGAAGAGCTTGTTTAAAGATCTTAAGGCAGTATGGGTCTCTTTTCTTCAAAGCTGGAGAGGAAGTCTGCCACCTGTGCTTGCTACCTTCTAAAGCAAGATGTTGTTGTTTAGAGATCAGGTTAACATAGGTAGAGATAACTTTCTCTTACATCTTCTTCAAGTGATGAGTCTTCGAAGGGGATAAGAAACACCTTCCATGGTTTATAAGAAGAACACAAGGAGATTGGGGTTCACTCCTAATCCATAGATTGGCACTAGCCTCATTCCTAGAGATTCTTTGGAAGGCATCTTCCCACCGCACATGATTATGAACAAAAGAGGCAAAAGCTCTTAATTGAACATCACTTGCATAGGAAATAGGACTAGAGCGAGATTCACCAAGACATACCATATTGTGCAAATATAATTCACACAACAGGTGCTGCTCAAGAAAGTTGCTTGACAAGAAGGTCTCTACAAACTGGGAAGGGATCAACAATTGATAAGGTCTACCCTCTTGTAGAGATTTTAATTTGAACAGGTTCGTTTGTTCATACAGGAATACCAAGTAGGAAGGAGATGGGGCCCTTGAACTCAGTAGCTCCCAAGAGAGGGCATACATTTGGTCTTTCTCTTTTTGCATGGATTTGAATTCCTTCAACTCCTCCAATTCTTTTTGCAGCTTTTCCATTTGAGATCCCTGAAGATTTTATTCCTCTGCCCACTTCTCCCTCAATTCTTTGAGTCTTTCTATGTTCAGAGAGAGGGACGATCCCTTATCAACATTGATCAATATACTTTTTCCATTTAGCTAACTCCAGCTATAACAAGGAAAGCTTTTTCTCCAAACGTTGAATTCTTCTATCCTCCACATCTTTTTCATCATCTGAATCTAAAGTAATGATGTCTTGAGATAGTAGCATTCTTACCTCGTCACCAGATGTTCCAGCTTCCTCATTTTGGATTGGCAGTGTAACAGCTTCCTCTTCCCTTGGTGTTGCAATGACCTCTGCTTGTGTTGCAATATCAGCAGTTAATTTTGAGGGTGTTGGTTCTTGTGTAACAACATCCTCTTCCTGTTCTTTACCCTCGGCAACTTCCATTTGTGTTGTTGAGTCAACAAATAATTTCGAGAATATTGGTTCTTGTGTAACAGCATTATCTTCCTCAATAACAAACTCAGCAGCTTCTATCTGAGTTGCAGCCTCAACAAATAACTTTAGGAATGCTGGTTCTTGTTTGGCAGCCTCCTTTCTTTCCAATTCAATCTTAGCAACTTCAGTCTGAGTTGCAATTTCAACAAACATTTTTAAAGACACTGGTTCTTGTGAAACAGTGTCTTTTTCTTGGGCCTCAATATCAACAATTGTTGTCTGGGTTGCAACTTCACTTAACATTTTCAAGGATGCTGGTTCTTTTGTAACAGCACCCTGTTTTTCAATTTCTTCAGATTGTTGAGGTTGTTCTTGAATTACCTTGATATCTTCTTAAAGATGAGGCTGGTCTTGGCATAATTCAGTATTTCTTGATGGCTGGGATTGCAATCCTTCATCTTCTCCTAAATCCAGATCAGGAATTAAGTCTATTTCTGGCTCATTCTCCTTCATCAACTCCTCTATAGGTACACTTTCTCCTTCTTGCTTTGCTTGTACAGGCTCTTGTGCAACCAAACCTAGCACTATGACTTTGTGCCTTGCAGAGAAGAATATGTCTCCACATTCTGGGCATACCATTTCTCCATGTTCCTCATTTCCCAAAATAGGAGATGAATTCTCTAACAGGTCTGCAGCCTCCACTAATGTGTTCAAACCCTTCTCTACTCGATTTCTGGTTGCTTCCTTCCATCTCTCCAATTACTTTCGAATAAATTGCACCTCCTCCTTTAGCAGCTCATTTTCGAAAAGAAGGTTTTCAATTTGGGGTTCTTCCACAACAAGTTCTTGTGTAACAGCCGGTGATTTGGGAATTAAGATGGGAATTTCAATACCTACCCCAACTGCACCTATTGTTTCTGCTGTGGGAATTTCAGTGTTTTCCCCAATTGCACATGTTGCTTCTGCTGCTGTAACAGCTCAAGTCCTTCTTTTCTTCCCAACTCCTGATGGTTGTCCTTCACTGAATGCTACTTATGTTGCTATTACAGCTCTAGTTATTCTCTTCTTCGCTGAGGTAGAAGGCTGACCCTTGTTCCCTGACCCTTTTCTCTTCTTTTATGACACAGGGGTTTCTAAATTTTCAGAAAGAGGCATGAATTGCTCCTCTTCAACTATAGTTCCCCTTATTTTAGGGGAGGATACGACATCCAGCACCTCCACATTTCCTCCTTCTGCTGCCTCTGCTTGGTATTCTTCTTCTTGTATTGCAGCTGCAGCTTCCACTGTTGCAGCTTCAGTAGCTACTCTAGTTTCAGATTCCTCTGTTGCAACTTCTAATGATGCCATCTCCATTGCTTTAGCTGCCACCCTAACTGCAACTTCAATTAGATATGTTTCTTCCTTGATAGGGTTTGTTGATGTTGCATCTTCCAATGTCACTGCCTCATTCACCACTGGTTCCATCATATCCCCGTCTACAACAGGGTTAGTTGTTGTCGCAACTTCCCCCATATTTACCTCTTCCACCTGGTCTTCCAATGCTCCATCCCTCCCCCTAGCTGAATTGAAGGAGCTTCGGTCCTCATTTACCATATCCACCCCTCCTAATGCCACGGCAGGTGCTCGGGGTACCCTTGGCCGAGCAACAAATCCTTCCCTGTCAAATTCTGGTGCGCAAGGGCCCGTAAGATTAACAATTTAATCAACCCATGGTTTGAGAGGGAAGATAAGGGATGTTGGGCACCCTTGACATACCCATCCATAGTTTGCAGAGATTGTAAAAGATAAAAAGGCATATTTAACAATCTGTTGTGGCGTAAATGTGAAAGGAGGTAAAATTCATATATGTAAACCACTTTGTACCTACCTTCACAGGAAATGTATTTCCTGATGAAAGTCACCACCTGGTTCTAAGGATTTGGAAAAAATTCTAGGGCTACTCCTCTTCCATGTGGCCAAACAACCTCTCCTGCGGCCAAAAAGTCTTTAGTTGTAGTCGAATTATGGCATTTCTGACCAAACCATCGCATCCCAGTTCTGGGAAATCCTGTGACTTCCGCCATGATTGCTTATGAAACATCTATTCTGATACCTCGAACCTCTAAATGAATGTTAGTTAAATTTTGAGAAAATTTAAGTGCGATTTATACATGAAAATCATTCAACCGCTGGAAATATTCAATCCAGCTAGCTTCCTGGAAGATGGTAAAAACCGCTCTATGTGCATGCAGAGGTTCTATGCCAACACGCTCGTGTCGCATCGGGATGCCCATATTACAAGACTGTCTGTAAATTTTGCTACCAGCGGGATGTGTTACAGTCGCAGATGTCGAGCTATTGCATGCAGAACAAGCAATGGATAGCCGAAGGTTGGTTTGGGTATTTTGGGAAAGGTGGCACGGTTATTTTTGGGAATAGGCACGACCATTTTTGGCATAAAAGTGGTGACAAGTTGTCACATGGGGCAAGTCGAATGGCGTTCATATACCGAACACGAAGGATGAATCAGACGTTGTCGCTGCCTCAGCTGATTAGCTAAAGATAGATGACATGGACTAATGACAAAATATACTCATTATTGATTATCGCATTAAGTCATGACTAATTATGTTCATGATTAAGACTCATACCTTTGAATGTAATGCCAATCCATCGTTTTGCAAGGTAGTGCCTTTCCACAGTCAAATCGCTGATAGGATCGTCAATTCGCACATGCGCTCATGAGCTGGCCATTATCGAGTGGAAAATAAACGACATCCACGCTGACGTAGATCATAAAGATATGTGGCAGACATGTAAGCTTTTTAATGTTCATTGTGGAGAATGGAGGACACTAATATCGATGAATAGAGATATAATGAAGTTCCAATGAGAAATTAGCGGAGTCGCAGCATCTAGAAATAAGAAAAATGGGCAAATTTAGCTGTTGCAACCGCTCGAAATAGGAAAAAGAGGCACTTTTAGCAATGTTGCTGCTGCGCGAAAGTAGGAAAGATAGGAAATTCTAGTGGATGTTGCAGCTACGCGAAATAGGAAAGATAGGCAATTTGGCAGTGTCATAGCTGCTAAAAGTAGAAAAAAATGGACAAATTTAGCGGATGTTGCAGCTGCGCGAAATAGGAAGGATAGGCAAGTTGGCAGTGTTGCAGCTGCTAAAAGTAGAAAAAAATCGACAAATTTAGTGGATGTTGCAGCTGCGTGAAATAGGAACGATAGGAAAGTTGGCAAAGTCACAGCTGCTAAAAATAGGAAAGATGGACAATTTAGTGACTGTTGCAGCTACGCAAAATAGGAAGGATAGGCAACTTGGCAGTGGTGCAGCTGCTAAAGATAGGAAAAATGGGCAATTTTAGCGGATGTTGCAGCTGCTAAAAATAAGAGAAAGAGACAACTCAGCATTGTTGCAGCTGCGCAAAAAGACCTGGGAGGGATATAGTACTGTTGCAGCTGTAGGAAATAGGAAGGATAAGCGAAATGAAGCTGTGTTGCAGATGCAAAAGTAGAAATTTGGGCGGGATTTCGCAGTGTTGCAGCTGCAGGAAAAAGAGATAAGCCATATTTTGCTGAGTAACTGTTGTTGCATCATTCTTTTCTTCCAAGGAATTATTCACAAAAAAAAGGATCAACCAGAATGCCACAATCACTCGGCCCAACTTGCGACTGCCTTCATTCAAGTGATCTTCCACGCATAAACCTGTTCAGAGTTCTTAAAAAAAACAAAACCCATCAAAACTGAAAAATCAAATCAAATAAAAAGAAAACAAAATGCTTTATTTATATACAGAAAAATTTATGCAGAATTGCAACAGCCTCTTTTTTAACAATTATCAAGGACAGGGAAAAGTCCTTGTTCTTGAATCAGCTGGTAACCTGGATCAGCTGCTACATGTGAAAGAAATGCATCCTTTGCAAAAGGTTTATGATACAGTTGCAACCGGTGACCATTGGCAAATAATGGTGTTCTGTTTTCATCGATGGTGATCAACCGAACTGTTCCATTGTCAAACACTCTGTCTATCTGATAGGGTCCCGGCCATCTTGTTCGTAGTTTGCCTTTAAAATCCCTTTTAAACCGTGAATCATAAAACAGAGCCCAGTTTCCCTCACAGAAGAATTTCTTCTTTATAAATTTATCGTGCCACTTGGAGCATTGTTGTTGGATCAAGGTTGTATGATGAACTGCAGCTATGCGTTTCTCATCCAACTCGTTAAGCTGATTCAATCGGTTCCTCTGAGCTTCTGTTAAATCAAGGTTTGCTTCTATGGTTGTATTCAAAGTTCTGATTTCAAATTCAATCGGGAAGACAACATTTTTACCATACACCAACTCATATGGGGAAAAACCAGTAGTGTTGCTCCATGTGGTGCGATAGGCCCATAGTGCCTCTGGGAGTCTGACGGCCCAATCTTTTTGGTGGCTTTTCACTGCTTTTGTTAAAATAACCTCAATGACCTTATTTGTGCTTTCCACTTGGCCATTGGCTTGTGGATGATATGGTGAGGTTATTTTGTGTTGAATGTGAAACTTATGTAACAGGGCTTCCAATTTATGAGACACGAACTATGGTCCACCATTTGTAATGATTTCCTTGGGTACTCCAAACCGAGTAAACATTTATTCATACAGAAAATCAATTACAGCCTGATCATTAGCTCTGACCAAGGCTACAGCTTCCACCCATTTAGTCATGTAATCTGTGCAAACCAAGATGTGAACTTTCTGCTTCGAGGGAGGGTTGATAGGCCCTACGAAATCCAGAGCCCATCTATCAAAAGGTTCAACCACAAGCTGTGGCTAAAGAGGCATTTCATCTAATCTGTTAGGCTGGCCCATCCTCTGGCAGCTATCACAAGCTTGAACATACTTTTTCGCATCTATGAACAATGTCTGCCAATAATATACCATCCTTAAAACCTTACGACCTATCCTTTTGTCAGCAAAATGTCCCCCACAGGGCTCATCATGGCAAGCTTTCAGGTTACTGGAAATTTCATCTTCTCTTACACATCTTCTGATTTCCAAGTCAAGACCTGTGTAGAAAAGATGTCCATTAATCCAACAATACCGAGCACTCTGCTGTATAATCTTTCTTTTTTCTCTCTTCGATAGATGTGCTAGAAGCTTACTTGCAGCCAAAAAGTTAGCAATATCTGCATACCATGGGGAATAAGCTGATACTACAAACAAATGTTCATCAGGGAAGGAATCTTCGACTGGTAAATTGTCATCATTATTAGTGAGTCGAGATAAAAAGTCAGTAACAACGTTTTCCTTTCCTGGTCTGTCAATAATTGTAATGTCAAATTCATGTAACAGTAACAGCCATCTAGTAACTCTAGCGTTTGTGATTGGTTTATTCATTAAGTATTTGATGGTTGAATGGTCAGTGTGCACAAAAGTAGAATATCCAATAATATAGTGTCTAAATTTGTTGATGGCATAGAAAATGGCAAGGAATTCCTTCTCTGTAATAATATAGTTTAGTTCAGCAGGGGCCAGGTTCTTACTAATGTAATAAATTGCATAGGGAGCATGACCCTCCTGTTGTCCTAATACTGCCCCAATGGTAGTATCTGAAGCATCAGATGAGATGTGAAAAGGAAGAGCCCAATTGGGCCCTCATAAGATAGGTGTTGTAGATAGCCTCTTCTTAATTTCAGTAAACGTTGTTTGTCATGCATCATTCCAATCAAACTGTGCATCCTTCATCAACAGAGTGAACAAAGGAGAAGCTAGTTTGGAAAAGTTTTCTATCAATCTTCTGTAATATCCAGCATGCCCTAAGAAGCTACGTACATCTTTTTTTGTGTTCCAGGAGTTGGCCCATATTTTCAATTACCTTAATTTTGGATGGGTCTACCTAGATACCATCAGAAGAGATGAAGTGCCCTAGAACTATGCCCTCGCTCATCATCATATGGCACTTTTTCAGTGCTTAAAGATAGTTGGCTTTGTTCACAGCGTTTCAAAACCTTTTCTAAGTGTTTCAGTGCTTCTTCGAAACTACTATCGTATGGAGTGAAGTCATCCATAAAAATTTCCATGCAGTCATTTACCATCTCTGAAAAGATCCCAATCACTACTCTTTGAAATGTGGCCGGTGCATTGCACAACTCGAAAGGAAGTACCATGTATGCAAAAGTGCTCCAGGGACAGGTGAAGGTAGTTTTGTCTTGATCTTCTGGAGCAATCTGGATTTGGTTGTAACCGCTAAATCCATCCAGAAAGCAAAAATACTTTTTTCCAGACAAGGTATCAAGGACCTGATCAATAAAAGGTAGGGGAAAGTGGTCTTTCTGCGTTGCTTTATTCAATTCTCTGTAGTCTACACAGACCCTCCATTTCCCATTCTTTTTTGGTACAATCACGAGTGGAGAAACCCACTCGCTGTCTGAAATTGGATATATAAACCCTGCTTCCAAAAGTTTTTGGATTTATTCCTTCACTATGTCCCTTAAGTTTGGGTTCATCCTTCGTTGCGGTTGGCACACTGGTTTGGAGTCGCTTTTGATGTAAATGTGATGGGTACACAGATTAGAAGGAATACCCTTCATGTCTATGTATTCCCATGCGAAATATCCCTTGTGTTTTTTGAGTAAATTGATCAGTTGTTCCAGCTTGTTGGGCTCAAGGTTAGGGTTAATGTTCAATGTTTTTCCTAGCTCAATTTCTACTGGGACACTTTTCGAGTTTTTAAGTACTGGAATTATATTGGCATCACGGACTAGAGTTTCTTATGTTAGATTTTCTTGTTCTGTTTCATCTAATGTATTGTTCAAAATTTGATAAACATGTTTATTAATGGACGTGGGCTCACTAATGAAACTATTAATAGTGTCATCCTCTGTTTCATCTTTAAAAGATAAGGCTCTCCCTATCGTTAATAATGGTTGAATTCCTTCTTCCTCCTCCAGATCCACCCAAAGTGGTGTTTCAGATTCTAGGCTTGGTTGGGTTGGGGGATATAAAGTTAGGCTTTTAATATCAGTTCCGTCTGAGATGGTCATGGATCTCGACCGACAGCTAATACAGGCATCTGTTGTGGCTAACTAAGGTATCCCCAATATCAGCGAGTGTCCCCCCAGCTGCGACTTCGGTTGTAAAACCAAGAAATCCGCAAGGTATTCCCACGAATCAACGGAGACAACCAGGTTGTCCAGTATTCCCTCAGGCTTAATTGTTGATCTGTCAGCAAGTTCTAAAATGGTAGGGGTTGGCCGAAGATTAGTGAGCCCTAATTTTTTCACAGTTTCTATGGTCATAACATTGATAGTTGTGCCTAAATCTACCAAGATATTCGGTATATGAGTGTGTCCTATGTGTACTGTAACAGTTGGGTTTCCAGGATCATCATATTTAGCCACAGGAGTCTTACCCATTATCAACTCCAAAAATTTTCCCAATACATGGACAGTGGGGGGATCCCTAGGCTTTCGTCCTAGTTTTTTGACACATAGATCTCTTAAGGTCTTGGCATAGATAGGCATGTCATGGAGGGCTTGCAGCAGTGGAATTTTGACATATAAATTCCTCAATTCTCCTAGGAGATTGAATCGTGGTTGTTCCACTGTTTTCTGTAAGGCCAATCGTTCAAGATATGGTGGCTCTCTTATAGACTGTGTAGGTTGTGTTTCATCATGTGTTGCTTCCTGTGTTTCAGCTACTGTTTCAGCAGGAATTTCAACATCCTCAATGATGGGGATTGTTGTATGGACTGAATTCTCAAAGTGCTTATCCACTCCAGTTTCAATCACTGAGGATGGAACATCCTCAGTGATGATGGGTTCCACTACCCTCCCTGATCATAAATGTAATTCATTGCAGGGAATTTGGGAAATGGAATAAGCAGGCATGTTGGCAGTCTCAAATTGATGGACTGCTTTATTATTATTCGGGTTGGGGTTAGGTTGTGCATGCAGTTGTGGTCGTAGGGGTGCATTCATAGGTGCGGCATTGTTTTGGAATTATAGTTGTGGCTGTTGATACGATTGGTGAGGATATTGTTGATATGGAGTCTGGTGATGAGGAAAATTATTTCCTGGGTAAGAATTTCTCCAATTGGGATACCAGGAAGCTTGCTGATTCGATTGTTGTGACCATGGTGTCCAAGAGTTAAAATTTTGCATTGGGTTCTGAGATGGATGCCATTGGTTATTCGAATAATGTGAAGGGAATTGTTTATTCAAGTTATTCATATTATTCATACCTTTCATATTATTCAACAAAAATGATGGGTCTTGATTCATACCTTGATTGTGAGGCTGCCAAGGTTTCTTCTGTGTAATAAAGTAAGCTTGTTACACATCTGAAATAGATGCCTGCAGGACTGCTTTAACTTTGGGTAATGAAGGACATTCCTTGGTATCATGCTCCAATTCACATATCCTAGACACCTCCACCTTGTCAAGCGACCATTCTTTCAGTGGATGCTTTTTTATGCATTTGGGACAAAATACACCGAGTGTAAGATCTTCTACTGCTTTCCTCTGTTTTGCTCTCAAGACATCTAATTCTGAGGAAATGGAGCTCATCATATCTATTTTGAAATTCTCCAATAAGTTGCCTATTTTTGCTCGAGTGGCTCATCCACTAGCTAACTTATGTGTCCTAGTGAAGACATCCTGATCTCGATCCTTGTCTCGTTTGCTGGTTCTGGATGATCCCCTTGAATATCTTCAACATAATTCAACAATTTTCTCAAAAGGTTCCTTTGAGATGTCCCCTTTCCCCAGCAAGTTCAACATATCAAGGCAATCTTCTCTAATTCCTTGTAGTAATATAATCTTAAGTACATCTTTTCCAATCTCAGTATGACCAGACCTTTGTAAATTATACAACAACCTTTCAACAAAATCTTCCAAGCTCTCTTCTTCCTTCTGAACCATTTTAAACAATTCCTCCTTCCTATCTCTCGTTCTGCAGTATTCTTGATATTTGGAAAGGAAGGTTTGCTTCATCTGGTCCTAGGTAGTGATGGTCTCACGACCCAAACTCATAAACCAGTGCAGAGCATTTCCTTTCAGGGTGGTTGGAAATAGTTTCAGCTTCTGTGCACTAGAGGTGTAATCATAGTTGTGACAGAGGATGTTGAACTCAAAAAGGAATTCATCTGGGTCTTCAAAGGTCTTGCCATGGAAATTAGGGAGAACCGAGGGTGAAATATTTTTCATAGGAGCTGCCCCTGGTGTCTGGAGGATAAGGAATTCAAGGGTGGAAACAGTGTCACCATGATGATTATCTTCCACCTCCTACTCGTTGTTCGTATGTCGCTCATTATTTTCCTCGCGTTATCCATTATTCATTGTGCTCCAATACTTCAATGCTTCCTTCACTCTTGCTTCTTCTGCTTTCCTCCTTTCTTCTTCTCGCCTTCTCTCTTATTCTTGTTCCTGACGATGATCCAACCACTCCTCTTTAGTAAATTTGTGCTTGTTAATATAATAAATCTCCTCTCTATCTGGTGCACCCACAATGCCTCCCTTGTCTTCAGGAGGTTTCTTCTCTCGAGCGAGAGTTGAAGGTCCCGTTACGCCCTCCACAGTTGATGTCGATGTTTCAATATTGGGAGGAACAAAGTTTCCTCTTCCTGTAGATGTCCGCAATAATCTGGTAGAAGAATCAGCTCTAGCAATTATATCGTCAATGAATGTTTGTCTTCCCAGACCTGTATTACGGCCACGACCTCTTCCACCTGCAATGTTAGTATTCAAAGGGGGTTCCCGATTTGTTTTTCTTGTATTCATGCATGATGTATATAATCAAACTAAAATGAAATCAATAAATCAACCACTATCTATGCCTATAAATTACCATCCCCAGCAACGGTGCCAAAATGTTGGTCACCCTATATGCAAATTAATTACAACTAACACACAGGATGCTCAATATAAATTGTCAACCCAGGGAAGTCTTTTATTTCAATGGCAATAAGCACAGTCTATGCATAAACATTTCAAGTATTTGATTAAGTAAATGGAGATCAATGTTCCTACCTATCTGCTCAGCCAAACTCTTCTCATAACTAAAACTAATTTGACTTATCCATCTAGGAATTCAAAGTATAATTACCTTCCTACAAATATCAATCCAGCAGTCACTGATCTAGGAATAAAATAAACTAGACTTACTTTTGCAAGAATTTAAATCCTATCATTATCAAACTACAGTATTCAATCTCTACTGATCTAACTCAACTAGCAGCTACTGTAACTCAATCATAATCTGTCTAATCTAATGAATTCGGGAAAGATAAAACAGCAACCAAAACTAGAAGTAAGCTTGAACTCTAATTTGATTAATATTGGAAATCCTAGAAAGAATAAATGACTAAAAGGAATTAGCGCTGAGCTTGGCTGTAACAGCTGATCTAACACACTATGCATCAAATAAACTAACCTACACATTCGACTGTCACACCACACAGTTGCATCTATTCAGGATGCAATCATAAACTACCAGAAATGAATGCAAGTAACAATCCGTTGTTGCAGCTTGCAGTAACACATCTAATGCAATTCCACACTACACAACATAAAATAAATTAACTACCTACTTAACTCGGCTATCTCTATGAGAAGGAGAGCCCTGGCCTTCTAATAGAGATGTCATAGACTAACACCAATTAAAACTCAGATATAAGAAACTCTACTCCTTGTATTAAGAATAATGAAATTACAGTCACAGCTCTTTGTCTCAGCTTATACAAATAGAAATTCTCCGACCCCGGGCTCAGAATGCCTCTTTACATTTATACCCCATGACATGAAATCGTTACACCAAAATATCGGGCAGCCATGAAGATCTACGATCTTCAAGCTGCCAATTTACAATGAAACTGTTACAGCCATAAGTGATCTTGAATGAAATCATTGCATTCAGGCCTGAGCTGTCGCAGCCCAGAATAGATTCGAGCTGAGTGGACTGGTTGGTACTTGGATGCTCTATTGTGACTCAGTCGCAGCTGGCCATGTGGAGGAATTGTCGAACTGTTGCAGCGAATTGTGGAACCGAACTCAAGAAGGGATAGTTGGCGCCACATATGCCTCTTCTCCAAGGTCAGTGAGCTGCTACACCTGCGGTCTTGTAAAGGCTTATGGGCTATCTTTATCGAATCAAACAATATTAGCACAACCTTAAAAGATAGAGTACAAAACCATAAACAAATCAGGCATTAATTGAATAAAACAATAATAGAGTATACCTGTAGCAATCCATGCTTTGCTTGAGAAAGTATCTGCTTAAATAAGGGAATAGTAAGGCAAAACAGGGAAAAAGGTGTAGATAGGTGTAGGAAAAAATGGGCTATTTTGGAGCCCAACAGGTTTCCCTCTATAAGAGGAGCTATGAACATGTTGAGAGAGATAAGTATCATAGTAGGATAATATACATTTTTGAAGGCCCACACATTACATATAATATATATTATAAATTACATATAATATAAATAATAATAAACAATTACTTATAAATACAATATTTATTTATATAAATAATATATACAACATATAATATATATTATACATTACAAAACATAAAACAAAAACAAACAAAACAACATTGTGCTCACACTCAACAAAAATACATGATTCATACCCTCCCTTGCACAGAGGAG